>VWZN01019460.1:283027-328379 GCA_013396955.1 Regulus satrapa | reverse complement strand
CCTCTTCAGTGAAACTTAACCTCACTGTGTTTACCACATGCATTTTAAGGGGAAAGGTGGGGTACTTCAATTATTTCAGCTAAGCAAGGTGTTTAATGCATAAATGCCTCCATTTGTTTGTTTCATCAGCTTGTGTGGTGCTCCTTAAAAGGGAGCACAAGTAGGATTGAGCTAAGATGATGAGTATTTTTTCTGTTCCTAATTTAATTTCTTGATATTCAGGGTCATGGCATGCATGGAATGGGAGAAACAATGCACATACCTTTCCCTTTTGATGAAGCTGAGCAACAGGGAGGTAACAGATCATCTTCTCTGTAATTTCTGCATTACATTAGACATCTGTTGCACATCACCTTGTGCAGTGAGGTTGCAATAATCGTTTTAAAACAAATTTTGTTGATCTTATGAGTCATATGAGAAAATGGAAAGTTTTAAATGGGTGACCAGTCTCTTCTGAGCTTAGAGATATCACCTTCCCCTGTCTATCTTCTCTGACCTATTAAAATGTGTTTTCTGGCCTCTCTTATTTCCTAACACAGATGTAAAGAAGTAACTTCAACAAATACCTCCAAGTTTTCCTTTCTGCATGCTTGAACTGGCATTTATTAACTGCTTAAATAATTCTTCCATATATTATAGTCAGCATTTCTTTACTGTGAGGCAGGTGAGACCAAAATGGAACAAACTTACCTTGATTATTAGCACCAGAAACCCACTATGGAGGTTTTTTCCCCTCAGGAAAAGCTTTACTAGCAAAATCTATTCCTTCAAAGTTGGCCTAGCTCAACTGATTTTGAAAGGCTGGAATTTACAAATTCTCAATACTCCTTGATGAGTAGGACAGAAGCTTTATATAGTTGAGGCTATAACCTCTCCAAGTGAGAGCTGTCATAGAACTATGAATTTCCAGGTATGAAACCTAAAATTATTTAGGCTACTGCTTAGAAAAGTCTGGGCCAAGTAGAAATAAAACTAACTTCCTAATTTAGTTTTTACTTGTTCAAAATTTGTTACTCTTAGATTGCTCTCTGATGTGTCTGGTTTTTCATCTAGTATCAAGTTGGAAGAAACCCTGAAGTTAGAATCTCTCAAGTTCTGACATGAACAACTCAGTGTTGAAATTCCTTGTTAAACTCTAATGCTGTATTCTAATTCTTCAGAATTTCAGCTATGTGAAGCATGTGTCTTGCATTTCATCTGCCATAAAAGACTCTGACACTGCCTCTGGACACCTGATTCCTAGCTGAACCTTGCCATTTCTGCTGTCTGAATGTGTGTGTAGGAGAGAGATCATATTTTGTTTGCATTATTCTTTCTCCTTGGCTCTATTACTATACTATAAAATACGACTTCATGTTGGCTGTTATCCCATATCCAACAATGTGATCACTAAGATGGAGCATTACAAGCAGGAAAAATCCAAATAAAAAACTTATCCTGGCCTAGAGAGGAACCACATGGTTATGGGGAGGCCTCTTTTTAAAGTACACTGGAATATGTTTTGTTTCCTCCTTAGACTTCTCTCGTGTGAACATGGGCATTCATACGGCTTTAAAAATACTGAGGAACAAAGTGGACTTGCAGCATTTTTGTGGCTATGTCACAATGTTGAATCCTTCAAGTCAACATGCTAACAGAAAGCTGAGTGATGCTTCTGATGGAAGAGGTTGGTTACCAGTAATTACCTTTTTTATTTGTGTGCCTTTAATTTCACATACAATCACTTAAGCAAAGGTGAGCAAAGGATTACATTCTTTGATTTGTAACTCTCCAAAATACTGTCCATACAGTTAGGAACTAATTTTGGGGGTAAATCTATTGGCAGTAGGCTTACTTCCTAATTCTTCTTTGAGACTGGCTCAGAATAAATAATGGCTCAGACAAATGACTGAACTAGAACAGTCAATAAAGGTAATAAATACTTTAAAAATATTAAAAATAAATGGTGTCATTTTTATATGCCAGAGGTTAATATTTCATAAGGTGTTGAGGATCCCTAAAAAACTCTTCAATCCCAAAATGAGTCCAGCCCTATGCCTCTCCCTATCCCTTTTCCCAGTTTTATAGCTTTATAGTCCTTGGGCAGAGGTAACTAATCTTCTATTCATGTGCATGTTTATGTAAGAATTGCTTTGCCTTTAGGAGAGACTGAACTAGCTTCAGGATCTGATGTAAATGGGAGCACAGAATCATTTGAGATGGTAATAGAAGAACCCTCAATGGATTCCGCAGTCAAGCAGAGCCTTGAAGGTAAAGACATGACAAATGCCATGTACTAAACATTACTTTGCTTTTAAGGATCTGAATTAATTGTTTCATTATTCTCTGGGACAAGTCCAATGCAAAATTCCTCTTCAGATTCCCTTAGATATTGGAGCAGTTCAGTAAATGAGTTGTCTTTAAAAAGCTTGAACTATCTAGTGGATCCAAGTCTAAGATTTTTGACCCCAGAATGAGCTTTCTTGCTTTCTTTCTCTTACACTTTGATTATCTCTTGTTCTTCTTTCTGTAGTACCCACAACTGAACTGGAATGGGTTCCCCTGGAATTATGCTTTGGCATTCCACTTTTCAGTTCTGAGTTGAACCAGAAAGTCTGCAGAAAAATTGCCACTCATGGATTATGTAGAAAAGAAAGGTGAGCTGTAATTTACTGTTTGCAGGTTTAACAGATGGTATGTCTGGAGCTTCTGCAAAGAGATACCTACAACTCAGTGACTATAAACCAGAACTGAGCTGTGTTTATGGAATAGCTAATTCTGATATGTAATGGAGTTGTGTTTTGGCTCATAGATATGTACTACTAGTCCTCAGTTGTGGTAGGATTAAGATTAGACTTTTTTATAGTTTCTGTAAAGCAAAAATTATTTCTTTGTTGCAGACTGTCTATGAGGAGATCAGGAAAAAAGTAAATTTGGGTGCCATCCTACACGTTTTCTTTTCCTAGCCTAGCACAGGCTTTTTTTTCTCCTCCTAACTGTTCTGGAGTGGGAGAGGAAAGCTTGTTGGTATTGCTTTGATGTAAAATGCATTTAGCTGTTAGGGAAATTTTCTTTACTGTTGGTATCATACTTGATAAGTTTAGTCACAGCTTATGATCCAGCTATTTAATACTTCTTACTGCAGCTTTTCTTTATGGAAAAAAAAAAGATTATTTTCTTTCAACAATGGGATTTTGGGGTTTGTTTCTTTTGTTTTGTGGAGGGGTTGGTGGGGCTTCTTGCGGATTACGTTTTGTGGCACTTTTTTTTTTCCCTTAAGGCGCAGTTCTGGAAATCAAAAGTAAGGCTGCTTGAAAATAAGGCTTAAGACTCTTATTATAGTAGTTGACCTGCTTTTAGCAGTGTGTCACTAATAAACTTCTTAAAAGTCATGTTACCAGACTGTCCTAGATAAGAATGAATCTAATATATTACTTATTTTATGTAAACTAATATTGTTCAATTACAGTAGTTTAATTTTATTCAATGCAAGTGGTGTGGACAATAACTTTTACCTGACTAGACTCAAGAGCAGATGAGTCAAGCACCTTTTCAATGATGACAGTATTTTCAAGCTTTATGTGTGAAAGCTTTTGTCACGTGATGTTAGATACTACTGGAGTTATTTGTGAACAAATTACTAGAGGGGTCCTTTACTAGTAAAATATTGTCTACCTTGACCACAGCTTTTCTTTTGCTTTTTACAGCCTTCAAAAACTCCTACATTCCAGTAGAAAGCTGTCTCTTCAGGTCCTTAATTTTGTTCATTCATTCCAGGTAAGGAGCAATAATCCAGATGTTAATTGTTCTGTTTGATCTGTCATCCCTTTTTGCCCTCTTACTTGCCTCTCTTGGGTGTATGAAAACATACATGGTTTGTTTTATTTGCCTTTTCTTTTAATGGTAACTGTATTAAGTACTCAAGTGCTACTTGAAGGACAAAGCAAGTACTTTCCTGTCCCTTTTTTAATACTTGTTTCAACTCTCTGATTGCTTCTGGTGTGTAATTATTTTCATTGTTTTTTATGGCACTTGTCCAAAGCTGTCCTTCACTCCTGTTGTAACACAGCCTACTCTGCTGGTTATGTGGTGGCTGCTTGGATATGTTAGAGAGATTTACTGCAAATCAGGGAGATGCTAAATTTATCTGCCTCTCAATCAATGTTTCCTTAGTAAAAAATATATTAACCTGGATTTAATGCCATTTACTTTTGTACTTGGCCTAAGATCCTCTAGACCTTAGTGTTCAATGAGTATAAATATGTAAAACTACATACTCTGGAAGGACTTTTTAGGAGTGTAGGTAAGAAATAGGGATCTTGTGTAGTAAGCAAAGAGGAATGCCATGTCTGCAGCCTGCTCAAATTCTGCATGGAAGCAAACCACGTTCACATGTGGCATGAAATCTGCTTAGCTGCTCTGCCTTATGGTACTTTTCTCTCAAGTTCTGTTTTCAGTAAGACAGTGAATTTGCAGGTTACTTAACCAGGTAGTGTTATGGATGGTGTAATCCTGAAACGGTCTCCTAATGAGAATGTTGGACATTCCCAGTAGGTTTGAAACCTTGAAACCAACTGTCTCAAGTCTCAAGTGACTCCTGTCCTAATGTGTTAGATGTTATCTCTGAGATTCACTTTTCTAGATGATGTCCATAGAAAGGAAAAAAAAGTGCTGCTGTGAGTTTTAAGATGAGAAAACCAAACTTCTGGGAAATAATACCCCTCAGCATATGGTCAAGTAATTGCCTCCAGGTACATGTATCCATCTTAGCATGGTACAGGATAAATAGCAGTCTGATAGATGTCCTGAAGATTTTAGAGCTTTCCATTCATTTTTTCTAGGTCTTTAGTTTTAAGTCTCAAGCTTCCCTGAAGGTTTCTTGGAAACCAAATTATGCATGCAGAGATGCTGCTGAGGCATCTGTCTGCTTATTTCATTTTGTTTATTCTGTTCTTACTTCCGTAATTATTTGGTATTCATTGGGTTATAATAACACACTTCAGAAACTCAAAGTGTTTGCAGATTAGATTAACCTGTCATATTTGTTTTTAAGATACGGTTTTCTTCGTTTTGCTTTTAGGAAGGTATTTCAACCCTGGATCAGCTCCATGATGCTGGTTCTTCAAGTTCCCTTCTGCAGCCGATTTCTGCAGACATGGGTGTTCCTCTTCCTGCCAAGAATCTCATGTTCAAGGAAGGTGTATTATCTGAATGGAATGGGTGGGCCCCTTCCTCGGTTTTTTTCAACCACACCTAGGGAACAGGTCGAGTAGAGGTTCTTGTGCATTGATCACTAAATGCCTTTCTTCTATTACGGTTAATTCCTAGTGCCAACCACAGAGAAGCGTACTGCTGCAGCAGCATAACCCGTGTAAAAGTAGTGTTACAAAAATATGTTGTGTTGCAGTATTGGGGAAGTACTTAAACTGTCTAGAACTTGTTACTCATTACTGCATATCTTGCTGCAACAGAGAGCTTTTTAGCTGTCAGCACTATTTTTATCTTGAGACAATCTTTCTTTTTTAACTAAACATGCCCTTTCTAGGCTTTCTGATGATTGTTAAATTTCTATGCTGTCACCACAAAATTGCAATAGTAGTTTTCTATGTTCGTTACTCAGACATAAATTCTGTTTAGTTTTGTACTGTATTACTGAAATTTTTTCTGTATAAAGGTAAGAGATTTGGCTCTTCCTCTGAATGCTCAGTGATACCAACTGATTAAATAAAAGTATCATGATGATATGGGGCATTAAAGATTGTTAATTCTGTAGTTCAGCTTAACAGTGGGGCCTTGACAAATCAGTACAATGGAAGGAGGAGGCTGAGTTAGTGCAGACTCAGTGTCCTGCTGATGACCTAAGGCCACTTTGAAGATGTGTGGGGCACTTCCATCTCCGTCAGTATTTGGTGGAGGTATGGAATTGTGGAAGATCTGAGGTGGTTATCTCTGTTCACAGAATTCTTAATGATAATGGATTCATCCTCCTCTTGGTATGAAACCAGGAGTGTCTGAGGTTTGATCCCCCTGGGAGTCTTTTGCTGTAATTTGAAGCTGGTGATGATTCCTGTGGGCAGACTCCTGTTGTGATAAGTTAAATTTCAGATAGATAACTAGTTCTGTCCTGTTGATTAATGTTTGAAAGAACAGAGCTCTTGATTTTTCACATCAGTTGTTAGTGAAGGAAGATAATAGCAGAGGATGTGAAGACAGAAAATTCAGTGAATCTGTGTTCTTTGAACTACTAGCTGTTAATCATGAAAAAAATTAACAGTAAGCTTTGTCATCTAAAATTGTGTTCTGGCTTTATTTGTAGGGGAGGAATTTATGTAGCATGACTTTACTTTGTTTATATTAGGTATCAACAACTTTTTGTCCGCTTAAAAAAGTCTGTTCTGTTTAGCACACGAGGAGGACGAGCAAAGTAGTTTATTAAGACTTCTCTGCTAGCTCCCTTCTCTACTAGAACTGCCTTGTTTTAAATGGTCATAACTGAAAATGAGACTTAATCATCCTGTCATGACTATCCTGCAATACACAGTGGGTCAAGGATCTGTGGCACAGATGGTGCTGAACAGCTGCAAGGAGAAAAATGGCAACATTTGGGTTTGTATCCTGTTCTGCATTAAAAAAACACGTCAAAAGCTTGAAGAGGACAAATGTACAAATGTATAGGATAATGCAGTGACTTAATTTACAAATGTGAAAATCCCATTCTTTTTCAGTGGCTTTAGGGACATTTCTGAAGTGTAAGCATAGGACTTGTGCTCTAAGAACCTGGAAGTCTGTAGTACTTCAATTTGCTCAGTGCTGCTTTCGTATATCAGTTTTGTTCTGGAATTTTACCAGCAACAGCTGAACTTAGCATTCTGCATATATACAGTCACAATACCCATATAAAGTTGATTTACTCTACTGTGACTTTCTCTGCTGGACATGCATACTCTCCATAGCAGTTTTTTAAGTTGCCTTATTCACTCGAAAGTAAATTGAAGAGGAGTTGGATGTCAATCTGCTAGAAATGGCTGAGAAAACCTTTCCTGTGAGAACTGTTACATGGAGATGAAGCCAATACCTGGCAGTGTAGAGGAATTAAGCAGTAGTGATGGCTTACACTTTCAGGGCTATAGATGCTACTTTAAATGCTACTGTGAGCTGCAGTAGTGAGCTACTTTGCTGTATTGCATTAAATTTTGCCATGCACTATCCATACTAGTATGTAAAGCAATGATAGTGCAAGTTGTATGAAAGTTTGAAAATAGATGAAAACTTACTGTTCTCACTGCATATTCTTCAGTGTTGCTAAGTGAAGGATATTATCCTTTGTTCTTAGGTTGTCTAAAGTAAAGTTTCTCAATAAAAGTAGCCTGTTCCTCAGAGTTGGTTAATACCCATAGATCTTAGAGTTAATGGTGAGAATTCCAGATGTGTTGCAGTTTTGTAGAACTCAAGCCACTCTAATTTAGGGGCTTCAACGCTAGTTTAGAAGCTTAAATATTCAAATCTGAATATCTCAAGTTTACTGAATAAATTGCAACCAAAGAAGTCTATTGAAATTCCTGAAACTCTGCTATAGCTCCAATGCTTGGGATGATCAAGAGGCTTCAAACTATGTGACTCTTTTTCTAAATATGGTGTAAAAACCCGACAGGTCTCAAAGATCTTCATACCAAAATAATCTATTTTATATTGTATTGCAAATAAAGACAAATTAAATAAATTTCTTCGGGTAGTTTTATTGACTGTGGGGAAAATCACATGCATTACACATTGTAAAGCTGTTCTAAGTTTCTGTTTCAGCAAGATTTTTAGCTTGACGAAGCCAGCTTGGCTTTGTGCTCTGGCACAAGTAGTATTGAAGCTAGATGGATATACCTGAAGATGTTCAGGAGCCACCTAAGAAGTGTGTTACGTTTGTTTTCATGGTTTTTTGATCATGATTTATTGCACTTTTTTCCTTCATTGTTCTCAAGTTTTCCCTTGCTTTCTTGTTCAGTGTTTCAAATGGTTTGTATTCTGGAAGTTTGAAGTACAACTGTAACTGAGTACAGTTGTGCTCTTCTAGTGTGACATTGTTTATATTATACATTGAATTGTACAAAGTCTGTGTTCAATTAAATTATTGACACATGTAACAAATGTTTACAAATAAACTGTGGTGTAGGTCAAACCATGTGCAGAATCCTTCTCATGCAGTAGTTTTATTCTTGGGCACAGAATAATGTCCCTCTCCACCATAGTGCTCAAGCCGACCAGCTGTCATTACGTATCTTTCCCCAGTACTCGTGGAGTTCTGCAGAGATGCAGTTTCACCAGTGGAAACCCTCTGCTCTGCTGTAGTCTTTCCCATGCCACGTACTTGTCCTTCCCCTTCTTCTCAGAGGCTGAGAGCATCATGTATGCTGCATCTCCTCCAGCCACACCTAAACCTGTAGTTTTGGATGCTGGATATAGCATCCAATGGCACTTGTGCACGTGCTGTCTTACCTGTTTCTTTGGCAAAAGATGTTTTGACTAGGAACTTGAAAGGAATGAGTCAAAAAATGTTTATGTAAAGTAATGCAGACCAAGGATTAATTTTAGTAGTATAACTGCAATGAATCTGATGTCAATATGAAAAATACAGACCTAGATGATGAAAGAAACCAAATAACATCCTTCTATGTTTAAACCTTCCTTAATTCTAGCCTGGATTTTCTTGAGAATGTGTATATGTAACTGCCTTTTTATGTTTTTCCTCTTCACCATTTGTTCCACTTGAACACTCCCAATGTGTGTCTTTACCTTTGTCTTTCCGATAGACCTCAAGGCTCCTTTTGGACCACAGAGAAGTGTATCTGGTTTTATTATGCAGCACCTGAAGCTAATGTTAATCCTTCCCCCAATCCCGTGGAGCAAAGCCAAGCTTCTTAGTGCTTCTTAGAAATGGCTTTGGGTGACTTGGATAATCAGGATTGCCTTCTTAGGAGCTACTTGGTACAGAAGATGCCTTCTGGAAATAGTCCTCCTGGTGAGGGCAGGCTGGGGCTGGGCAGGGTGTGGGAATGGAGCTGGGCCCAGAAACAAAGTCCTTGTGGATCTGCAGTGAGGTGCTGAGCTGGGGACTCTGCCTGGTACACGCAGAGCTGAGCGAGGTGACACAGTGGCCTCGGGTTGTGCCAGCCTGAGTCTCTGCCCTCAGCTACACAGGCTTTAGGGCTGCACAGGACTCTTCCTCCTGGATTCTGCAGAGCTGCACGGAAGTGAATCAAATGTATCACAGTGAACAGGGTGATGGAGGCATTTGTGACGGCTTTAATACATTATTCTATTCAACAGGGGAAAAAATGGAAATGAGAAGAAACGAATGATGATGAGGGAGAAAGAAAAAATAGTCTAGAAAAGAGTGGGAGAAGGGGAGGGAAGCACCTTTCTGACTTATGTCCTAGAGCTTGCTCTTAATATTAAGAAATGGAAATGCATCTCTAAATTACCAGTATTCAGGGACCCTTCCCTGCCAAAAAAAAAATGAAGGGAAAGAAGCTAGACACAGAAATGAGAAGCGCCAAGGTTGTGAGCGCAGTGGGAAGTGGGGAGTAGAAATGGAACTGGAAAGTACTCTGATAGCTTATTTTTTCAGCTTTCTGAGCTTTAAACAGCATTAATTTGCTTAGATTGTGTGTTCACAGGATGTATTTTTAAAAAGTGTTGAAAAAGTGTATGAAGTTTTGCTCCAGTCTTTTGTAAATGAATTCTGATGGAGTAGCTGTTGTACTCTGAAGCCATCTGCTTGTTTAACCATACCACAGTGTGAGTGATGTATGACTTAATCAGAACTGGTTTCTAGACACACAAATGTCCTGTAGGTGTCAGCACTTCTCTTGCTATTTTCCTGACTTGCAGCAGCAGGAGTAGCAGGAAAAAAAAAGGATTATTTTTTTTTTGGTTGGTTGTTTTTTTTAAATTAAAGTATTCAAGTGGATATTCTTTGCTAGTGAACACTGCTGAGGGAATGTTTTATAATTAACAGGAAGAACTCGTCTTACTATAAAGAGGCTTCAGAAAATTGACCTGGTTAAAATGCTGCTTGCAGAATATCATACAGCTGTTTATAAAACTGTGTAGATAATAGGACTAAGCCTTTGGCAAATATTGAAATAAATGACACCTACCAGCTGTAATATGCTCTGCCATATGTGACAGCATCTCTGAGGTTAAGTATTAGCTCCAGGTTGGCAGAGTTCTGACTTTTGAAGCAGTCATGAATATCAAATGAGACACAGGACTTACATGCAGCTGGTTCATGTTCGTGTTTGTTCATCTGTGAATCCAACAAGGACAGGCTTACTCCAGCCCAGCCTTCCTGGAGCACTGGAGTCCAGCTCTGGAAGGGTGACTCAGCATGAGTAAAAGTGTCTGAGCAATGTGGAGAACTTGGTTCTGAGACACCCTGGCAGCAGGAGGATAAACATAGTTTATCCCAGTGCTGTTTATGGAAGATTTATTTTATAATGATGGTTGGGAGGATGGAAGAGTTAATTTAAACCATCTTTTTAATGCATAGGAAAAAATAGGTGTGGAGCACTTTCTGTCTTGAACTTGGTACTCTCAGCAGCTTGGCAAGTCTGATGATATTAGCATAGCCATTTGATCCAGAAAGAGATTTTGGATTTGTCTTTAAAAGACTGCTGAAGCTCAGTTTTATAGCATTACATGCTTTTCTTGCTCTCCATTGAGCCTGGTTAGCAATTTGTCTACATTGTCTCTGTATTTCTGACCTCATGAATTACTAAAGAGCTCTTTTCGCTGACACTTGTTTCCAAGGCAGTCCAAGAAAATATGAATAGCTGAGTTCCATACGGCTGTTTCTAAAAGTATTGGTTTCTTTGGCTAAGAAATGTGATTTTGTTGGCTGATATTCTTCATTAGACCAACACTTCTTGCCTTCTTCCTAGAGAGCTGATGTCACAACTATGCCAAATATGTTCTGAGGGGACTGAATGGATGTTCGTGAAAAATCTGAAGGTTTATCCACAGTAGCAACATGTGATAATATTTCAGAAGGGGGAACTATCCTGCATTTTCATCTCTAATCTTCAGCACAGATGCATCTGAGATCCATTATTGAACAGATGGCAGGATCTATAATTCAAGCATTCTGTGCACTTGTTTCAGGATGCTTGTACAGGAGTTGAAGATGCCATGAGGTGTGAGTGAAGCAAGATATAATAGAGCAAATTCCTCTGGACAGGATGGTCTGGAGATTATCTTTTTACTTGAGTTTATGCATTGAAATAATGAATTCATCTATGTCAAGCCTTCAGATTGAGTTGGTGAAGCCAGCAGCTCTTGAGTAGGTCACTAAACCTGTTCTCAGTGAGGTGAATTGGGCAAAGGCAATGAGCCCTGTGCAAAGCCAGCAGCAGTGAAGGTCTTTGCTACAAAACAGACTCATGAGGCTGCATAAATACATGAAGTGCCCAAACCAACTTTTATAAGCAATACTGCACAGAAAATGCTGATTTGCTAAAAAGGAAGAGCTACGTGGGCCTGAGATGCCTGATTGTGTGCAATGTGTGCAATGGATCCTTTTGCTCCATTTATAATTCATATAAATTGCTGCATATTATGGAATAAAACTCTGAAACAAATTAAAAAAAAAATCAGCATGTCACAAAGGAAAAATGTTTATAGTCTTGGACAGATGTTTATAGTCTGAGCTGGGCAGAACACCTGCTCTGTTATCAAGGGGAAAATCTAGCTACTGCTTTCTTAGGATGCAGAACAAACTTACTTTTTCATAAACTGATTTTTATCTCCCAGCCAGGGGGACTAGTGTGCTGCTGATAGGACTTTAAAAGGTACAAACAACAGACTCTCCTACAGAGAGCAGCCTTGCATTAAAAATGTAACTAATATATTAGAGAAGTGTTGTTGTGTCTGATTCTCCTAGGGTAAAAGTCAAGAGCAGCTACCTAGCAGCTCATGATTTTTAGAAAAATTCTTTTGTGTTTTCTAAACACACCCTCTGCCTTCCTTCTTATTCATGACTGAATCTCCATCTGCAGAGAGTGGATGAGCTTGGTGTGGAAGTTTAAATCTCTGACTGCAGCTCCTGCCTTGGCTCTTCTTGGTCTTGATTTTCCTTCCACATTTACGAGTGCCCCAGGGCTGACATGGCTCTGCTGTTGCTGGTGCGTGCCCGCAGCAGTGGACCCTCGCTGCCCACCCTGGCCCTGGTGGGTGCTGCTGTGCTGTGCCTGGCAGCCTGAGCTGTCCCCACCTGGCCAAATCCTTCTCAGGAATGACAAGTCCACAGTGTTCAGAGTCCAGCTGCCAACAGCTGCGTGTGCTTGAGGTTTGTACCCCCATGGGTGAACACCATCGCTCCCTTAGTGCTTGAAAGGGACCCTGGACCGTGTCAGCAGTGTCCAACCCCTTGGGACATCCCAGGATAGCATGCACAGAGCTGGATTCCCTGCTGCCTATTGCAGCGGGGTGGGGGTTGCCTGGCTTGTTGCAAACCCAAGCCTGAGGGATTACCTTAAGTAATTTGTACACTGGTTATGCTTTGCTTTTTTATGGGCTAACAGTCAGGTAGTATTTTATGGGAGGAGGGAAGGAGAGAGATAGGAAGAAATGATTCTTAGTGCAAACATATTAGGAAAAAACCCCAAGAATTTTTAATGTTCCTAATAGATTTCAATTTGCTTGAGTAGAGAATAGCTAAGGTGGATTTCTTAAAATATTTAGATGATAAGCGTAGTTCGATTAAACAGTATGTGGTCTCCTTTGTGGAAGCTTTGCCATGATGGAAAAAAATCTCCTGAGAACAATTAGTCTGTACTGAGATCAATGAGCAGCACTGGTGAGATGATCCAAGAAAAAGAGCCTGACACTGGCGTACCTCTGGGCTCTTAGCAGGTTTGCAGGGAAGGAAGAGTAGAAATGGGTGGTACAAGGCAACTGAGGAGACCCACTGGAATTTTATTACTGTTGCTGCTGCATTCTGTGCTGGGACTGTTGGACCAGCACTGCTTTTGCAGATCTTTCCACTCCATTTCCTCTGTCCCTGATGTCAATCCCATGACTTGCTCTGTGTTGGTATTCTAGCACATACCAGCTCTTTGGGAAGGGTTTTTCCCCAGGACAGAGTGTTCAGTCTCTGTCACCTGGGGCTCCTGCCTGTGCCTCTCTTCTCACCTCCCCTTCCCACTGTCAAGGCCTTTACCCACTCTCAGGGCCAGACGAGAAGAGATGAAACGTGTCCCAAACTACTCCTGAGCATCTTGGGGTCCTGTGGCCTCAGAAAGGTCTGTGCAGGGACCCATGGTTGGAAGGGGTAGCTGTGGCTGCTGCAGTGTTTAGTAAGCAGCAGAGAGGACTCAAAGAAGTGTAGAAGTTTCTCTCTAAGGAGGAATGGTGTCTCCTAAAGGTGTGCACTGAGAGCAGAGGCTTTCAGAGCTGCAGAGCTTATTGTAGACATTACATTTGAAAAGATTGCACTGTGCACAACAAAAATTAAAAGATTTATGTACTCAGAAGCTTTGCAAAGTGTTAGAAGGGGGAAATGCATGGAAAAAAATTCAGCAGGCCTATTTTTAATTCTGTGGACCCTTTCTAATTGTTGTATTTGCATCTCTGAAATAAATCATAATCACTACAAAGTTTTAATTTTTCTGGAGCAGGGAACTGAGTGGCATCTCAGCAAAAGGGTAATTATTCTTGAAAGAGGAGATGTCATTCTGAAATAGGGTTATTTTTAACCTGGGATTAGGTGTCCCCATGGGGTGTCACACTGCCATACCTGAGCTGCTGATCGCTCTACTGGAGCATTGCTTGCCCCTTCCTCAGTCCTCATGTCTTTTTACAGGTTTCAAATGCTTAAATTTTGCTTTGTCATATATTATGGTCCCTGAGATTTAAAAGGGGAGCTAAATTAATAGTAAGCTTGAAACTGCCAATACAACTTTACATGCAAATGAAGGGAAAAATGACAGAAAATGTTCAGGTGCTTCAAAGAAGTCACCAGGGGAGCTTACCTGTCAAGGGTGTTTTTAATCTTTTATATACCTGGTAAAGATTGGGGCTATCCTCCAGGGTCAGACTTGGCTTCGGAAAAAAAAAAAGATTTTTGCATAACCAGACTCCTACCTCCAAACTAGTTTTGACTTTTTCAGATAAACGTATTGAAATGTATTGCCATATGGGATACAACCACCTCTTCCTATCTCCCATCCTGTGTTCCTCAGTAAATGTCTGCCCCAGGGAGCTCTGCAGAGATTTTGGACACCCTGCAATTTGCTCACTATGCAAAGCTGCTCCATGGAGACCAATCTCTATGCAGAGACTGGGCTAGCTCAGCTGATCTCAAGCTGATTTCAGGGATCATTTAGAATGAGGCTTCAGCTTCTGGCTCACCTGGTTGTGAGTCAAAGTGGTGGAGAGCCTGAAAGGGAAACCATCCAGAGTTTGGAGGTAATGGCTTCATGGATAGCTTGGCCACAGGTGACTTCTGGGGTTTAAATGTGCAAGGGTTGAGATGTAGAATGTTTGTGTTCCTGTTTCTTTGGTTTTTACAGACTTTTCTCTTAAAAAAAAATGTTTGAAATAGGAGGGAGCAAATGGTGTATGACACTGAAGTAATACTGGATATCATGTCCCACTTGGGAATATTTCCTGGGGGTTTTGGCTTTTCATAGCTGCTCCAGTGAGCCAGTTTGATGTATTCACTTCTCTGACACTCAACATGTGCATACAGCAGGGAGATGGAAAGATTTCCTCTTGGGTTTCACTGAACTCCCAGAGGAATTTGTGTATCCCTATTCTGAGCATGGTTTAGATATATATTTAAAATGTCCACAGTGAGGATATATATCTATCATCTCCTTGCCGTGATCCTGTAACCAGATACCTAATGGTTCCCTGGCTTCACTTTCCCAGGAAAGTGCTTTCTTTCATTATCAGGGACTATAAAGTAATTACAGCCTCAGCATGTTTTACCTTGACAAAATGGTAAAAATTTGCATTTGGGGAATGTTGTGCAATTTTTACCTGCCCTGATGTGAATGACTGGCACTGGTGTTTTATACTGGGGTGAATTAGATTCCTTTGCTGACTTATTGCTCTGCAGAAAAAGGAAAATGTTGTCCCCAGAGTGGATTTACTTTTTCATGCAGTGGGTAGGGGGAAGCTGTGGTGTTGCCTTTGGAAACATATGCTTTGGAGCAACTATGGAAAATGATCCAATAATAAATTTCCTTGCACTGGATTATTTGAAACGGCTGTGGAAATTGATGTCTGTTACTTTTGGGAGGAAAGATGTCATCACCAAATGTATTTGAATTTCTTTGTCTCGGTCTTTCTAAAAAAGCACTGCACATATGGAGGGCTGAGTGAGAAGCAGTGACAGCTTTCACAGCCCCTCTTTTCTCCCTGCTATGCTCAGAGGTAAAGAACAACAGGTTATGCTGGGTGCAGGAGCTCAACTCCTGACATTAGCAATGCTGCCAGCTCCTGCCCTCCTTTGCAAGTTGTTTCTCTGCCTCTTTTTTTGTTAGAGAGGTGCAAATGAAGCATTACTGGCTTTCCTGAAGGCCATGAGGACTTACTGCCATCACCTCTGCAGAACTCTCACAGAGGAGCTGAGTGCTGTAAGAGCATTTCTGGTCCTCCAAGTGCAGCAGAGAGAGCCTGGCTGGACTGGTTCTGTGCTTGCTGTCCTGGGATTGCTTCAGCATAGCTGGTCTATGCTGTGCTGAGCTCCCTTCTGCCAGGGTTAAGCTGCAAGAAAGCCACTAGCTTAATTTGGGCTAGGTCTTAGGGATCATTGTCGTAATTTTTCTGTGTCTCTATCATGTTAATGTGAGCTACAGTGGCATGAAAGAAAGGAACCAAATAATTGGCTTTGGATATTTAGAAATTGGAGGAGTTTGTTAAAGTCTGTCCCTGGGATGTCCCCAGTCTCACATGTACAGAGCAGGAAGCATGCTCTGGAATTCCATAGCACCACCTGTAGCTGTCTGTGCCCAGCCCTGATCTAGATGCTAACATTTCTGTAGGTAATGAGTACAGTCACCAGGATCCCAGCAGGCTTTTTATCTCCTTCTCCAAACACATCTAAATTCCCATGTAATTATGAAGCCATCATGCTAATTACAGCCATGGGAAAAGGCTGTCTCTATCTGCCAACAGTTCATCCATATTGCTGAGGCACAGGTCAGGCCTGGGAAGAATTAATTTCACTGTATTAAGTCACGTTAGCAGTTCCAGGCTTTATCATTACAACAGCACAGACACCCTCTATTAACTGATTGTACTGATGTGTCTGTCACACGTGGGCTTGGGGCTTCAGGGCTCAGTGGCTTCTCAGGCTGTGTGAGGCTGTCTGTGAATGGGTGATGTGGGGAGCAGGCTCAGGACACGGACTGCACTTTTGAGGGAAGGATACTTAAACCAAGTGAAAATGGATGAAAGTCTTCTGTGGTTTGGGATATCATATTAATATTTAGAAATAGAGCTCCTAGCTCCAAAAATTACAGAACGATGCTGAATATCAAGTAATTTTGCTGCAGGCTTACCTTTGCTCTAAGTGGCACAGCAGACAATGACTGTGAATGCATTTTGCCTTTTTATTTTTAAATAAAAATAGTTAGACCACCAGTGACTTTGCTATAAGCAATACATACCTTCTTATTAATAATTTTAAAAGAAAGAAAAAAAAGCTTCAGCCATGAAGGTGATATTTTAAAGGAGTTATAACAAGGTCAGAGAGCTCTTCCATCTGCCAGTGTGATTGTCTGCATGGTACCTGCAGAACAGAGCATTGCTGTTCTAGAATTGATGGAGACCTTTTCCCCTTGACTTACCCCTTCCCTGGGTTGCTGCCAGAGCTCTTGCCAGGGCTTGAGTCAGCAGGAGGAGGTCAGCTGGGGGTGAATGGAGGGAGAGGAGTCAGGAGGTGCTCAAGCTTTGCCGTGCCTCTGTGCTGAGAGTCTAAAAAGCACCAAGCCTCAAAGGAGTGAATTTGCTGTAGACTTGCAGACTTGGCTAAACTTTTAACTTTAATTGCCCAGAAATCTGCTGGAAGGTTGTTCTGCATCCTGCACAGCAGACACAGCCTGGTCTTTGGTGTGAAGAGCTTCCATGCAGCGTTGTCCTGCTGCTACTGAAACCTAGGAGTCTAGTGGATAGTTCTGGAAAGCTGGTGGGAAGTCTGTGTGTGTGTCTGTGCAGTGTGTGTATACAGTGTCACATATGTGTTCCTTTCTTCTATACCCTCTTTCCCTTCTCTGATGTGTGCCCCTGCCAAGTGCCTCAGGAGAAAATCACTCAGGTGAGTCTGTGTGTGAAATGCAGAAAAGCCTCTGACCTTAACACCCTGCCAGAGACCCTCCCAAGGGATCCACGTTGTTTCTGTCTGATGCTGTTAAGAGAGAGATCTCAAGTGTATTAATTCACAGAAAAAAAAAAAAAATCCTTGTCCTACTTGATAAGCTGATTAAAACTCCTACACTGAAATGCTGAAGAGCAAAGAAAAAAAGAGGTGTTAATGAATAGGCTGGAGCTAATTAAAATCAAAATCTGGTAACACTGTGGAAAAAGCACAACTTTCTGTGCTAGGTTCTGTTTCATTTCAAAGCAGTGCTTCTCATGAAGTGATTAAAATTGGCCAAAGGGGTCATTGTTCCACATGCTATCAGGCATGCAGCATTTACATGTCCAGCCAGCATGACTCTCCCCAACCTGAAAAAAGTAGAAAAATATTAAAGAAACCTTTTATGTTAAGGGATTTTTGTCTTTGTCTGTAGAATTAGTGGTATGTGCTCACATCACAGGCAACAAGTAGATTTTCTAAAACAAAAATATGAGAATCAAACATAGTTACATGGCTCCAGGAGGAAACACCAAAGTCCTTTTTATCTGTGGCATCAATTATGCTGCAAGAGAACTTTCTGAAATTTTCAGCAATAAAAAATGCTTAATTTGTATTGCAAATGGCAAAGACATCAATTCACAGTTGAGATTCTTCTTTTCTTAACTTCAAAAAACATGACTTATTTTACTAACTTTTGAAGGTAACCTTTTCTTCCCCACATTCCCCAGAACTTTCTCTCACAAATTTTTTAAATACTTTGCACAATTAAAATTATTATTATAACAATTTATTATGGTTCAGCAGCAAAATACACAAGTGGGCATTTTACCAAGTGGGACTGCACTGGCATGAAACCTGATTATTCTGGGAAGAAACAAGTGAAAATTTGCAAATATGTCTATCTGTGTGATATTCCTAAAATTTCAGGTCAGGGAGACATCCTTTGAGCTTTTGAATAGATTTGGTTGAAAGCACTCAGGAAGATAGCAAGGAGATTACCAAAACTGATGTGGTGCTGTCCAGGATGAAGAGCTGTATGAATGCTCAAAGCATGAAGCAGATCTGAAACACTCCTCTGAATGTGGGACTGAGGGTACATTGAACAGTATTGTGTCATTGTATTTTTAAAGTTTACCACAGTGTCTGCAGATTTCAGCTGAGCTTCATGGAATTTTGCTGTCATACATAATATTTCCTTTTTTACCATATTTTTTTAAACTTCCTAGTGATTTTGTGAACCAGTTGCCCTGCACTCAATGTGATATTTTTATTAGACTGTCCTGGTGGAAGATTAGTGGGAAATAAAATTCAACCTAATGTATGAAGCATAATCATACTGTAGCAATTTATATCTTTACAACTTTTTAGACTGTTGTAGACAGGGACTTAGTATTGCTTGTATGTTTGCTTTAAGCACAGGAAAATTAACTGCTATTAGTCATTTTAGCAGCTCTGGATGGAGTTGCACCTCTGAGAATGCAATGCAGAAATGATTGGAGGGTTTAGTATCTGCCTGCTAAAAGAGTATTATTTAAGTGACTGTCTTCCCTGGCATTTAATCCCTGCCTAACACCTGCTGCCCTGAGCTGTTGTTGTAGTTCTTTACAAAGTATTCAAGATTTGTACAGGGTTCTGGGATTTCTGTAAATGGATTTTAGTTATCTGTTCTGAAGAGGTTGAAAAGTCACTGAATTATACTCCGGAAGAGCTGTTCTTAGTTTTCCAGATCATTTGAGCATGATGCTCACTTTTTCCAAGAAAAGTTCTATTAATAGAATAATACAGGGGTTCTTTTTTTTTTTTTTTTTTTTTTGAACAAAGCACATTTAAAATTTAAAAAATCCAAATAATATTTTTAGTTAGATAAAATATTTTCAGTCTTTAGAAACACACTGATTTGTGATTGCAAACTGTGATTTCTTAAGTGTTTGAAGCAGATACTCGATGCTGAAAACCTAGAAATATGTTTGTGAACTTGGGTCACAGTCAATGGTCTGTTGGCAACAGCAATACTTTTATATTTGCTGCCTCTGGAAGATATAATGTCCTGTTCTGAGTATTCCTCTCGGGGGGATGCCACGTACTATTTTCTGGCTCTTGCTTTGAGCTCAGTTCAGCCCTCACCTGCCAGAGACAGCAGGAAATCTGAAGTAAGCCTGGGCTGCTGCCTGCCTTGGGCAAAGCCAAGGGGAAACCAACTTCTCTCATGGGTTTTGGAGCAAAACACACAAGTATTTTATTGGCCAAGAAGTTTGTGGCCTCTTGCTAGTGTTGTGTTTGATGTCCTTTGGGGTTTTTTTAGCACCCTCAGGTGAGAAAGAGCAGCGGATGGGACAGCATCATGTACCTGCATTATCTGGCCTATGTTTTTTTTAACTGGTATTCCTCTCTGCAAAGCTCCCTACCTTGGGATTTATGGCTGAATTTTTTTTTTTTTTTAGGAAAAAACCAGTAAACAGTTTGTGCTTAGGAGAATCAGAAGTTTCATTTCAGTGTGCTGTGAGCCCTGGGTAACAAAAATCACTTGAAGGGCTTCCTTTGATCATATTTTATTTATTCTAAAATAGGTAGAATTTCACTTCTGCAACCTGTCGTCTCAAACTCTGAAGACTGGAATAGCTTTTGCAACTTCCTGGCCAGATATTGAGGAAGAAATCCAGCAGCCATGCCCTGTATATCTTCTGCTATGCTGCATGCCTCTCACAGGAGTCCTCCACAGGCCTGGCTTTTGGCAGCTCTTCCTTGGGATGAATACAGACAGTAGGACAAAAAATGAATTGTCTGTGTTCTGCTGCTCAAATTTATCTGGAGATTTCACACTCACTTGATTAAAAAATTTGCAAACCAGTCTGCAGTTCTCTGCAAGGAATAGGATGGCAGAAAGATTCATGCCTGCACCAAGCTCTAATTTGTTTTTATCACTTGCTTCAAAGAACACAGATAAGTGCTATTTTCTAGAGAAATTATCTTTTTCTACATTTCTAGAGATCTCTTTCTAGAGAAATGATCTCTTTCTACATCAGGTATAAACCAAAAGTAAACAGAAAATGGATGAATAATTGTTATCTATAAAAGGGAAAAAAACACACTGATAACAGAGTATGTATTTACAGAGAGATGGTTTGTGATCGTCCCTGAAAGAATCATCGTAGTTTTTAAAACTTCGCGCTGAAGGGTCACCCCATTTCTTTCCTGATGCAAACAAGCCCATTAAAACTGCCAGTTGGAGCTGAGATGTTCTATTTAAATTACTTTATTTGATAATTTCGCCTGTTGAAAAAATTGAAATTAAGCAGGTTTCTTTTGCTGAACTATTTACAGATTTAATCTAAAGGTATGCCACTGTGAGATATTTTACCTATGTTTAAATCTGGGGGGAAAACAAACAAACACACATGTTAAGACAGGTGTTTGATTGCATTCCAAACTGACCAAGGCTATATTCTTCACTTCACCAGCTAACCAAACTGCTTCTCTTCTTTGGGTCAGTGACACAACAGACAGAGACAGCTGCAAGGCTGCCATGGATGGCAAAGTCCTGCAGCGAGGCTGTAACTAAGTCATTAGGTTTATCTGTTGGAGGGATGTAAAGGGCAAAGAGGTTTTAACTCTGTTTATGCCTCAGCTTTCTTGGCTTGCTGAGCAGCAGTGCTGTGTCTGTGTGGCTGATACCTGAAACAACTGTACTTCAGAATAAGAAGTGAAGAGCTGGATAAAAATAGAAGGATGGAAGTGATGTCCTAATTACAGTGTCCCCACTAGCCTCTTAGGACTGACTCATCATCTTCAGTGTCACATCAGTGCTATGGATGGCATTGTGGTGGTCAAAAGTTCCTTTTGTTCAGAGGAAAAGAGCAGAGATCTATATAATTAAAATTGAGTGAAGTGAAAAACCTGTTTATCTCCTAATTGTGTGGAATGCAGGATTGCTGAAACACCCAAAGCAGTATGGCTAAGACGATACTGAGTTCACCAGGAGCAATACACCTAGCCTGATCTGTAACAGTAAAAGAGGTGGAGTGTCTCAAGTGTCTTGGCTTTCAATGCACCAGATTAGTTCTGAAAATGCCATGCAAATTCTTGTGTCGGGTAGTTTCAAATACAGCTGGTTTTGTGTACTTTGGAATGGCTCTTTGGCTGAGAGTATTTCTAAACAGATTAACAAAATGCATAATCTCCTGCCTTTCTGGCAAATATTTGGTTAAATTGGATGATTTGGGGAATGTGCCCTGCACTGCTGTTGATGACATAAGGATTTGTCATTGCAAGTTAGAGAACAGAATGATGGAATGGTTTGAAATCATAGGATCACAGAGTGGTTTGGATTGGAAGGGACCTTAAAGATCATCTAATTCCAGAGCTCTGCCACAGGCAG
This sequence comes from Regulus satrapa, assembly GCA_013396955.1. Lineage (NCBI taxonomy): Eukaryota > Metazoa > Chordata > Aves > Passeriformes > Regulidae > Regulus > Regulus satrapa. Next base: position 306,669 of record VWZN01019460.1, on the reverse strand, counting down.
GGACACTACCAAGATCCACATACCTGTCCCTAGTGCTGGTTGAAATAGTTTTATCCCACTGTCAGACAAAATGGGAATTTTATTCCTGCTGTATACTTGAATTAGGGTAAACCCCCCCACAAACATTGTTGAATTTGCTGCTGCAGTCATTGCACATAGCCAGACAGATAACAGAAGATCTGGCTTCAGTTCCTCTGACCTGTATCTATCTATAGGAACCTTTGTAGTCCTGAGTTATTCAGGCATCTGCTGCTAAGATTCAACCCTGAATTTATCTTATAAATCTGCTGGAGCCTTTAAAACCACAAGAGACCAGGTAACAGAGGCTGAAGTAAATCTGGAAAGAGAACGGGGTAGGCTATGGCTCAAGGTTTTCCAAGCCAAGGGTTGGCTTTATGGAACCGCCTGTAGTTAAATACTTCTGCAGACTTGCACTGGTGAAGGGGAACTAGAGTTGTGCACTGGGAAAGCTCCAGCAATCTGGGAACTGCTATCAGAATAGATAGAGATGGTTTTATTGTTCTTACAGGCAAACTGGTTTTGAGGGCAGCTGACTTGAAAAAAAAATAGGAAACACTGACACCATCTCTCAAAGTCTTGCATGTGCTCTGTGCTCGGTCCCTGACCTGTTCGGTGCTCTGTGGCCATTGTGCCTTCCTGGGCTGCTCCAGGGCAGGGCGACCTCTGCCAGCCTAGCACCTGAGGATGGGCTTGGCAGAGATCCAAGACTGGTTTATTTTCTGTTTTGGTCTGTTTGGAGAATGTGTTTGTCTGCTGGCTTTGCCCAGCAGCAGCCGAGGGCAGGGAACCCGGAGCATTTACAGGGCTGGCTCCAGGAGCCTCTCCCTGCTGCCACATCCCTGCAGGAGATTCTTTAAATAATGGAGAAGAACAAGGTCAGGAGAGACCAAGAGTCATGTTTAATGTTTACTGTGAGGCACTGGAAAAGATTGTCCAGAGAAGTTGTGGCTGCCCCATTGCTGAGGGTGGTCAAGGCCAGGCTGGATGGGGCTTTGAGCAACCTCTTCCAGTGGAAGGTATCGCTGTCAGTGGCAGGGGAGCTGAAACTAGATGATCTCTTAGTTCCCTTCCAGCCCAAACAATTCTGTGACTAGTAACTGGCTTTATCCAGCCTCTAATAAGTAGATATTTGGCTCCTGAATACATGTACATAATGAACAGATACAGTTATGGTATTATTTGCAGCATGTGGTCAGAGCTCTGTGTGTTCCTGATGCTGCAGCTTTTTCTGTAGCTGTGGTGGAAATGGATCTCTAAGAAATGGGATGAGGGTTCTGCTTCTGCTGCTTTGGAGGGGAAAGGGAGAGAGCAGGAGGGCTTCGGGCTCTGCTTGCCAAGGGTTCTTTACCAGGAAAGAGAGAAATTAAGTGACAAAGGATTTTGGTTATCCCTTGCAAAAAAGCATCAAGCTTTCTTCCTTCCAATTCTGTTCTGTGTTTGGATGAAAATGTAATGGCAGTTAAATGAGCTTTGCTAAATCTTTCATAAACCATGCTAGCTGTGGAGAAAGCAGAGGAGTTAAAATAAAGTCCAGCATTTTCCCTGCAGACTTTCTTGCAGAGGCTCCCACAGATACCAAGGTCTGCAAGTCTATGACTCCTAAATGCAGTTGTTCATTTTTGCACTCAGAAATTCCTTCAATGGGCTCTTCTCAGAGAAATCTCACAGATCCTGAATTTCCCTCTATTCCATCTGCAGTTATTTTCACCCAAGCTGGTTCCATAATTTTGTTACATTTTCTCCATCTTTAAAAAAATAGGGAGGTTTTTTTGGTGCTGTTTTTGTTTTGTTTTGTTTTGTTTTGTTTTGTTTTGTTTTGTTTTGTTTTGTTTTGTTTTTTTTGTGTGTAGATGTAGCAGTGTTTTTGGGTGCACAGTTCTTTCTATGAAGGATCAGCTAGTTATTCTAAAAGAAACCAAACGACGAGATGATACAGGCTTTTGGTTGCAGCTATACATTTTTAAAATATTCCCAATTCCTGTGTATAAGTGGTTTGATAACTACTCCTGGATATAAAGCTGTATGAGAACAATCCAGGCCTGTGTCTTACGGAGATTTTGCAAAAAAACAAATGTGCTCAAATACTGGTGTAAGTTATATCACAGGTGACAGAGCTGCATTTTCAATTTTATGGGTTTCACAGTGCTGCTTGGATTTGTTTTGTACTGATTAAATTTTATTACATCTGAAAATTCTGTTATCTTTTAATTATATTAATATCTAAATTTATATAGCAAAGTGTGGTTTATCAGCCTAGACAGTACCTTTCACAAAACTGAATTGTCTGAGAAAAAAATTTAATTCAAATTTATCAAGATGAATGACAAAAGAATTTATCTCCTCTCTCTCTCTGCTTCTTCTTATTTATATTCCTAGATGTGTATTTTACCTGGCTTTCAGGTCCCCAGTGTAGTGGATTTTTCCTGTTTAAAATAGAACAATCCCTTTGCAGCCAAACAAATTATTTTTCCAAATGAGAAAGATAAGTATTTGGCTTTTGTGCCTTACTCACCAGAGCTAGTGCTGTGAGGATGTTGGGCTGTTCAGTAACTGGGCATTTCTGCTGTGACTTATGGCAGTTCAGAATATCAAATATTATACCTAACTTTATTTTCTGCAGGATAACTGTCACGAAGCGATGCAGCTTTTTGTGTGCCTCCTTGTTCAACCAGGGCTATAATTTTTGCAGCATGTTTGGTGGGAAGACAATTTAATGGAGATGTATTTCCTCCCATTTAGAAATCAAACCCTCCCAATAAACAATGAGTCAAATCACAGGGAGCTTAGGGAGATGCCTCATCTCTCATATAATTTTATTTTTGCTGGGTCATGGGTGATTTGAGGCAGCAGCAACGTTTTCCTCTCTCTGTCAGATGGACCTCAGTGAAATGTTGGCTTGAACATCTCATAGAGTGATATAAAATGAGCATTGAAGTGGTTTGTATAAAAAGCATAATCTATTTTTACCTTTACCTTTTATTCTTACTGGGTTTATAGTATAGTATGAAGCAGTGATCCTAATGAAGATGCCAAACTTGCACTGTGAAATCACTTCATCCTGTAATCAGACTGTGTATTTGGTGTTTGGAGAGGGATGGAATAGTCTGTCCATATTCAAGCTCCTTTTAGCCCTTGGTTTTGGTTTAAAACTCTTAATTAAAAGTCCAGGGACCAAAATGCTCTTGTCCATTCTTTGAACTCTTGGAAGGGAGAGGATGCTGCCACAGAGAGAGCTTGGACCCATGTTTCAGCCAGCTCTGTTCAGGCAATTAATGATCACCATCCCCAGCTGAGAGAACAAAATAATGAAGGGTGTCAATGAGCAGGAGTCTTGGTATTACAGTTATCCCTACTGAGGCCAAGGGTCCCTTTGGGCAGATTTTGGGCAATGCAGAGCAAAGGGGCAGTCTCTGCCTCACCGTGATCCCACCATCCATGGATCACAGCCTGCCTTCACTGCCCCTTGCTGGCGCCTCCAAGGCTTTAGCAGGGCCCTGCTGAAGTTTCTGCCTTGGGGGCACACTTCTGGATTTTCTACAACTATGCTTCTGTTTTCTTCTGCACCACAGTATGGAGATCTGGGCTGCTTTATTCTTTTCTAAAGTAGGAGTTGAGTGCTCTGAGTTCAATTTGTGTGACCGTACCCACCTCTTGTTTTCTTGAGCTCATTTTTTTCCAGTTTGTCGTTTGATATGAAAAGCAAAGTCAATGAAGAGAAGGTCATGCCTTAGGGTCTATTTATATGGCAGTGCACTTACCAAAGCAGACCCTGTTTGCTCAGGTTTTTAAGTTTTTTGGTGCAGGAACGATTCCTTTTCATAGGTCTGAATTTGTGTTAAGATGGTGGCACCCAAATTTTGACTGGGGTCTTTAAGGTGTTGTCACTTTTGCTAAAACTCAGACACTCTCAAGCACCTAGCAGTTTCCGAGGGTGTTCAGGGAGATATAAAATGCTTGTATTTGGTCAACAGCAGCATCTTTCTGAGAAAGAACTTTGTGTGACCAAAGAAAAAGGTGTGAAGTGCAAACATGGAGCCAGAAAGTACCCACCAGGGGCAAGGCTGGCGAGATCCCAGGATGATTCTGCTGGGTGATGTTTGCCAGCCTTGCCATCTCCTCTGTGTTCTAATAAGGAAAGTGGGTTCTCAGAGTCAGAGAAACCCCCAGGCTTTACATATTCCATTCTGAATTTGCACCTGAATTTCTGACTCTGTAAATATACATTTGACAAAAGCACAAGGAAAATTCTCATAACAGTGGCCCTGAAATAACAAGATACTTCCTCAAATTTAGCTCCTTGTTCAATATTGACTCACCTGTGTCACAACACACAGTGTACAGGGGTGTTGACACACCAACCAACTTGGCAGAGTTCCATGTTATAGCCCAATTTTATATTTCTACCTGGCCTACCATTAGGTACCTCCTAGCCTGAATAATTCACAATAATTGTGTCATATTCTCTGATGTCTTGGGACTAATTTGCATGACATGTGGGAATACTAAAAACTGTGGACCACCTGGAATGGAATCCCCCAGTAGATAAGATTTGTAGTTATTCCTTGATTTCTCAGCTTGTATGTGGTTTGGACATGTGGATGGTTTTTGTTTTGTGGCCAAACCATACTAGAGGAGGAGAGGAGTATTTAAGAAAAGGCTGAGATTCTTGGGTGGTATTATTCCAACAGCTCAGGATATTTAAGAAAAAAAAAACCCCAAACACGGTAAAAAAATGCAAAAGGAGACTACAGTACTTTGTTACACCTTGAATGAGAATAATTACAAAATCAAGATAAACCCGGTCATGCAAATATTTGTGAAAAATGTGTACATGACATGATCCTGTCCATGTAATGACCTTGTGCCCTACTCACTTGGTAAACCACCTCCAACATATTACTTTGATATCAAAAAACGTGACATTTGTTTGTAATTTTCTTTAATTGAATTAAGTTAGTATTGACTATTGCAAGAACTAATATTGCAAGAACTAAAGAGATCTGAACACCATCTAAGATGGCTAAATCAGGGCTGAATTATCAGATATTTAGAAGTGCCAGTATGGATATTTGTGAAGGTGTTTGCCCAGAAGTTAACACAATCATTTGGAAAGCTTGTTTGGGGAGATGCTCGGGAGGCAAAGTGTGTGTTTCCTGGCCCAGGATGGTCAGTACCTGGGCAAAGCTCTTCATGGGGGAGTCTTTGCCTTCTTATAAAATCAAATGAGGGAGAGAGTGGCACATCAGACTGGTAAGTTGGGCCACACATGAGAATTCTTTATCAGCAGTATTGGGAAATATTTTTAGGGCTCTGAATTACAGTGGGTGACTGCATGTTTTAGGGACTGTAGTGCCTGTACTGGAGGCTGCTCTTCAGACAGTCCCGGTCTGCAGCTGGCCCTCTGCTGTATTTTGTTTTCTGGAGCTGGTCTTCAAGGATTTGGGGAGAGACACTGTTACCTATTGCTGCTGTGATCTCTTGTTTAAGACCTGCATGCAGCTTTGAAGCAGAGTCATATGAAGACATCACCATTCTGGTCTCATCCTGGTTTGAGACATCACAGAAGAAAATTAAATAAGGACATAATATGAAAACTGCTTTAAAAATTACACCACTAGTATTTTGAAGGCAAAGCAATGCAAATAAAATACATGGAGCGATTCCAAATCCATTAGCAGAGGATGTGCTTAGAAACCCCATGCTATTATGGAAATTTGTAGGCAGGTCCATAAATTGATAAAAATGCATTCTCTAAGCAATGCTCACAAAGCTGAGGCTGGAACAGTAATGGGGAAGCTATGCAAGGCATCAGCAATAACCATTCTCCATAGCTATACACAAAGAGGAAAAAAACCCCAAAGCTGATAAAATCAGAATTAATGCCAATCTAGCTTTACAAGCAGAAGTGAACATCTCACAAGTGCCTATAGAAGAAGTTAAATCTGTTTAATGCAGAAATTGGGAAATAAAAAAATAATTGTGGGGTATAATCAGAGGCTTGGTCTGAATCACACCCAAGTGAAAAGCATTTCAAAGCCATGGCTCTCTTTGCATTATCAAACCTGTGCTATAGAATAAGGTCTAAACAATTAAAGAATCATGTGAAGTTATAGATGCAGTAACTATCAGGTCTTGCAGAAGGAGAGAAGGCATACAAATAATTCTATGGAACAGCTTAGCTTTAAAGTAACTTGCTTGTAGAAAATTAGGTTCAGGATCAACAGAGGACAGTAATATGATAAATTTTGGAAAGGGGAATGGAAGATTACTGTGGGTAATGCTGTGTGAGGTTTTAAAGCACAGAACACATCCTCATGCATATGACCAAGTCACTGAGGCTTGGAAGCTTGCCTAGAGGTGGGATTTGAATTATGGGCACTGCTGACAAAACTCTGTATAAAGTTGTTTCTGTTGAAGTGAAAAAAAACTAACTTAAAACAGACGTCTGCTGACATATGGGCATAATATGTCACCCTCAGGATTTCAGATTCAATTTCAATGAATAAGCTTGTTGTGGATTAAATAAGCCAAGAGAGCATATCTGTATGAAATACTAAGAAGTGTACATATTTAAAAATTTTATTTCCCTTTTCTAATGCAACACATCTGAGGAAGGAAGCAAACCCACCTTTACCATGTTTTTAATTACAGTTGTGAACACAAAACTGTTTGAATGGTTTATGCAGAATTGTTTCACAGAGGAAACCCAAAACCTCTATAACTGAGCTGCAGGGGAAGCTGTAAGGATAAACGAAGAGAATTTTATTTGATTCACACAGTTGAAATACATTTCAGTCTGTTCATACTATATATAAAAGTGAGAAAGGGATGCATACGAAGCAGAGATGTCTCTTTGTATGTTATCCTCAGTAGGAAGTGCTCATCTATAGCATTGGGTAAATCCAGGTACAAGGATTTTTAAGCTGCTTTTGGTTTTGTCATGTAAGACTAAGTGAAGGACATGGCTGAAGCTTTGTCTGTGGAGCAGGTGGATAAGGCGTCAGTAATCACACTGCAGGACAGGTGTCTGGTGTGTGTTTGTGTGATATACTTTCTTCTTGATACCAGAATCAAACACTGCAGAGTTCTTGTGAAGTGCCAGCTAATATGGTGTGGAGACCTCATTGGTAGTAAGACTAGGGTGGCCTGTTGCTTTGAGCTTGGAGGGAGTAGTGAACAGGAGCTACTCCCTTCATGGGGTTAGTTCTTAACTATGTCTTCTGCCATTGAGTGTGATCTCAGTACCACACGACTGGGAAGGACTTTTGGGTCTCTTATTCCACCCTCTTTGCTGGGCCATGGCTGCACAGGTTAAGCGTGAACCTGACAGGAGAGCTCAGGGGTTCCCTTGCTGGATGTCCACATGTGCATGAGCTCTCTAGAGTGTGTTCGGTCAGCTAAGTCTCAAAATGCTTTTTTTTCTTCCACTGATCAAGAGGTTCTAGGTGATTATTTTACACATTAACTGCAGACTGCAGACATGTGCAGTTAGGAGAGATGAATCTCACCTCTGTTATCCATATCAGGTGGATTATGAGCTGGAAAACTGTGTGACTTCCAGCACAGCTCCCTTCTGAGAGGAAAGAGGAAAGGAAACAGCAGAAGAGAAGAAATTTGACAGCAGGTTCAAATTTCTCCTTTTCTATTAGAGTTGGCTTGTGCCTGACCATCTTTGCTTTGCAGCTTTTTTATTAGGTTAATGGGTAAGAGAGGAAATTGATTGTTTTAAGATGTAAGCTGATAAATGAAGTAAAATGAAAGAGAGATTCCTCCCAATTCAGCTGCTACAGACTAAGAAAATCTATCTCTGGGGGTGTTTGACCCCCTTATCAGGGTTTCTCAGTAGTGTGCCCTTCCTCCATTTCCCACTAGATACAACTCCTGCTGCTGTCTCTACTAACTAATTCAGAGAAAATCAGGGAAGGCTTGGATCTCCAGGAGACCTCATGCCTGAGCAACTTCCAGCACAAGCTGTTCCAGGAGAGGATGTCACAGGCTTATGCTTTGCCCAGGCTGTGGTTGGCCAGGGATGGGCTGCAGCCTCCCTGGTACGCTCCAGACTTCACACCAGCTTTCGTTAGGCAGCATAAAATTTTATCTGTGTGCCTCAGGGGGGGTTCCTGTTCTGAAAGCAGAGAGAAAGGCACCATCAAACTTTTATGGCAAGTTGTAGTTAATTTACATGAGAACTCTTCTTCCATTTCAGAGCATGGAAAATGTTTTTATAGTAGCTGTGCATGATGTCTATTCCAATTCTTCTACATCAATAACCATCTTTTAGGACTGAATTTCTTCATAAAAACAGAGCAAATTTTTCCTAGATGCATAAACTGCTAGAGAAGCTAAAGATTATGATCTATTAATTGTAAATTAAAAAAAACCAAACCATTCTTTAAAAAACCTATGGTATTTGAGAACCTTGTACTCTGTGCTCTGAATGGAGTTGCTTTACCCTTAGTTTCTTCTGGTATCTCAATGTTACATGGTCCTGTGCTAAGTAGTGGCAGCTGAATGGCTTCATCTGTTCCACTGTAGTGATGTGTCTTATGCAAAACAGTTCTTCAGTGATAAACTCTGAAAAAGTGTTTCCTGCTCATCTTTGCCATTCCATTAATGATTTTAGAGGCCCTAATGTATCCCACTCATTTGCCCTTTTCAAGCATCAGTGTCCAAGTTGTAACTTGTCTGGAAGGCACCCTCTGCCCTTGGTGACCTCAGTCATTCTCCTCTGTCCCTGACAGGTTCAATTGTCTTCTTTTGGGATAACTGCACAGAATGTTAGACTGCAGAGTGTAAAACTACGTGTTTAGAGTGGTATTTTACTTTTTGTCACAAAATGAAGAAATGCTGGATGATTCATCCACGAAGGGGACTCTCAGACATGCATAAATAAATATCCTTGTAATTAAATCCCTAAGTGAATATTCTCAATGAACTTTTCTTTCTTTCTTTCTTTCTTTCTTTCTTTCTTTCTTTCTTTCTTTCTTTCTTTCTTTCTTTCTTTCTTTCTTTCTTTCTTTCTTTCCTTCTTTCCTTCTTTCTTTCCTTCTTTCTTTCCTTCTTTCTTTCCTTCTTTCTTTCCTTCTTTCTTTCCTTCTTTCTTTCTTTCTTTCTTTCTTTCTTTCTTTNCTTTTCTTTTCTTTTTTTTCTTTTCTTTTCTTTTCTTTTCTTTTCTTTTCTTTTCTTTTCTTTTCTTTTCTTTTCTTTTCTTTTCTTTTCTTTTCTTTTCTTTTCTTTTCTTTTCTTTTCTTTTCTTTTCTTTTCTTTTCTTTTCTCTCTCTCTTTCTTGTATAAGAAACTCTGCCAGTTTTGCATCTGCCTGTGTGGAGCCCTTTTCCTCATTGCCTGTTTTCCCATTTCTGCCCAGCAATGTGCTTTACCCAGACTTATTCCCCTCAGCATTTTAATGCACTAGATTGCATTACCCGAACCCTCCCTTGCAGGGATGATGGCACTGTTCAAACTAATAATGATAACCATATAATAAGAACCAGCCACACCTTGTGGCTGCTCTCAGCTAATCTTTCAACCAAATTGCCTTTGTCAGAGGTTTGGAATATTGGTGGGTAAACATTTCTGAGTCACAGACAGTGTTTCTGAGGACAGCTGCCTGGGAAGCAGGAAAGTGCTCAGTTTTATGTAATCCATCAGCCAGGGAGATCTCTCCAAAGAGCAGTGCATTGCTGGACATGGGTCCAAGACAGACTTGCTTTCATCTTTCCCTCCCCTCCACTGAAACACAGCAAAGTTTTCCATGTTNAAGTGTTCTTCTTGAGTTATTAGTGTCAATTAATACCAACCCAAATCCTACTGTCTCAGGACAGCAGGAACTCCAGTGTGGATTTCCAATGGTGTCAATCATTATTTCTCATTGCCAAGACTGTGCTGCAAGATACCCTGGTATTTCTGCAGGGATGTGTTATCCCTAAGATATCAGCAGACTAAAAGCCTGGTATTGACACACTTTTTCTCTTCCTTTCTTTCCTGCAGAACAGACCTTCACTACAGTCACTGCTTTTCTGGTCACAGTTATGTTTTGCAGCCTCCTCTGACCCCACAGTGTTCAAATGGACCAGACAAACCTCACTGGACTCCTGCATGACCTCTTCCAGGGCATTGAAGTGTGCTTCGTTTCACTTTCATTTGTTGAATTTCCAAACTTAAGGAAAACAAATTAAATTACTGTCATAGTAGTTCAGAGCATGTGTCTCTACACAGGGATGAATGCCATTGACTTTGTCTACTTTAATATTAATTCAGAGTGACTCCCCCTGTGCCACCTGGGCAGTAGAGCCATCAGTGGTCTCCCACACAGCCAAAAGACTGGCAACTTTCAGGGAGTTCGAGAAATAAAAACACCTAGGGTGAGATTAATGTCACTTAACCTCATAAAGGCCCTCTCCAGCTCATGCTGAACAGTGAGGCGCAGCTCTGCTGGCCTCCTCTGGACAGGCACATTAGAAAGGCCCCTGGAGTGCTGAATTAAGGACAGCTGACACCTGATGGATGTCTGTCAACATGAGATGATTCTCCCCTTTAAGACAGGTCAGTATCTTAAATGTGAAAGAAACTACAGCAACTCTGAAAGGTAATGATCAGTGGCAGCTACAATATTCACTGAACTAACTGTGCCTCGGAAAAATGCCCACAATAATTATGAAGTGAAAGAGCTCTGCACCGTGAAAGGCAAACTTTACTGAACATGGGAGCTGGACTGATTGAGATCACCCAGAATAGCTTGGAATGACTTTCAAAACAATTGAGTTTCCATATTTTGTTTTATTTCATTCAGTTTTCCAAGCGGAGCCCCGCAGCATTACCTACAAAAACTAGTGGGTCACACTCAGTCCTCCTGAAGTGCTGTATCAAAGCCAAATTGGAACTGTATAAACACAGGAATCTTGTGCCATTAAAGATGCCATGGAGGCAAGCCACCCACAAGGGTTGGTAAGTATAACACAGGATCTGTGACACCTATCTATTTCTGGAGCAGTGAGGGGAGACCAAACAGGGTTTCCTGAAGCACTGCAGATGGTACTGGCTGCCCCTGTTGAGCTGCACCCCTTCATTTGCGCCCTTATTTCAGAGTCTGGGTCCTCTCCTGTTTCCAATTGCTGTCCTGATGAGCATTCACTAAACATACCTAGAGCCTTCCTCAGAAAGCTGCTACAGCTGCTTTGTCATGATCAACATATAACTGGGGAAAGAAACGAAGAAACTGCTCCCCTGATACCTTCATAGGCCACACAAGGGATCACATGAGTGGAGGAAAAGTGCTAAAGATTGTGGTTTCATCTGGACCTGAGCCCCCCTCGATGGCTCTATCTTCCCTGCTGTCCTTTCTGCTATTCCCAATTGCATGATGGATCTCCCTCCTTTCCTCCTGGCTCTGGTTTCTCCTGGAAGACAGTTCCAAACTGTCCACTCCTTTCTGGTGGATAAATTGTTTCAGAGGAGTGTTGCTGTACTTGGTGTAACATATACATTAGGAAGATGGTTGAGAGCAAAAAGGGGACTGGGAAATGGGAATAATGCCCTCATCCCTTCTTAGCAGCAAAGAGTTGTTAAATTGACTCAGACTGCCATATGAAAACCCATCAATGATAAATGTCTACACTACGGGGTTTGAACGTGTCCCTGTGGGTTTTCCTTAGCACTCATAGCATCTGTTTTAGTAACCAAGTGCTAAAACACCCATAAGCCCTAAAAAATAAATTAAGAAAAGACAAGCAAATGTTGAAACCCTTTACAGTTTCCTTCTATTATAATCTATTTTTAACTAAGATACAGAGCAGTTCCTGTTTGGAGAGACCTGAATGGTCTAAGACAATCCTATTGCCAGTACTCAGGCTTTTCTTGTCTTCTTCATTTACTCCTTAATACCACTCTTTGGCAACACTTAGACATTGCCAAGCTACTGCACTGAGTAGCAAAATTACTGCATATACAATGGATTACTCAGTGAGACAGGTCCCTTCTTTTTGTGCTAATTTTATTAATTACAGCAGTTTCTTTTTTTTTTTATTAATTTCATGCATTTTTTTAATACATGGAAGATTATTACTTTTGCAAAACTGTGGAGCACAGTGTAGCATATGTATGTTTTTTATGAGACATGAAAACACTGTTAACACTGTGTGTATTTGGTCAGCAGGCTGATCAAATTTTGGTTCAGTTCGTTTAATTAGGTTAAGCAAGACATTGCCTAAACTATGGCTGTTCTTTGTACCAAAGTCTACCCTTGTATCACGTCAAGGATTAATGGAAATATTGCATTGATTGTATTGGTATGAGACTGTAGAACATCACTTGCCATATGAATAATTTTAAAATGCTATAGTATGCCTGCAAGTGCCCCAGGGAAATAAGAAACTAGAATGATTCCCAAATAGCAGCTGCATAAGCTGTAATTCAGAGAAGATGTATGACCAACATCTACAGGGAGTGGATTTTATCCTCAACCCATGCTGTAAATCCTGATATGCCTGCACACACCATACCTAGTGTCAGAATAAAGGATCATAGGGCAGAATCACAGGAGAGCTGAGCAAGTGCTCTTGGGGGGGCTCCAGTTCAACCTCCTGCTCAGAGGAGAGTGATCCACGAGTGCACACCAGGTTGCTCAGGGCTTGGTCCAACCAAGATTTGAAAATCTGCCAGGACAGGGATCAGATTCTCTGAGCAGGTTGTTCTAATGCTGGCTGTTGCAATGACAGCTGTTCTCTGAGCAGGTTGTTCTCTGAGGAGCTTGTTCCAATGGACTTTCCTCATAATTGAGAATTATTTTTTTAATATGGGAGACATACAGGAAGCAATAACTCTGAACCCTGGGAGGACATAAACTAAACAAAATATTTATTGTGCCTATCCGTTCTATCAGTCTCTGATAGCTTGGCCAAACTCCCAAGATTCTGTTGGGATGTTTGTAAACTGGGGAGAAAAGTCTGGACTGGTAAATCTGGAGAGAGGATCTGTGCATGAGGAGAAGGAGCAGAAGTTGTTTTAGTGCAACAAATACTTGGACCACATGAAGCCCTATGAAAGGATATATACCTCATAACTCAAAAAACCCCAGCCAAGCCCATTTTGGCATTGTTGAACCCCAGAACATCAGGCTATTGTGCCTCTGGAGGTGTTTTATGAGTCAAAAACACTGGCTGAACCATGAGCTGATCCCACCCAAATGCAGCAGCACGATAGGAGGAAAAAAATGTCTCTGTAAAGGAGCACTGTGAGCCAAAACCACAGACTTTTGCTGAGCTTCAGTAAGCAGCTAACTGCACTTGCACACTTCAGTGCTTTGGGAAACCTTATCTACAATAACCGTCATGAATATAATGAAGAGTTCAAACAGCCTCGCCCTACCCTGGCAGATCTCTGGTGGGTTAATCATAAACACAGGCAGAATCCCTATGGCAGCCAAAGGAAGAAGACTGGAGTGTCTGGCATGTGTGAGATGAGTTGTTGAACGCCAGCTTGACACTGGACAACAGGAAGGTGTAGGAGATGGAGGAAAAAAAGCCCAGGTAATGTTTCTTCTTTTTTTTTGGCAGTGGAAATGTAAGACATCTGCAGTAAGAAAAGATAAGATTTAGGAATCTCTAGAGACCTAGAATCTCAGCATTAAGGTGCTTACATGAGGGCTTCATTTAAGTCAGTAAGTTTTGGGATTTTGGGGATTTTTTTTTGTTTGTTCGGGTTTTTTTTTTGTTTGTTTGTTTGTTTTGTTTTGTTTTGTTTTGTTTCAAAGTCTTCAAGGCAAGATCATTAATTTTACTGAACTACACATGGAAGTAGATGAATGTCTGTGGCAAACATCTTCTCATGTCTTTAGGTCTTTCCTTTCTTGTCCACTAGAATTTTAGCATCTTCAGGACCACCCTGGTTCACACTTGGTGTGCATTGACTCAGCAGAGCAAGTTAAGAGAAAAGAAATCCCTTGGAGTATCCTGGTCCAGGGCTGTGGGGATTGAACACATAAGAGTGATTTCTGTGTCTGCATCAGTTGGCTCAACATAACTGGTGTCTCTGTAGCTTTGTGATTCTGCCCTGAAGAGGCACTAAGAAAGAGCATTGATGTGTTTCATAGGTAGATCTATAGGTACATACAAGTATGCATCAGTTTATCCACTGAGAAAGTATTTTGATTTCAATAGGATACATCTAAAGGCATAATATGGCACTTGAATCTTTTAATGCTCAGGTGCAGCAGTTGGAAATTATCTTACTTTCTTGAAATTGATCCAATTCATGAGCTGGGGATTAGCTTTAATTTTTGAAGTGCTTCTTTTTCATAAGGAAAGGTTACTGGCCTTTTGCTGAAAGAGAACAGAGAAATATGTGGGTGTTTTTGTCACCGAGCATATGCATATATATATATATATCTCCATGGTTATTCATATATATATATATATATATATCCATGGTTATTCATATGTTTCTGTATTTCTGTTAAAAAGGATATCCTGCTTGTAGCATATATCCTAGTTTCTAACTTCTTTTGCAGTAGAGCTACTTTCTTTTGCAGTAGAATGTGGATCTAGAAAGCAAATTTTCTTTGGCTGTAGAACAAACCCAGACCTTTTTAATGGATTTTGTAGCATCTCTACGGAGATGTGGAACTGAGACCAAAGCTTGGCCCAGATTCTTAGAGAATTTGCCTTAGAATTTTATATAGTTTATATAAATAGTAAATAAATTGTAGTAATCAAATAAATGTAATTTAGTGACACATTTTAATTTGTGCTTCACCCTAAATTCTAGGACAATTGCACAAGTTTTTTTTTTAGTGCAAGGAAAAGGTCATGTTTTGCTTTAATGGTTTTCTTCCTTCATTGAAACAATCTAAGGATATCTACCTAAAACTAAACTATCATTAGCTCTGGTAAGATTTATATCAGTTTTTCAATTTATTCTGCTGGAATTTATTTGTTCTTCTGAGATATATAGATGTGATTTTGGAGTTCAAGTCATTTAACGTTCTGTGGGGCTGATCCTGCAGTCAAGGGATATCTCCATCAGAGAAGAAAGAATTTCTAGTTATTACCACATAGATATTTATTCTGCATTACCGTGGAATGCCTTTAAAGTTAACATATGTACATGTTTTCTGAGAAGGGCTTGTCACAGAAGAAAGGCAAGAGGAGGCTGGGTGGGATTATCCAGATTAGTTTTAGGTATTATGTTGTGTCCAGGCTGCTTGATGTCCTTGAGGGAAGTATTCCTCCTGAAAACCATTCACATAACCCCACATAAGACTTTGTGGATAGAAGCTCTCTGGAAAGGCCTGTCGGTCTCCTAGGAGGTCCTCTAGGAGGATCCTGCCTGCTAAAATGCAGTGGGACCAAACCCTGACTCCCTCCCTCAATCCCAGCAATGGTGAACATTGTGAGGCCCTTTATTTCAAGTTTGGAACTTTATTCCTGTTCACTGCAGCTCAGCAGCTCTGCTAGGAACTGAAGTAAAGCAGTTGTGCTAGGGATGAAAAGCACTGACATAGTGGATATGGCAATTTTCTCCAGGGATATATTGCTTTCCTCCTTGAGTCATACAAATGCCCTCAGCGAGTTTGCAGATGGCACAATGCGAATTGGCTGTAGGTGATGACCTGCTGGTTCACGTGAGGGAAGGGATGTCATCCACAGGGGCAGGCTTGAGGAGTGGGTCTATGTGAACTTCATGAATTTCAACAAGGCCAAGTGCCAGCTCCTGGGCTCCAACATGGGCTGGGGCAATCTCCAGTTTCAGAACTGCAGAATGAGTGGCTTGAGAACAGCCCTGAGGAGAAAGACTTAGGGATCCTGGAGGATGAAATATTGGACATGAGCTGGCAATGTGCACTTGCAGTCCAGAAAGACAAGCATGTCCTGGGATGCATCAAAAGAAACAGGACAAGCAGGTGATTCATCCCTTTTGTGGAGCTCTTGTGAGAGCCCACCTGGAGTCACCGGTGGGCACCCACTTCAGCATAAGAAAGTCTCTTGGAGTGGGTCCAGAGGAGGCCATGACAAAGTCTGGGGCCTGGAGCACCTCTCCTGTGAAGAAAAGCTGAGCAAGCTGAGATAATTCAGCCTGGAGAAGAGAAGGGTCAAGGGAGACGTTATTGCATCCTCTCAATATACAGAGGGCACTCACAGAATAACAGAGAAAGACTTTTTATCAAGGCCTGTAGTGGCAGGACAAGGGGTGAGGGCTTTAAACTGAAAGTCAGTAGGTTTAAATTGGACATAAGGAAGAATTCTTTTGCTGAGAGCAGTGAGACACTGGAGCAGGCTGTCCAGAGGGTTTGTAGATACTCCTGGGAAGCGCTCAGCACCAGGTTGGATAGGGCTTGGAACAACCTGGTCTGGTAAAAAATGTCCTTCTCTGTGGGATGGGGGGTGGGGTTGGGCTGAATAATTTTCAAAGGTCCCTTTCAACCCAAACCAATCTACTATTCTGTGGTCCTGTGAATGGAAGATTCCTCTGTATGTTTATATACAATGGGGCATATTAGTAATTCCTCCAGCAATCTTTCTTCATATAATAATCTGTATCTTCTTTCATGTTTGTTTGCTTTTCTTCTTTATTAAATAATCCTGGTAAATTATTAATTGAATTTGATGCAGACCTGATTCCTCACAAGAGGAACCAATTTTTCTGTGGAGATAGGCTCCTTGCTAGACTGCACAGACAGGTATTTTTGACTAGCCATTTCTATCTCTGACACTAAGAAGGCTTGTGGCAATTGCAGCACCTCAACTGCTTCCAAACATCTTGAAAAATGCTGCAATAACCAAAAGAGCTTGATTCTATAGAACGTGCTTATTTTTGACAAAGTGTGAATCATACCCCCAAACAGCAAACTGCTTTGAGTTCCACCCTGCGAAGGGAGGATGCTCTCAAGGACATTGATGAGACACAAATACTGAGACATAAAGATGTTTACTGTAGGCATTGGTAGTGTTCTAGACATTTTATATAGACTTTATTTGAGCAACTTCCCTCTAGCAACAGTGAAACAAAGGGACAATATTGATAAAAAATGCTATATTGATGGCTGTGGTTAAAGGTAAGGAGGGAAGATATTTGTCCATAACTTTCAGGCCCTCTCCTTTGAAAGATAAAACTGTCTTTGAATTAAGGCATGGTTTTGTGGAAAGTCTTGATTAATCACACACCTACATTTTACAAATTTGGATTTTCTAGTAGCAAATGGAAACTGTGTTGCTGCACACCAGAGGAGTCTGATTTCCAGTCCAGTTTAAAGGCATTTTGCAGCATCAGTGTGAAGCACATAGTCCTGGTTTTTTTTCCCAGTAGCTGGAACAGTGCTGCAGGATTGGGATTTAGGATTGAGAGTAATGTTGGTTGAGAATAACTAAAACACACAGATGTTTTAGTTGCCACTGAGCAGTGCTTACACTTTGTCAAGGACTTTTCAGCTTCTGACACTGCCCTGCCTGGGCACCTGGAGGTGCACAAAAAGTTGTGAGTGGACACAGCTGGGACAGCTGACCCCAGCTGATCCAAGGGATATTCCATATCATATGGCATCATGCTGAACAATAAACTGGGGAATTTGCTGTAGGTGATGACCTGCTGCTTGGGGACTGGCTGGACATCACTCTATGCATGGTGAGCAAAGTGCATTGTGCATAATTTGTTTTGTATAATCTATCATTATCATTATTATTATTAATTATTATTATTATTATTCCTTTCATTTTTGTCTTATTAAACTCATTTATCTCAATGAAAGAGTTTTCCCATTTTTCCCTTATTCTCTCCCCCACTCCACTGAGGGGTTGGAATGAGTGAATGGCTGTGTGGTGTTTAGCTGCCTGCCAGGGTAACCCAGAACACAACGTGTAGTGTGCCACTGGTCAGCATTTCCAGAGGGTCACTTGATGCTGAGGGGCAGCAGCCCTGTGTCCCCCTCATAGCCTTTGGAGGCTCCCTGGGATTTGGCTGAGGCAATTATCCTCACACTCTGTAAGTAATTGTTCAAGGTGTTATAGTTTTTCTCTCTCTCTTATGACTGGTTAAGGACTGGAGAATAAAAGAGTTTATTTGGCTGGCAGGGTACAGGCTATCCATTGTGAAAATCAAGTCACCTTGCAATGACTGCTGTCTGGACCAGAACATAATTACTACAGCAGCTATTCCATAAAATACTCCCTTTAAACTTGGTGTCTACAGAAATGCTGAAGGCAGCACCTGCTCTTCTGGTTTCCAAAAGATATGTCTGTTATGAAAATAATACTCTAAAATCACACTGAAGATTAATTCGAAAGTTTTGCAGAACAGGAAGTTATTCTGGAATATGTGACTGGTAAGCTCTAGCATTTCACAGCCCCACTGAGGCAGAAATAAGAGTCCTTTGCACTTTAAGATAAGTGGGATATTAATCCTGTTTCAAGAAATGTCAGAATCACAAGCTGCTTACCTCTTCATCTAGGAGCATCTTTTGCATTGCTCAATGATGGTCTTTTCACTTACTTTGACTGGAACCAATATCGGGACACTAAGAACAGATTTATAATGGAAGAATAGGTCTAAAAAGGAAAGAGATTGAATGTTGGCAGTGTGGGATCACAGGGACATAGGAAGTGAAAAAGTGTTGTCAGTCCGTGGGCAATGCAAAAATCATAACTTTAATCTCATACATAGGCATTTGTAAATAGAGAACTGTATTATGTACTCAAGAATTTGCAGTAGCTTTTTGGCAAAACTCTGGGAGGGCAATGGATGTTCCTTATCCTCCTCCTTTGCCCACCAGGACCCCTACTATTCGATGTCTGTACTTGTCTTGGCAAGGTGAGATACAACCTTTCTAAGGCTGAGATTAAAAAAGCACCTCTGTGCCACATGTAGTGACTTTTGAGCTGCTTTGTGCTCACAGCTTTTTGTTTATGGAAACCAACCTGCTTGTCCTCCTGAGCAGTGTTTGAACTTCATGTCTACTTGGTAGAGAATCTCACTGTGTGTGGGGGATAAACTGAGATGTTGAGCACTTCCCTCAGCAAACAGTCAGGTTTTGTTCCTGTGTCAGAAAGGATTTATTTGGGATTAATGCTTCCCTGCCCACCAGTCAATGGTTACGTTCCAGTGCAAACAATCTACTGATAAAACAGAAGCATCTTTGCAAATGTCACTGCTTAAATGACATTCACAGTATATTTTATGTCCTCACTGGAGAGTAATAACCAAGTCTTGGGGCTGCATTGGTGGCCTGTATTTTTGTTCCTGAGTCTGATAGCTGTACTGGGCAGAAGGCAGAGCCTTATTTCTCTATCAGAGCATGTGAGAGCTCACAGCGCTGCTGTTGACACTGACAGGGTTTGGTACAAAATGGGACAGCTCCAAGTGTGTTTTATATCCATGGCCTAGGCAGCTTTCTATAACCAGGAAGCAAGGGAAGGAGAGGAATTAAACCATGTGATTTAACTCATGCCTTGACAAGACACTAACCTCTGACTTGGGTTTGACAACCACATCCAAAGCATACATACATAATATTGTGGGCCAAGTGTACCCAGATGGGATTTATGATTCCTCTTCTTTTCTGGCTCCATAATAATTTGCTGACAAATCTTGCTGATGGACTTTGGAAAATGAAAGACTAGGTATATTGTGAGCACTGTAAAATAACAAGTCCCTTAGGGAGAGGAGGACTGTACAGCTGAGGTGCAAGGCACAGGCTGAATACTGAGATCTGGCATGGGCCTGGGAGGGGTTGAACCAATGCCTGTGAGAAATGGCTCGGCAAAGGATGCTTGTGTGGCTTCAGAGAACAAGGCTTGGTCAGGAGGGGTTCCTGCCCCAGGCTCGCTTTAACACTCACAGGGCACTCAGGCAGGGATCATCACTGACTGTGGGCAGATTGCAGACCCCTCCTGGCTGACCTGGCAGGGAGACTGCCCTGTCACTTGGTGGCTGAGCAGGTTTCTTCTGCAGACCAGCACAGCCCTAAGTCTGTCACTGGTGCCTCATTGCTCCTGCAGACACAGTAGTTTTTATGACTGCAGAAGTAGAACCGAAGGCATTTGTGGGCTTTGAGTCACTTTGTGCTGCCTGAGCCACGCTGCAACACCTGCTGTACAAGCAGGGAGGTGGAAGGGGAAGCAGGGGCACAGAGACCTTCCCGCAGCTGCACACCTGCCTTGAGCAAAGATGGGATTACAATTCAGGGCTCTTGTGTACCTCTCCCTCCACCCTTTTTTATGTCTTTATGTCCCTGAAATAAAAATTTTTAGTAAGGCAAGTGCTAAAAGATGGAGTTAGGGATGGTATCAGAATACTGATTCCCCCCCTGGGCAGGGCACTGAATGCAATACTTCACTTCTACAAGCACTTATTATATTTCTCAAATTTGAAATATTTTCCTTTACATCAAAGCATCCATCTGTTCAATATTCAGGTAGAAATATATCACTGAAAGTAATCCAACGGCACTGTCCCACACCAGCCAGGTCTTGCAGAGCTCAGCAGGTTCTGGCTCTCCATCCCTGTGTGACCTTCTTGCAACCTGCTCCCCAAAGCTGTAGAAAGCATTGGAAAAGGCTCTTGCTATGGCCCCGTACAGCCACTTCCATTACTGCATTTCTCTTGGCCCTTGGTCAACTTTGCAGCATCACTTACAAAAGCCAAATTCTGCTTTTTATACTTGGCTCTGTCAAACCTTGTTATTTATTTTCAGTTGGATTATTAGCTAGATGCTTCTGCATTGTTTTTAATATCTGTATTCTTCCCTGAAAAATTATAGAAACCCCATTTATAGGGCTACCCAGACACTGAGAAAACACACCAATGTATACCTGCTGAGTGGACAGCCTATTTAATGTCTTTTTCTAACCAAGTATCACTTTCTCCAAAAGAGATTGTTCCAATGCTTTGAGGACTCACTGTCAGCAGATGATTTATGTTTCTTGTTCTCTGATTTGCCACAAAATGAAGCTATGCCTGTTGATAGCTGCTTGCATTTGGCAGCAACACGCCCAGTTTGGTACCCAATCAAATCAGAATGGAATCAGAGTGTTTTGGGCTGAAAGAGATCTTTAGTGGTCATCTGCTCCCAACACCCTGCCATAGGCAGGGACACCTTCAGCTAGATCTGGTTGCTCAGGGACATGTCCAGTCTGTCCTTGAGTGTAGAGATGGGGCATCTACCACCTGTTTCAGTGGAACAAATGGCACCAGGTCCCTCAGGGTCTCAAAGGTGATTGAGAACATCATTCTGCACCCATTAAAGAAACCAAACACAAAACATATGGATCACTAAGTGCCTGGGGTAGCTGGGAGGTGCCATTTTGTCCTCAGATGCAGCAGCCCATCTCTATAAATGCTATGGTTTTGATCAGAACACTTTTCAAACCGCTGAAGTCTGACACTCTTCCCATGGGACAGGTAAATCTTTTAAATCCATTAACTGAAGAGACCACTCAAAGCTACACAGCTTTATTGCTATGGCAGGAATGAGGCTGAAAATAGATTCTGTATCTTGACTTCTCATCTTTTGCTTTCCACTGGAGGTTGGACTTAGCCCAGGTCTAGTCTACTTTTTTATGACAGGAGAGAGACTGAGTCACTTTTTAAACATATTGACTATTGAAAACCTCCCCTTATGTAAGCTTCCTATTTCTAGACACTCCTAAGTTCCTAAGCATCCTCTATGCTTGGTGTTTGGTACAGCCCCCACCTTGATTTATCAGGCGGCTCAGAGAAACACCCACTCTGTAAATACAAGGGAGTTTCTATTCAGCCTCAGATTCATAAAATGAACATGCCAGCACTTTCTGTCCTTCTGTTCCTGTGGCACAGACCAATCCATCAGGCAGAGGGACTACTGTCCTGTGGTGCCCGGCTGGTGGGTTGAGGCTCACAGCTGGTGCAGGATTGTTCCTGCTGGGTGAGAGTGGGAGATGCAAAGCTGAACTTTGAGCATGGTTGGAAAAAATTATTTTAACAAATATTTCTGAGGTTGGATTTACAAAGGGAGGGGAGAAAAGGAGCAAGGCTCAGGAAAGTGTTCTCCCTCAGGCAGTGATTGGTGATATGTTTTGTGATCTGTGAAGGGCAGCTGCTGAAGGCAGGGCTCCTGTGGGGCTCTTTGCTGCTGCTTTCCTGTATGAGCTGCTGGAAATATCCCCCCTTGTTTTCCACCAATCTAATAGGATGCTGTTAGTCACCTGCTGACTAAAGCTTCACTTTTGGCTACCATCACCCTGAAGACTGTTCTCCCAACCATGGGGACTGTGCCCCTCACCCCACACTTACTGTGAGCCACAGAACTGCCAGGATTATTGTGGTGACATTTTTCACTGCTTTTGATGCAATGGCAGGTAAAGACCAGGATCTCACTCTGTTTGGGTCAGAATATGTCCGCAGAAAGTCTCAGAGAGTCTCACAGAATCTCTGAAAGTCTCTGAGAAAGCCTAGAAGAGTTTTTAGTTTGACTAGCAAAGGGTGAGAGGAATGGAATTGTCAGTACTCTGATCATCCAGATAGGAAGTATCATATGAACTGATTTCACTAATTTAATGTCTAGTTTCTACATGGTACCCATGGCTTTTCTATTAAGTAGTAATAAATGGAAAGGGCAGCTCCTGAAATAAGGCTCTCCACTGTACCATGTGCTCTGCACACATGGCTTGATTTTAGACTTTGTATAGATACATGCATGGAGTCTGCTTCTGCCCTACTTGTTGCTCAGCAGTTCTGGAAACATAAACTTCAGAAAACATGGGCTGAAGTTGCACCTGGAACATGGTCAGTCACAGCAACAAGAACGGGAGACATCACCTTCACAGCCTTTCCTTGCTGTTACAGCACTCAGTTATAAAGCAGTGTGTGAGATTTCTTGCCAGCCTTGCCAGTCTGGAGGCACATGGACTGAGGACTAGTGTATGTGTTTACATCCACTTAAAAAAGCCAGGTTGGCAGCTCAAGGCAGGCACCCCATATGGCCTGAAGGCTGATTTACACCTCTTTACACTGAATCTTAACTGTTAATTTTTTTAAACCTGAAAACATTTCTTATAGAAAGTGAAGCAGTCAAGACAAACTTACTCTCTACAAAGTGTCAAGAAAAGGAAAAGAAAAGAAAAGAAAAGAAAAGAAAAGAAAAGAAAAGAAAAGAAAAGAAAAGAAAAGAAAAGAAAAGAAAAGAAAAGAAAAGAAAAGAAAAGAAAAAAAGAAAAGAGAAAGAAAAGAAAAAGGAAAGAAAAGACTTAGGTAAGGGCAGCTGCTGAATGGTGACCTCAGCTTTTGCCACTCAAATGCTAATTGTGTCCTCAACACAGAGCCACCATGTCCAGCTGAGCAAAGGGGATGTTGCTGGATTGTTTCAGGTCTTATGGGAAGCTTTGCCCAGTTAGAAAACAAGCTATTTGACACCTGATTGGTGTAGGGGGCTTGCAACCTGACAGAGAAGTTCTCTGGAGAGGTAAGCAGAGTTTGGGTGTCTGACAGGATGTTGGTGAACAAAACTGGTCGTCCACTGGTGTGTACTTGGGTGCCCAGGACTCTCCCTGACAGCTTTTTCTGCAGAGCTGCCAGTTCTGCATACTTGGTTGCAATTTCTAGGACAGGGTAGTTAAACCATTCTGTCCAGTCAGCCCTACAACTGGTTTGTTTTTGTT
>VWZN01019460.1:131265-282915 GCA_013396955.1 Regulus satrapa | reverse complement strand
TTTTTTTTTTTTAAGCAGACTGTGAGCAACCTCTCCACTGAAAGAGCTCACTGACTGCTCCTGCTGTTTAGGATTTCATGTAGGAGCAGGGTACTTTAAAACCTCACTTTGGTGAAAGTGCTTTGGAATGGCTGTGCTGTGTGGGGTGTCCCAGGAGACCACACCATTCTGCTGTCAGCCCACTCTGCCTGACTGGGTGTGCTGTTACGTGCTATCATCCATGTTCCAATTCCTCCCTTAGTGTAGCTCATGATTTCTAATGAGAAAGTTATTAAGCCTTTTAAGGGAAGTAGGTGAAACAACAGTAACTGCCTGTGGCACAGGCAGATCATTACCCAAAACTGGGAAGGACATGGTAGATGAGAAAAAGCAAGAAAAGAAATTGAAGAAGAGTATCCCCAGTAAAAGCCAGTCCAGGAACTTGAGGCTAATTGCAAAATTCAGAAGAATGAATGAAAAAAATAGCATTAATTTTCTGCTCCAGTGGAGAAAAGGAAACTTTGTATGTGCTTTTTAAAGATACGGGAGTATATGAGATTTCATTACCATTCTTCATCTGATTTCATTACTATTTCTCTGAGCAGAGCTGTGCTCAATTGCTCAGTCAAACCAGAGTGTGATGGATGCTGGTGAAGGGCAGGGCAGGTTAAGGGCAGCTAGGCTGAAATCTTCTTAAACAGAAGAGCAAATAAGCCTGACCTGCAGAGGCAACCATCTCCCTAAATTCCACTGAAAGAAACAAAGGGATAGAGAACTTTGACCCTGTTTGATCGCTTGGGTTAATCTGCCTATTGTAGTTCAATTTCTCTGCATTTTTCACTCCAGCAAAATTACTGATACCTCACATGCTATGGGTACTTCATCACTGCAGGGAACTGGATTATGTATTTTGGGAATAATGAAGCCTCCTGCTGGGGTTCAAATGTTTAATTCTAGAGGTGTCTTTAACAAGATGTTCACCTTACTGTAATGTAGTGTCCTTTTTAAAGGCCAGCTCCCATCAGACAAGGTTAAGAACAATGTGAAAACAGCCTTTGAGAAGTGAAGAACAGAAGTGGTCTTGTGCCTCTGTAATTTGTTCTCAGCAAGGACTGTAGTATGTCCAAGAGGAAATGTCAAGGAAGTAGCTGTACTTACAAAACTGAAGGCAAGACCTGTGACTAATATGATGGTTTATTAACTAAGAATAACAAACATTAAGGCTTTGAACTGGGGAAGTTGGAGGAGTGGAAGGGGGAACCACAGTCCAGAGCCTTGTACATTGAGCTGCAATAGAGAGAAGCTACGCATGTTACGGGTGGAAAAAGAAAATAGAGAAAAGGAAGCTATGTCCTTATTAATTAAAAAAAAAGTGAGTGTAAATACAAGAACACTTTGGATAGGCCTATTTTTCCAGAGAGTGCTTGCAAGGACTGTCTGAAATCTAAACTTTTTCAAGGCATCTTGGTGGGTGTGGTAAGCCTGGTGGCCTTTTAGCTTGGAGCAGTTGTTCAAGAGAAGTGCATGGCTTCCACAACAGACTGGCTCCTGCATATCTCTGCAAAACTAGAGGAGTTAATGTTTGAACTGAGATAAATCTTTTTTTTGTTCAGTGTTTACCAGATTGACTAACCAGGCACCACATTTGCTACCAGCAAGAAGCAAACTTAAATGCAAATAGAACAAGAGGACACGGCCTCAAATGTGGCCAGGGGAGGTTTTAGATTGGATATTTCAAAAATTTATTCACTGAAAGGGTTATCAAGCAATGAAACAGGCTGGCCAGCAAAGTGGCTGAGTCACTATCCCTGGAGGTATTTAAAAGACATGTAGATGTGGCACTCAGGGACATGGGTTAGTGGTGAACTTGGCAGTCTCAGATTAATGGTTGGACTTCATGGTCTTAGAGGTCTTTTCCAACCTAATTGGTTCTGTGAGCTTGGAAAGCCTGTTCACAATGTAAAAGGTAGAGGCTGAAAGAAAAAACATCAGGATGGAGTCCTCAACAGTGGTACCTCAGGCCCACAGGTATGTCCAGTACCCTCAGGAGATTCTTCCAAGGCTTACATTTAATTCAGTTAATTATATTTAGAAACTTTTTCTTGAAGGGAAAGAAAATCAACAAGTCCTTTAATGCTTTCTTCAGCTGCTCCTGGGGGCTGTGATTGTTATTTCTGGTAAGACCTAATCTATAATGCCTTCTGCTGTCTTTACTAATTTCTCACTGCATAAAATCATGGGCAGTTCTTCACAGTTCAGCAGGTGAGGGGTCAAGATCCCTGTAGAGGGAATAAAGAATTCTAAGAGGTGCAAGAACAAAAGAAAGGACTTCCCTGCATGTAACAACTGCATTCTTTCTTTTTTTTTTTTTTTTTTTTTTTTTTTTTTTNTTTTTTTTTTTTGTTAGTATTTGGTAAATCTGTTAGCCAGCTCGTGTGTATTGACATGAGAAAAGTTGTTGAATATGACCACTAATTGGCATCTGTTTAGGACGTGGCTTCCCTGCTGTCATGACTCATGATGGATAAGGATGCTAAATGTGTCAATAAAAAGTAATTGTTTTTCTGCAGAAGGGACAGGGTTTGGAAGAACCGAGGCTGTATGTGCCAGGGTAAATGGCCAGTGTTTGCAGAGGTATCGTGATGTGGTGCTGCTGTTCCTGAAGCCTTCTCAGAGGTTGCAGTTTTACATCATTTGTGGCAGAACTGTGCACAATTCAAAAGTTCAAATTATAGGTTTCTCAGAGTGCATATCCGTATACCTGGTATTTCTTCTTCTGCATCTAAGGAAACTTTTTTTCTTTAATGAAAATGCTGAAAAACATGGAAGCAACTGTGTAAAACCAGTTTCTGCCTCCCAAGAGGTGCCAAAGGTTCATAATTGGAAATACAGTTTATGAAATAGGTATGAGCTAGGCCCTCAGTAGTTTCATATGCTTAGAAAGTTTATGAGCTGGATGGATATCAGACCCTCTGTCCACAAACTCCATAAATATCCTGAAATCTCTTTAAATTCTCTGACTCAACAATCTTCTTTGCAAGGTGTGATTTATGTGTCTCACTGAAAAACACTTCACTTGTTCACACCCTCCTTTATTTTAAACTGGTTGCCTGATAATGTCATTGAGCACTGTGGTTTTGTGGTCTGGGAAGTGAAACTGAGACACTCCTTTTCTATCTGGCTTTCCATGTCACTCATTATATTATAGCTCACTTCCAAAGAACACTTCAGGTGTGGTTGAAGAATGCAGTAAACCCAGGTGCCTCTCAAAGACCTGGAGATCACATGAGACTGAGATAATTGGGAATGAACTCACCTTCCTGCTCAAGTGTGTTCCAAGAATGGATTAGTTTTTTCACTATCAGGCTTTATGCTCTATTAGGTATAATTTTGGCAAAAGTTTGTTCTGTGTGCTTTGATCATTCAGACAGAAGCATGATAATGAACCTATAGCTGATTCAAATCCATGCCAGATGACCCAGCCATATACAGACTTGGTATTTATGATCAGGGAATGACCAGAACAGGAGAAACATCCTATGAGCTCAGATCCCATGTTCATCTGGCACTGTGCTCTTCTCCAGCAGTGGCAAAAGGATGGGATATTCAGGGAGAGCACATGAGCCTGGGCACTTTCTGTGGTCCATTCTCCTTAGCATCCAGAACTTTTTTATGAGTGTTAATGGATACATGCCAATCCTTTTAGTATTTTCAGTCTTGTTTTCTCAAGTGCATCCTAATTCTAATGTTGTGTGTTATGCTGAGTAAGAAGCAGTTCTGCTTTCACCTATTTGCCAGTTTAAATTTATAAAATTTTTTCCTATTCCCATTCAGTCATCTCCTCTTCAAATGAAGAGCTACAGATGTTTCAATCTATCATAAACTGATTTTTCCCACCCTTTTTGTTCCTTCTCTAACCCTGTTGCCTTATTTAAGATGTGGAGACCAAAGTTACACACAGAATGTGAGATGTCAAACTGATTTATTCTGTGATCCTGTGTAATGACATTGTGTAGGTTCTCCAGTGCTTTAGAGGCAAACTGAGTCTCACTTCTTTCTCTCTGACACCCATCCTGACATCACCCAGCACAGTGTGGGTACTTTTAACTAACACTGCACGCTGAGCTGCTGATTCAGAGACCACCAGGGATGGCTCCAAGGCCACCTTCTAGTGTTTGGTTGCCAGTTCAGCACTTCTCAGGCATGCTTCATTATTTTTACCTCACTGCACCACCTGAAAAACACTACCCATCATCTCTTTCTCAGGATGAATAGACCCTCTTTTGATCACACTTGCAGTGTTTTGATCACACAACAGTGTTTTCTCTGCATTTCTGAGTTTTAGGCTCCTTTTGAGATGGAAAGACAAACAGCAAGCTGTAGCCAAAATGCAGTAATTTAGTGGCATAAGATGTTCCCTGACATATTTTTATTTAATTTCTTATGCTGTCTAATGGCTGATTTCAGGTTTTGACTGTTGCAATGCAAGAAACAGAGTTTTACACAGAATTATCCACAAAGACAGCAGAATTTTTCCTGAATAGCTATTTTAGAGCCTGTTCTTGAATGCACAGTGTCAGTGTGTAACTAATCCTACCAGTGTATTGTCAGTTTGCAATTTTGTTTTCTTATTGATGGGATATTAATATCTTGAGATAAGAGATGTAAAGTCACAATGTCACATAGATATGAAAACCCCCAAGATTCAGAACTGATACCTGTGGGTATGCCACAGCTCTTTTTTAAATTGCAGCTTTTCATACAGGATTCTGTTTTCACCTTCTTGAAGAGCTGAAGATTTCCTATTGCAAATTGTTGGACCTGTCAAAACAGCAGAGCCAGGGGGGAATCAGGAAAAATGTAAACAAGTTTAGGCAGCTTGTAAAAGCTCCAAAGTTTGAAAGAACCACAGCAGAAATAACGGATTCAGGGATAAAGAGAGGTTCTTTGCTGAAGCAGGATGAAGGATCTGACAGTACAAAGCAACCCTGCAGTGGGAAACAGAGTAAATTAAATGAATAAATTGGCAAAGTCTTTCCTTAGCTTCTATAATCCTGAGAAAAGAAGGCATGAAATGAGTACATCGGTAACCACTCATTAAGATTTTTTTGCTTTCCATGTGCCCAAGATCGCAGAATTTATTTTATTCAGCTCTCCTTGATAATTAAATGTAGTGCAATAAATTTCTTCTCTGGGACTTAATTTATATATTATCACAAATGACATACTGTCTTAATAAAAAATGGTTCTGAATTAACTAACTGTGCTTATGTGACTGTTTTAGAGTTATTAGGCTTTTCATTTTGAAGTTGCATCTTTGTATTGCAATTATATTTTATTCTTTGGAAAAAGGGATTTAAGTTATGAGAGAATTTCCTTGACTAGTACATACTGTGGAAGTGATAAAATGAGTCAAAAGTCATTCCTACATTTCAGATTTAAAAAAAAATATATTTGAAAAGAAGAAACATTTTTATAACTTTGAGAATTAGGTTCTTTTTGCTAGTGTTTATTTCATGGAAATTAGAACTACTCATGTGTAGATAATTATTCACCTAGTGCAGTACTGTTTGATCTACTGAAAGACTCTTTTGAAAATGAACTTACATTGAAAGAAGTGGAATTTTAAGGAGCTGAATACAAACCCCATCAAAACATCTTACAAAATGCAAATAACCAAATGTAAAGATAAAAACCCACCTATCAAATTTTATGTTCATGTGTAGGAAGGAGAATTTTTTTTTCCTCTTTCTTCAGTTTCTGGTTCCTCAGCCCAGGCAATCACTCTAGCCATAGCTTAGAACCTTGAAGCATTGGAGATGAGGTGCACAAACCTTTGATCATCCCTGAACTAAATTTGATGGTTCCAAAAGGTTTGCTGAGACTGTTGCTTCCAGGGAGGAAGGGACATAGGGGAAAGAGCAGGGCAGCTGCTGCAATAAGAAGCACGCTGCCAGCTCCCTCAGCCTGTCTCGGGATGGTTTCAGGAGTTTTTCTGGATAAAACATGTTCTGTATCTGTGTCTGCCCTCTGTGTTTCCAAGTCTCACTCCCTGGTTTCGCTCCTCTGTGCCCACCAGGAGTGCAGCTCACACATCAGCACAAGGGAAGGGCATATCGAGGTGACAAAAGCAGAACTTTTATACAATAGACAAATATCTTGGTCTAATGTAGCTAAGCCCAAGTCTGGGTTTTGCTTGACCAAGTTCTGGAAAGCTGCACAGAGAGGGGGCTCTGTGGAAAGTGACAGAAGGTCCCTCCTTGAGCCACACACCTCTGTGTTTAGATGGCTCAGTTTATTCTTCTGACTTTATAAGTGATGGAGAAGTGTTTTCTGACATCCTACAGTGAGTGCCTAGAGTGAGGCAGATAACCCTAGCGGTGCCTGCTTGCTTCTGGATGGCTTGTAACCATTCTCAGAGCAGGAAGCCAGTCTCATATCAACTCTTCAAGCACACAGACTTCTAAAAAGATTTTGCTGTAAGAAAATACTAAGCTTAAACATTGTGGAGGAACTCTGAGGTTCAGTATCAGTAAGGTAATTTGATCTCTGGATGGGTTTTTTTTGGCCAACTTTCCTTTAAATTAGGCTGCAAATTGCAATTACTGGATATGTAAGAGAAAGAACATTATGCTGTGCAAGAAGTTATCACGCAGCCTCTGTGATAATGGGACAGCTTAGATGAAAAGAAAGAGCATTAAAGCAATTTTTTGAAAGCTGGATGCTGCCATGGATGAACCTTGACAGGAGGAGAATGAAATTTGTGAGGCTTTTTTTTTAAGGTATGAAAATTAATTCAGAGACCCAGTGGACCTGTGGCACTGATAAGAGGAAATGAACACTTGTGTTTACAGAGGTGCAAATTCAACATGGTCTGAGTAAAGTCAAATGCTGTGGTATGGTTGATGTCCCACTCTTATTTGCTATTTGTATCAGGGAAACCTCAATGAATCGCCAATGTAAAGTAAGGTCCACTTTGTATTGTGCATATGCAGAAAAGAAAAAGTTCTCCTAACTTCAGATTTTCTTGCAATCCCCATGTGAAAGCAGCTGGGACACTCAGTCCTCTTTGAACTAAGAAATGCTCTTGATTAGCTGAGGTGGCTGATATTGCTTCTAATCAAAGTACTTTCTAACAGAAAACCTCTTGGCAGCCTGTATGAATTCTTTCATCTGCCTTCTCTTTGGACATGAGATTGCTTTATTAATTCTCAAATTAAGTTGTAGGATCCAGGAAGGAGCAAAACCTCTATTTGTGTGTCATGTAGCATGTGGGGGTTAAATCTTCAGTGAAGTTGTGAGTAATACCTCAACACTAACAACTTCCAACCTTCCCACAAGTCCCTGACAGGTGAATGAGGTTTTCTGCACCTCAGATCTCTCCTTTCTCATGTTTTTGCCTTGTTGATAGGCAGGAGGTCCTGTGGGGAACATGGGCAACATTTCCTCACAATATCTTTGGGGTTTACCTAGAGGTGGCACACAGTTTTATGCCTGGGTTAGGGACACAGATGGGTATGGATAACTTGGGGGTCATTATCAAATCTGGTATGACTGCATAGATGGTCCAAACTTTCTCTTGTTAAAATTTGCACCATCTTGGGGAAGAAGGGATGGAATAATTTTCAAGTTTTCAGCAGTTGATTGAATTTATGTCAAAACTGCAGTGAAAAACAGTTTGTGGAAATTTGAAGGAAGTTTACTTTTTTTTACTCCTTCCATGAGAAGAAACTGCCTACCTCAAAAACCATATCCAAAGAACACTTTCAAGCAGCCTAACTAGTTATATTAAGCAGTGTAGATGTTACCCATGTGCACAGTATTAGGGTGTGCACACCAAGACTGGCTGACAAGCAGTTTACATATCAAAGTGATGAAGCCTGTTGTGAAGGATAGATTCATTCAGTTCCCTCAAGATATAATTCCCTTAAGACTTAGACCCTTATAGAGAAGATTCTCTCTGGCAGATCCCACACACAGAGAACACCGCCCTGCCCTCTTGCTGAACAAACCCACACTCCTCTTTCCCACAGCTGACCCCTGCAAGTGCCCTGTGCTTGCTGCCTCTCTGGTGCTGCCAAGGGATGCACCTCTGCATGGTATTCTTGGCTAAGGTAGCCTCTGGGGTCAGGGGTGCAGGAGAGCTCAGATGCAGCCTGATGCCATTTTGTACCCAAACCTCTGACAGCCTAAACACCTGAGACTGAAATCTGGTTTACTTCAAAGATTGACTTGGCTCTTGGCACCACACAGTTATCCAAAGCTTGGATAGCTCTCTTTCTGTTACCCTGTGGGACCTTTTGCAGTTCTGTCTTTAAGCAGTTTCAAGTGTTCTGTAAACATAGGAATCATGGAAGACAGCCCAGTTAACCCATCAGGCTTTATTAATGGCCATTTCTTCCAGTCACCCTCTGACTCTTGCTTTGCTTGAGGCTTGTTTTTTTTCTGGGTGCTACATTTTCACTCATACTGATCAGATTTTAGCATTCTTTGGGACAAAGAAGTTGTGCATTTTCTGCTATTGTACGCTACATTGCTGACATTCCTCTTGGGCTGGCCAGTGCCCTTCATTTGCTTGCTCTGAATACAACCTTTAAACATTACCAACTTCCCTTTCCAGTTTGCAGTATCTTTTCCATCACAGCTAGAGTTTGCAGATGGTTTCAGATGTTTGAACACTAGTCCCTATCAGATTTACTCAGCCTGCTTGTTTTGGCTAGTTGGACTGTGTGCTTCTCCTGGTAAATTTTTATACCTACAATAATTCAGGCAAACAAGTCCTCTAATGACAGGGGAAAGAAAATTTGCTGAATATTTGTCACTGCATGCTTGTGGCCATCAAAGAACCTGGAAAATGCTGCTATTATAGTAAATCCTCTGTGTTTGGCTCTCACTACTTGGTTTGTTTGTCAGTACAGTTAATAGCACAAAATTCTCAAGCAGGATAGGTTGTTTTTCCCTCTGAAACACATGGCATGTTTATTTTCCTGAAAGAACTGATGCTAGGCAGAAACATGTCTCTAACACAGCTTAAGGAGCAACCCTTGTTCAGGCTTGTTCATTGCATTGCTGCTGCTGAAGGAGAGTGAGAACTACCTAAATTGTGTGGTGTATGTGCCACTGATAACATGGGTGTTGTGGCCAAGGTATTTACACAAATGACTTTATCTCAATTCACTGGAAAACTGCCTTGGTTCTGGATCCTCTAATCTGCCTTTTATCTCTGGTCTTGCCACAGGCATAAGGAATGAGCTACATGTGTTGGAAGTCAGTAGATTGGAAATTTATCTTTTATTTCCTTTCTTTGCATCTTGCCATTTTGATTTGAACAGAAATTTTGGCTCATCACATTATGTTTGCCTCCATGGCCAAATTTTAAAAAGAAACTAAATTAGATGAAGCAAAAAGTCAGAGCTTTCTCTTGTTTGCTGTCAATAAAAGGAAATTCAGAATATAATGAACTTGCTTGGAAATCGAAACTCCCTCTTACCAACTCCTTGGGTTTAATTAGAGTCCAGTACAGAAAAAGGTTTGAAGATACTGCACTGATCAATTTTCTTTACTTTTTCAGAAAGGGGCTGTTTGCTGGCATGAAGCTGAGGAAGAAGAAAAAAGGCGAGAAAGGACTGACTATTGCAAACAAAGATGCATTGGGTAAGCCTCATAAATCAATATTGCAACAGGGATGAGCAGGTGGTGGGGGATTATATTAGATCTGATTTCATGTGAACTCATTTGAATTGTGTTTCAAGGCTTAGCATTGATAAAACAAGCAGTAAACTCCTTGTCACTCACAAATAAACAGAGAGCTAATTCTTTTTGCATTAACTGTTTCATGAAGTTCACATTTAGTT
The DNA here is from genome assembly GCA_013396955.1 of Regulus satrapa. Taxonomy (NCBI): domain Eukaryota; kingdom Metazoa; phylum Chordata; class Aves; order Passeriformes; family Regulidae; genus Regulus; species Regulus satrapa. The sequence continues at coordinate 273,082 of VWZN01019460.1, read as the reverse complement.
TCTCTGGGTTCATGCTGCTCTATCTGGTAAATTAAAAATGTCAGCCTGCCTCTTACATAGAGAGATGGCACATATTTTAGGTTGGGTTTTTTTTTTCTACTTTACAGGTAGATAATTTACTTCAAGTGTATAATTCCTCCAGAAGCTCTGCTTCTTTTAGAAACCATAAATACACAACCTGCATAGGCCGTGATGGCTGGATGGGCTGGCTCAATAAAGCTTTACTCAGTAGTGTGTGTGTGCCTGTTGTGAAAGCACATGGGTGAGGACAGTAGCTACAGCCACACAGACATGGCAAATGATATTGCACAGGAGAGGAGCTGCTGCTGTAATCAATGTACTCAATACAGACCACAAGGCTACCTCTAACTGGGACACCCAAATAAATAAAATATTCGGTTCATGAGGATAAATTCCCTGCTCTGCTCTGCGCGAGCTTTTTGCGACTAGAAATCAGATGTCAATTTTACTTCCTTGACTGTTTTCTTCATCAGGTGATCATGATGAAGCTGCAAATTTTCTCCACAACACTCTTGGAAGACAGGAAGAGGGAGAGGAAAACCTAATGAACAGTGATGCTCTGTCCAGTGCTTTTGGATCCTTAAGCCCAAATAGGAAAAGGTGCTCCTTCATATATCTTACCTAACATCCCCCTAAACACCTTTTCCGCCCTTCCTGGGAAGGGCATTACCCTTGAATAAAACATCTGACAGGAAATCCACTTGCTGACAGCAGTGATCCCTTCACTCCCACTCTCCCACATGACAGAGTGGAATGCACTTGTCAGCTCAGTGATATCACCAGATGCTATCCAGTGCAGGGAGAGATTGAAAAGGATCCTCAGTGGGCCTCAGCTGTGCTAAGGAGCTCTGCTAAACAAAACAAGCCAAAGGGAGCAGCAATCTCTTTAGTGAAGAGATTGTGCAGTTGTGTTTTTCATACAGGAAAGGAGTGCAGTCTGGGAAGGAATGAAGTCAAGTTTGATGGGATCAACAAGTGAAAACATTGCCATGATAGGTAGCTGCACTGGTTTGTATGGATGCAAAACATCTCCCTGTCAAAAAGTATATGAGAAAGAGATGGTCTCTGCCGATGAAATCGAGCCTAACAGTTCACAACAAAGCCACCTGCCATAAATAACACTCACTTACTGTTGGGCAGTCTTTCCAAAGTGTGTCCGAGTACCAGCTCTTGCCTAGAGATGTCTAATGACTGCTTTTGTCATTTAAACAGGGCAAAACTGGTGACTAGAATTCATGAAGAGGAGATGAAATCCCAGAACTACCAGGTGAGCGGGGCGTGGCAGCCCTTATGTGCCTGTGGATTCCCCAGGCAGGCTGGACCTGAGCCCAGGAGTGTCCATGGTGTCCTTGTGGCCCACAGATTGCCATCACCATCATCGAGGCCAGGCAGCTGGTGGGCGAGAACATTGATCCTGTGGTCATCATCGAGATAGGCGATGAGAAGAAGCAAACAACAGTAAAGGAAGGCACAAATTCCCCTTTCTACAATGAGGTAGGTGCTTTCTCTTAAAGAAAACACTTTCTTCAATGGTTCTGGGTGGACTCTGCCATTTGGTAGCTCGTAAGGGGATGAATTAAGTTAGCAGCTCTTCCACATCTGAGCAGGCAGGTCTCTCTAGAAGACAAAGCACTACCATTAGCTCCCTTGAGTTTAGATCTGTTTGTTCTTTCTCTTCTCAAGGTCTGTCCTACCTGTTCCTATCCTCTCCAGGACCTCTCCGTCACATTCTGCTTTACCCCCACTGTTGCTACAGTTTTTCAAATAATCCATTTGGGAGCTTTGTTACACTATACCCTCCCCACACCTCCCACTCTCTTTTCTACTATTTCATGGTTTTAGCTTTTCCTTGACATATCTTTGTTACAACTGTTGACAAATGAGACCAAAACATCCAAAACCAACAAGTCCTTTGGTTTCCTTGTGCCTCCTGTCCCTTGTAACAATACCTTCTGATGCAAACTGAGGCCCATGGGCATTTATGAAGCAAGGCTTGTGCAGCTGTGCAAGGAATGGAGTAGAAAGCAATTCTGGGCCATGGCAAAAATATGTCAGGGGCATGAAAAGAATTTTGCTTTGTCCACCACTGCCCCCAGCACTCCCAGCTTCTCACCAGGGCTCTGTGCAGTTACACAAAATGCAGAACCATGCAGCTGACAGTGCTGGCTACCTGGCCAGGGATGATTCTCATCTGCTGTCCCCTCTTCCCACAGTACTTCGTGTTTGATTTCGTTGGACCGCAGGTGTTGCTGTTTGACAAAATAATCAACATCTCTGTAAGTACCTAGGAAAGCTTAGCACAGTAAGTAAAGGTCATTGTTGTTTGTGTCACTTCAACTCTAAGTGATTCTTAATGTAGTTATAAATACATAATTTTAGGTACCAAGACTGCTAGAAGGTCAGCATGAAGTATAGGAAAGATGATAGAGAGGAGGATAAGGAGAAGAGTCAGCCAGCAGAGATTTGAGGGAGCATACCCAAAATGAAGATTTAGTTTGCATTTTCAGGGACATTCATTGCTGGCATGGCGATGACTTCAAAGAAGAATGAAAACTTCAAGGAAGAATGAAAAAATCCAGCTTAATTCCCTCTTGTCCTCACAGTCTTCATCCATCTAGTTTTCAAGCTGCCACTTGATTCAAACATCTGGTTTATATCAGTTCATGAGATATATCTGTTTCTACTTAAATTAACTAAACTAATGCAGACACTTCTCCTCAGCAGGGGCTCTTGAGCCATCTGGGGGTGTCGCTGGTTGGTGGCTATTAGCATGGGAGTGGTCTCCAAGAGTTCAGTGCTACTTCCACTGCTCACTGCAACTAAAGTCTCAGCAAAACTACAGGGGGACCTTATTGCTTTCTACAAATACCTGAAACAAGAGACAGGTATAGGTTGGTCTCTTCTCCCAAGTAACAAGTGACAGGACAAGACAAAGTCGCCTCAAGTTGCACCAGGAGAGATTTAGGTTGGATATCAGGAAAAATTTCTTCACAGAAAGGGTAGACAGGCATTGGAATAGACTGTCCAGTGAAGTGGTGGAATTGCCATCCCCAGAGGGATTTGAAAGGCATTTAGGTGTAGCAATTGGGGACATGGTTTAGTGGTGGACTTGTCAGGGATGGGTTAATGGCTGGGCTCCATCTTAAAGATCTTTTCCAACCTAAATGATTCCATGATTCTGTGACATTGCAGAACTGTCTTGATGAAAGACACACCTGCTCTTGGACTTGGAGCATTAGATAATGATATGCAGTTTGGAAGGCCAAGTCTATGGAGCCATGTTAATTATCTTGTCCAAAAGTTTTCACCACATGTAGCAAAGCTGCTGAGGAATTAAAGATTTCATGAGACTTTGGAAAGTGCTGAGGGCTGCATTTGTATTATTTGGAAATATCACAAGTTTTGCACTTCATGGACTCTTTTTTAAAATTTTTTTCTCTCTCTCTTTCTTAAATCCATCCATTTTATTAGATATTTCTCTGGGAAATAAACAGAGTGCTGTTGATCCAGGAAAAGTTCTTTTTTTTCTTAAGTGCTTTGTTGATTTCAATAATGTGCACCAGGAAAAGATCTATGCTGGTTGAGCTTGACAGAAACAAACCGTGCTTAGGAGCTATAGGACACATCACTGTCTACTTCTTTTTCTGAGCTGATAATAGTGACTTTTTCCAGCTACAGAGTAAAATGTATTGATTTATACATGGACAACTGGACAACTAGGTTTTCAGTGCTAGGAGTAAACAGACAGAATCCTAAACTTCCATTAAAATCCACTGTATCACACTCATGAAGTTCATAACTTTAAAAGGTATCTGCAGATTGGATCTCATTTTTGAGAACAGAATTTATGACAGGCTGACAATGGCCTAGGAGTAGATATCACCTCACTGCTATATCTGACATATCTGGCATATCTGATATACAGACATATCCCAGCATGTGGCCCCATAGGTGTTTCAGACATGGTTCATGCATCAGCACACTGCCAAGGCACCAACTCCTGTGTGCTGCTGGTGCTGTTGGGGATGTATGGTTATTTTTCTCTGAGATATGGTCAGTCTTTCCAATCTCACATTCTTCTGATAAAGATTCCATATTCCAGTGGTGGAGGGGAAAAAGCCAGCTTTCTGACTGCAGTGGGGGTATGAGAAAACATGTCACCATTACCTGCTGTATAGCTGCATGATTTCACCAGGCTCAGCAAACTAATTTTATTTACAGATGATGAAGGTGCACTAAGAAATTAAAAGTCTTGTAGGTAAAAATTACTTTAGGAAAAAGTTCAGTAACAGCAGTGAATTAACCTTGGGCAGTGCTCATGTGTGCTACTGAAAACAGAGATTCATTACCTTGCAACATAGTTTTGGAGAATGCAATCTGTCAGGGGAAGAGAAACAAAGAGGAAAAATATGTGTGCTGGGAGTAAAGGAAACCCTGAGGGATGGAAAGTTTCACAGCACTTGCTTAGCATGGATCTTAAAAAGAAACAAAGATTGGTAGCCTCCATTATGAACTTGCCTATATAGGGAAGTTCAAGGAGCTAGTTTAGTGCTCTTGTCCATCAGTTTAGCAGCTAGCCTACCTGGATTCAAACCCTGCATTTGAGAGAAAAATGAGACTTTCAATTTCCCAGCACCTGCTAATTACTAGATTTTTTCCCCCTTCATTGTTTTACTTTCATTTTACTTTCCTTTTCATTATTTTTCAGTGAACATGTAGTAACACCATAGTAAAAGTAAGGCAACTCTTTTGTGCTAAACCTGTATCTCCCTTTCTGAAATATTCCTCAGTGTAACACTGTGCATGTTTGTGCTCACTCAGAAAATCTGAAGAAAATCCTTCAGTCATCTACAGTCAAGTGTGAAAAGACACAAATCTTTAATTAGATATGGTGTGGATGTGATGCTCACCCTCAGAGAAGACAAGTTTATAATTTGCTATAAACTTCACGCTCACTTGCTTTGTTGCATTGGAAGAAAATACACTTGTAAAAAAAAAAAAAAGGATGAGGAAAGATGTAGAGCGTTTGATAGACGCAGTGAGTTATTTCCCCAGCATCAAAAGTAACATGCACTGTGGGGAGCGGAGACCTGCATGAACCTGCACGAATTCAGTGGAACAGGGGCATTTACATTCCGCAAAGCAAACCTCAAGGACAGAGAAGTGAGTTTTACATATTTAACCTTTAACACTCTCTGGACAGGCTGTCATGGAGAGGAAATGAGCAAAGAGCAATGAGACAGCACCACTTTGGATTCACCACATGCCCTCATTTTTTGAGTCTTAAAGAAGCTCATGGGGGTTTTTTTCCAACAGAAAGGCTATAGCCGTCTTCCCCCTTCAATCTATCATACTTGGATCTGTTGATTTAGGTATTCCCATGTACCTCCTCCAAAGCTGTAATATTGCCTGGCTTCAGGAAAAAACCCAACAGATTTCAAGGCTTCTTCCCAACCCGGTGTGTGCTCTACTCCAGCCTCAAAGGAGGGAGGGTCCAGTGCTATGATGGGACCTGACAGCAGCAGGGATTGGGGAAAAGCAGTACTTGTGCATGAAGCATTAACGTCACACTAACTCCTCTTCCATATGAAGGCTATTTAATTTTTCAGTAAAATAAAATTACTCCTTTTTCCACCCTTGATTTTTTCAGCTCTAGAAATGGCTTTCATGTTGAAGTGAGGAATTACCAAGGACAGCTGAGTGTGTTCCCCAGGTCACAGTGGCACAGTGGCCCTTAATAGGGAAGAACATTTTATTTCAACTAGAAAATTTTTGAGTTTTCTGCTGAATCTTGATGAAGGCATCAGTGATATTTACTTAGAAATGTGTGTCTCCTGCTCTTGAAAAGTGTAGAAAATAAAATCACATGATCAATCCAATGCAAAATTGCAGAAGTCTTCCTATCCAGAAGTGTCCTTATCTACAGTGTGTATGTCTAAAGAGATGATGTGATGTACTCCAGATTCCTGAAATGCTGTCAGAGGCTTGATTTTTTACTTCCAGTATTTAGATTTGACTTCCGTGGACTTGAAAGAGCTTAGTTTCTCTTTGCAATTTGGGCAGGGTATTCCAGAAAATTCAGCCTCTTTCAGAGGCTTTTCCACAACCAGGGAATAGGTTTCAACCTCCTAAGCTATTCTGAAACCAAGTGAGACACATTTCTTTTGAAAAATCTAGAATTTCTAGAGCAAATCTTCCTTTAGAAGAAGCCTCTGCCTTGTCTGTATAGTGAACCACATGCAAGTATTTGAAAATGAGACATGGAAATATATAGATCTGGGAATCATAGCAATTGAAAATTATTAATTTAATTAAATTCATCATTTGGCAGGAAGAATACAGAGACAGACTCGCTGGGGCCTGCTTTCCATCTAATTTACATCTATATCACTTCTCTGATTTCATTAGCATTTGGGGGGGTAGATCAGAATTGAGTCTCCTGGTTTATGTGTACATTAAAATGTTGCCAAGAAACACTTACATTCTTTCTCCTCCGAGTGTACTCAGTTTTTATGGCAATTCAGCTATTGCACAGAAAGTGATAGGATTTCTACAGCCTAGTGTGAAACCAGTACGTCCCATGTGTTTATATTCATTATCATTTGTTTAAAACTGCCAGGATAAGTAATATAACTGCACCTGCTCTGAAGTAGCATCAATCTAATTCCTGCTGTACATATCCCACAGACCTGGGATGAACTTGTATGATTCTACTCAGATACAATTATATTGTTTTTCAAATTGGCACAATGCTGGGTAAAGAACATATTTCAAATACTTGCTGTATCTGCTGTGGCTATGTGCCCCCAGTGTTGGGTGGTGGTGGATGTTGCTGGTTGTTACCTCTGAACCAAATGTGATTTTTGGATGCTCTTTCTTATGCTGATTGGGAAGAGAGTTAGTGACATTCTTTAATCAGCTTTTTTCTAATAGGTTATGCACAATAAACTGATTGGGAGTGTGCTGATAGGCTCCTTTAAAGTGGATCTGGGGACAGTGTACATTCAGCCAGGTGAGTGGTACATTTTCTGCCCTTTTTGTCTGTTAGAAGAGATTTGAGGCAGGGAAGGAGAGGAGAGGGAGATGTGCTGCTTTCCCCCTTAGACGGTTGTGGTTTACACCAAAAAAAAAAGGTTTTGGGGAAGTTGTTTTCCTATTTGGATAGCAGAGTACCAGCCAAACTGTTGGAAGGACATTCAACACTGAAAACACTTTGGCAATCTGCCCCTTGGTGGGTAGCAGTTCTCAAGGATGGAATTTCTTTAAGCCTCTGAATGTTCTACAAAACCCAACTGTACTTATTTGTTACAGAGCATCCAAAGCTCTGTCACCTGTGTTGGGGTAGAAGGAGTGGAGGGAGGGAAACCAGGATGGAGAGTGGAAGGAAAGGTGAGGAGAGCACAAGACAAGGAGAAGCAGACCATAAGAGGAGAGAGAAGATGAAAAAGAGGTGCCCGTGGGTCCATTTGACTTTTCATCTTTGGAGCTCTTCAGTACTTTCTGAAATTTGAAGCTAAGAAAAGATAACCTATCTTTTTTGGTGTTTTTTACAACCATCCATGAAAAAGGTACCTTTTTCTCTTCCATAATTACTCAAGGACATGGTCTCTTCTTTGTCTTTGGGAAAAAACATATTTAGGCTGCTTGCTGTAGATGTCACACAGTTATAGCAAGGTTATAAAATCATTGGGGCTATCCTCTCTGCAGGGTTCCTGGAAGAGTCAGGAGGAATGGCCTCTCTGAAATGGGCAGTCTATGTCCATATTCAGGCTTTCTCAGTCTTGAATTCTGTCCTGTATCTCCTGCTCACTTTATCAGGAAGATTGTGTCTGAGGGTATATTATGAAATCAAATCCCTGGTACACTGTGGTTTCCCCTTCTCTCTCCTTTACCCACATGAGGTGATGTCCAAAGTCTTAAGATGAGATCTGAGGACCTTTCTAGATGGGGTTGTTGAAACAGGGATTCAGCAAGGGCTGTTATGGGTGAATTGTCTTGTACATTTCCCCCCTTGAAAGATGGAGCTGAACGTGCTTCTGGCTAATCCTTCTTCCTCTCACAGCTGTCCACTCTCCTTCCTTTTCTCAGCTGTTTGCCAGTGTTACAGTGGCCACAGCACCCAGCAAAGTTTTTTCTGCTGCAGTTCTGAGATCTTCAAAGAGCTCTCATCAAAGAAGTGACCTTTCCTTATAAAGCCTCAGCCTTAGTTCAGCTGCTGAAATCTCACCCAGGCTTCCACTGGTCTTTAATCTCAGTAATGATCTCAGTAAACATTGATGAAAATGAGCTTGTTCCTGAAAAGCTCTGGATCAGTTCTTTGCTTGCCTTTTTGATGACAAAATTGTTTGGACCCTCTAGAAGTGTCTGGCAAACAAGTACATTTCAGCACAAATGTTTGATGTACCTTTTCTGGGAGTGAGAAGGGAAATACTTGCATGTTCTTATATCCTCTATTTGAGTGTTTAAGCTTGTCCTTCTTACAGGTCATCAGTTTTGTGACAAGTGGGCACTTCTCACAGACCCTGCTGACATTAGGACAGGAGCCAAGGGGTACCTGAAGTGTGACCTCAGTGTGACGGGGAAAGGTGATGCAATACAAGCTACACAGAAAACAGCTGATACTGAGGAGCAGATTGAAAAGTACTGCAAAAATTTGTTTGGTTTTGTTGGTTTCTTTTTTACTGCTTTCTTCCTTACTAGGTGCCTCAATAGGTCTCTGCTCTGCTCTCATTTCAGTCCTTTCCTTGTTAGCTCGGGGTTAATAGCAGGATAACATTGTACACCTGGCTGTTTTCACATGCTCAAAGAGAGTTTTTATAATCCTCTCATCTAAATTGGAGGGCATGTTAGGGTGACTTCTCTGCAGCTGATAGAATTGATTAAGTCTTGTTGGCTAAGTTTCAAATTACCCCTGACAGAACGTTCATTGATCTGATACCAACTAATGACTTCTTAAAGTGGTGAAGAAAGAAGAAAAAATATGAGAAAGCCTATTCCTTCTCCACTCTTGGATGTGAATATATGGATATTTCCATATCCTTAGAAAAACTCAAGGCATTATCATTCTCCTTGTAAAATACAGAAGTTTAAGGCGGTAAATATGCTACCAGCATACTTTAAATTTTACTGAAGCAATGTTTCTGGTCAATATTGACATCCTGGACGAAGTCTGTGGAAAGTCACCAAGCTGATGGAGCACATGGTCTTTGGGAAAGGTCGTGGGTATTGGCTTTTTGAGTCTAAAGGAGAGCACACAAAAGGCAACATGCATGAAGAGGGCAGAGACAGGCTCTTTATGGATGAGTGGCTCTTATCAATAGAAGGATGAGAGGCTTTGGAGGCATGTAAGAACAATAAAATTTCAGAACAAATTGTTTTTACTATGGAGATGGTAAAATAAAACAGGGGTCCAAAGAGAGTGGGAAATCTCTGTCCTTGAAGATATTCAGAATTTAATGATCAAGGTCCAGAGAATCTTATCTGACTGGACCAGATTCTGTAACACATACACAAGTTTGCTGAGTAATGCCATATCAATTTTTTTGTGGTAAAAAGATTTTTTTGGTTCAGAGGAAAAAGCAAAGTCATAAACCTTTTTGTGTCTTCTCAGGTGAATGCTAACCAAAGATCACAGTGCTGTTGGGAAAAAAAAATAATAAATTTAATTGTCCAAGTTTTCAATTTTAAGAAAACAGCTTCTCTTTTCCTTTCAGGAATCTGTTGATCCCCAAAGGTTTTCCATCTGAAAGACCATGGGCCAGATTTTACGTGAGAATTTACAAAGCAGAAGGACTTCCAAAGATGAACTCAAGCATCATGGCCAATGTCACCAAAGCATTCATAGGCGACAGTAAGGACCTTGTGGATCCCTATGTGGTGGTCATGTTTGCAGGTCAAATGGTAATTGGGATCCTCTTGATCATGAAAGTAGGCCTTCTTTCCAATTAGCTGTGCTACAGGCTGGTGACTATGTTGATGCCCTTTAACATATAGTTACATAAATTAGATAAAACATGTATCTTGGTCATCAGAAAATGTGCAGTTCTTAAATTATGCAGAAATTAAGTCATGGAGACACTTAACACCAGCAGATCTAACATCAGCCTCACAGCAGTAGGTTAGAGGCAGGCAGCAGGAGGGCAAAAGAATTCTGTAGTGGTGTTGCTGAAACAGTGAGTTACAAGACAGTGATTTACCTAGCACAGTATTAGGTAAGTGCTGTGTTCTGGAAGCAGGGCTGAAATCAGTGAATGTGGTTCAATCAGGGGTTTAGGGTCATATATTGATTTCTAAACTATTTTGCTGAAATTCAGAACCCTCTCGGTTTTCTGTGTAATCATTTTAGCAGACTGGCAGGGTTGCCTGGCTTCATTGCTCCTAGAGCAACTTCAGCATCAAACATGGTGTGACAGATTACTGCTTAGAGAGGCTTCTGACTCCAGTGGAAGAGAAGTTAGAAGAGGTCTAGGGCCTGGTTCCCCTGGGGTACACCATGAAACATGGTGTCAGGGAGCCTTCTTGATTACTGGTGTAAATAAACAAAGGACTCTGTTCTCTCCACTTATTGTGAAAGTGTAAGTCCTGCCACAGCCAGTGACTGTACAGACTGATACAGTCCTGCCATCCCCTTAGGTTTGGAGGAATAGCTCCAGGACCTACCCCTCTCACACACAGGCACATGACCAGAACACAAACCACAATAATCATATTTTATGATAGATAAATTGCCTCATTGAAGGTAGTCTCATTGGTACACACAGCCTGGCATTTCTAATGAATGTAGTCTTTTATGAGAAAAACTGCACCGCTTTACCACTACCCAGATACTTCAAAAGACATTTGAAGAAGTGCAGTTTGTAGCAGAAATGCCAAAGTCTGGCTTTACCAATACATTTTGTGGATAAGAATCTGCCTTGAAGAATTAGATTTTATTCCAGGCTCTGTTGTGTGCACTGGAGAATTCTTCAGCCATAGTGTGGTCTTTTATTAGACATGGAGGGGAAAAATGAAGAAGCTGATAGAAAACCAAAGTACTTTCAAGATAGGATATTTGTGCTTTAAAAATGGCCAGAGAGATGCTGCTAAGTGCAATTTCTGCCGTATTCATTGCCATTCTCCAGAGTTCTGCCCCTCTAGAATTAAATTTGCTGGACTTTCATTTCAGGGCCGGACAACTGTGCAAAAGAACTGTGCAGATCCAGTGTGGCATGAACAGATTATCTTCAAAGAAATGTTCCCTCCACTCTGTCGAAGAGTCAAAATCCAGGTCTGGGATGAAGGCAGCATGAATGATGTGGCCTTAGCCACCCACTTCATTGATTTGAAAAAAATATCAAATGAACAAGATGGTGACAAAGGTAAAGGGGGAAATTTCTATTTTACCTTAAGGTAAAATCTACTTGCACAGGTCTTGGCTCTGGCTAATCCTAATTTAGGGATGTTCAGAGTTCAAATGTTGGTTCTGAGACACCTTCTCTTGCCTAATTGCACACTGTATTACATTGTGCTCAGCACATGGATGGTCTGGCGTTGCTCTTGTTAAAAGCTGCTGCATAATTTGATACCATCTTTGTGACTGCCTACTCTAGTAGTAGTAGTAGTCCATTGGGGATGACAGATGTAAGTTTATAGTTCATGTGAATTTCTGATAAGCAATGAAGCCACAAACTGAAAATCACTGAAAATCAAAGGCAGAGGGGGCTTGTGTTTTTGATCTACCCACTGGAAGCAAAGTGCGTCGGTAGGGCTCAGATGGATGCTATCACAGCCCAGGGAGGCACCATGGACTACTACTGTTATCCTTTATAGAGGAGGAGAGGATCACTATCTGAAGTAATTTCACTGATGTTTGAGTCTACCTGTATAGCCTTGTTTATGTTGTGTGACCTACATGTAGAACATGCTCAGTTATCACAGCCCAGTGAAGGCAAGGTAAATCCTTAAACCTGGCAATTCAAATGTGTATCTCAGTCCTTAATCAGAAAATAAAAGAAAAAATTGTATAAACGGAGTGACACAGCCTTGAAACAGTTTGACCGAAAGGAGAAAGTCTCCACCCTCTCCCCTCATGTTCCAGTCTTTAGTCTGCAGCTGCAAGCTCTTTTTTCATGAGATGCAATAGACCTTCTGCCCAGCATGGGTGGTGCCATCATCTTTTGAGAAAGAGTTCCAATTCAGCAGAGTTGGGTGGGTGGGTATAGGCAGAGGTTCCTTGATGTCTAAGAACTGCCCTGCAAGTGCTCTGTGTCAAGTGATTCCCCACTACCCAGAAATGGGTCAAGGTTTTGTTTTTGGGGTGTTAGAGGTAAGATTTCTTGGAGTAGACAGTGAGGAGAGAGTGCTAACACCTAACAGAAAACCACAAAATGTATTTTATATCCAGGGTTTTTGCCTACCTTTGGGCCTGCCTGGATTAATCTCTATGGCTCACCCAGGAACCACAGCCTCATTGATGACCACCAAGAGCTTAATGAAGGTTTTGGAGAAGGGGTCTCCTTTAGGGGACGTCTCTTCCTTGAGATTGCTGTGGAGATACTTTCAGGAGGAGCACGTGAGTCAAAGTTTTCAAGCACTATCAAGGATATCAAATTGTCATCTAAAAATAAAGATTTCAAAGCACTCAAAGGAAAAGACAAAACGGACAAAGCAGGAGAAGACCGAAAGTCAGCTTCTCCTTCAGACAAGATGAACTCAACTGAAGTGGAAGTTGAGCCATTTGATGTACCTTTAGAGGTCAGTATGATATTAAGAGATTGGTTGTCCTGTATCTCTAAACCTCCAAGAGTGGCACTGGAGTGTGTGTTTGGGGTCAGGCCATATATAATACTGCTTTTTGTACTCCCTACAGTTTCTCCATGCTTTCGCAGTCTTGGGACCTCCCCACAACAATACATCTCAAATGGAGCATTAATGTGTACCTGTCACGCAAAAAACTCTCGAGTAGGATTTGGTGTTCATAAAACTTAGTCTTCTGTCATATTATCCCTTTTGCTCTGGCTGCATCCACATGTTCCCACTAAAAACTTATCTGACATCATATCTACTAATGGACAGAGAATCACTGTGGGCGGCTGGGAATTATAAAGCCTGACTTCCTGCATTCATTCAAGAAAATCTGTAATTGTCAATTGAAGTCAATAGAGAATCATTGACACAGAATCTATACAAATGCAGAGACATAGATACTAAATCTAGCCTGATTTAGTCTCTTCCTTTAGTACTGCATTGCCAGTGTGGCATTAGTGTTAGGCTGATAATCCCTTTAGAAGAACACATTATGTGCTCAGTTTTAAACTGTGTTAACTGATTTTGTTTGTCTAATTCCACCTGTTGTATAGGATTACATCATGGGAAAATCACTGTTATGGTGCTCTGAGAAGGTTGGGCAGTGGCAGGGGGTGTGGGCTTGGGAGCTGAGCCACTATTTGAGCTTTAATTCTCAGCTCCACTATGTCAGTCTCTGGGAGCAATGACAATTGCTTCATAAGCAAGCTCATTTTTTTTTAACCCAAAGGAAAGGAAAGGAAAGGAAAGGAAAGGAAAGGAAAGGAAAGGAAAGGAAAGGAAAGGAAAGGAAAGGAAAGGAAAGGAAAGGAAAGGAAAGGAAAAAAATTTCTCATAACCAGTTTTCCTCCCACTTGATTATGTCTACTACAACTACGTGACAGGAGGTTGTGGTGAGACAGTGATTGGCCTCATCTCCCAGTCAGCTAGCAATAGGACAATGGGAAATGACCATGAGTTGTACCATGGGAGGTTCAGGTTGGATATTAGGAAAAATATCTTTACTGAGAGAGTGGTTAAGGTTTGAAACAGATTGCCCAGGGGACTTGTGAAGTCACCATCGCAGGAAGTGCTCAAAAAATGAGTAGATATGGTGGTTTTTGATATAGTCTAATGGACATGTTCAGTCAAATTTGGATTTGATGATCTTAGAGGTCTTTTCCAGACTCGATGATTCTGTGATTCTAGGTCATTGATCAAAACTTCATCTTTTGTAGTGGGAATTCTAGCTCCCTTGTTAAGATATTTGTGTCCTTTATTAGTTCTTATTCTTGATCTTTCCACTCCATCTCTACAAGTAAAGAGAAGAGGAGCAATTTTTCTTTGGTCTAGAGGCCTAGCTTGAGAAATGCACTTCCTTGGCCTGTGCCCTGGCATTTCTGGCCTGAGGCCTGGCTGGAGTGGGTCAAGGAATGTGTTAGCAGAGAGCTGGCTTGGGTAATTGCAAGGCAGTTGTGTTAGCTTGTGCTCCTCTTTATTTACTCATATAGTTGTAAATCACCTCTGTCCCTCAATTCTTCTCTGAAGACTAATAAAGGTGACATTCAAAGACATTTATTCTGTATAAATTCTTCTTTATATGCAAGAAATGCATTACTATGAGTAGCTCAGACACTATGGTCTTGGGCCTGGCTAAATACCCCAGGTAGAGAAACAAGCCCTGCTGTGACACCCAACAACAAACATTAATAGTAATAATAAGGATTTATTTCCAGCTGCTGTTTCTCAGTTTCAAATAGAGAATGAATGAAAGGCAATAGCATGATACAGTGATGCTTAGTATTAGTTTGGTTTTGGCATTCAGCAATACTTTGTGCTACAGCAGACAGTAATTGTATTACAACTCTCTGAAAGGGAAAGCAGGAACTGGAGACATTACCAATAATGCAAAAAATGTCTCAAAGAGCCTCTGAGACAACAGAGGCAAATTATCCATCCCCCCCAGCACAACTTTATTGACCTATTCTGACAGCAAGAGGATATTAAAATTTGTTTTCTTTATAATGGGAGATAGATGTGTGTGTCATAGTCTCTGAACCTTAGCTTTCTTAGACACCCTTTTCTCTGGGTTTCATATTGGAAAAGTATAAAAAGCTAAAGTTACTCAGGAGCTGCAATCTGTTTGTGCTGTTGAATTTGGCATATGATGCTTGTAATGAGGCAAATTATCCATTGTGATCTTCTGCTGTGTATAGCAGAAGTTTTTCAAAATGAAGAGGTCATGTGTCAAAAACGGTTTCCGCTTTGCAGAAGTTAGGGAAAAAAATATGCATGTAAAGCTGATATTTTATTCATTGCCTCACATTGCAGAAAAACTGGTGCTGATCTTGCCTAATAGGCCTCAGTTTGCAGGTGTTGTGAAATGAGAAGGGTTCAGATGGGAAGATCTCCACAGTTGGGGTATAAATTTGGGGGGAACTCAAACCATAACATATATCTCCTTTGATCTTAGTCCTGGATTGAGGTTAATAGCTTGTTTTGTTAATGACCCAAGAACATCAGAAGTGTCAGCTGGCCCTCCTTGACTGAGAGTCCATGCCAGGCACAAGCAGATGCTTGGTCTTCAATGTAAACAGAGCCCAGCAGAGCCTTACAATTCAACAAAAGACCATTGCACTTTTCTATTGTGCTGTAAAAAATAGTAAAAGGTAAAATAAAAGCCAACATTTTCCTCCTTCTTCTCCAACAGATATATGAAGAGAAATTTGAGGAATTCCTTCTCTTTGGGACATTTTTTGAAGCCACAATGATTGATAGGAAATTTGGGGACAAGCCAATAACCTTTGAGGTTTCTGTTGGTAAGTGAGTTAAGGTCTTATCCAAAGGAGGGAGGGAGCCTAAGGAGCAAGGGGATGATAGATCTTACTGACCAGTGTGTCTCAGGGCTCAGAAATCAGCTTTAGAGCAGAGCTTACATTCAAGTTAAACACTGATTATCATTTCTTTGCGTAACAGTCAAGCTGGGCATACTGATGCCTATCTGTCTTACTCCCAAATGTCCTGTATTAATACAAATAATCTCACCCATTATACACAACAATTTAGCCAGAATTTACCCTCTTAATCACTTGGAAGATCAAACTCATAATATACTAAGATAATATACTTCATATAAGATAATTTACTTCAGGCAGAGTTCATTCTGTCATGTCCATTGCAATCAGTCCCTGGCTGTGAGGGAGCCCTATGGGGGGGATGATCTCCATCCATTGTCTTGGCCAAACCCATTAAATTATTTGTGGGTCTGTGAATGTTACAGGGAGGTGATGTACAGACAAGACTCAAGTTGCAGGCACCACCTTGTCCTAACATCTTCCTGGTAAGGCCTTTCCTCTTCCAGGGGAAAGCAGGACCATACTCCATGAGCTCCTCATTGTGGAGCTATATTATCCCTGGAAACAGACTAAAGAGACAAATGTAGACATTTTTCTTGAACACTGAGTGTATATTTTCAAAGCAGAACTTTCTCTTAAGAGGAAAGCTTGAATTGGTCTCATGTCCCTTGCAGGAATTTGATCATCTCCATACCAGACCCACCAAGGGACCAGTGCACAGTTGCACCCTGGCACTTCCAGTCTTTGTGGAAGTGGACTCATGTCCACGACTGCGCTCAGCTGTAAGGCTTTGTGCACGGGGAGAGATGCTGTGAGAAACAGGGGAATCAATGAGTGATACTGATTCCTGCTGAAACTTAGCAGAAAGCTAAGCTGAGAATGACAAGAAACTCATTTAAATAGTTGGGCAAGAAATTATAGTGATTCTTGTCAGAAGTAATACTAAAGATGAATCTGGCTGTGTATTCTGGACCTAAATCTCTATTAAGCACCTGTGTAGATGAAATTTGGACCTGAACTTGGCAAGTTGTCATTATTTACATGAAAAGCTGAACCAAAAATCCAGATCAGAATGTCATATGGGGTGATTCAGCACATTCTTCTACTGCAAGGAATGTTTTCTCTCTGTCTCTTTTAAAATCTCTAATTATCAATTTGATGGATGTACTTCTTTCCCAGTGCTGATAATTGCCCTTTAAGGCAAAATCCTTTTAGGGAAAATGATTGTATCATTAGCAGAATTGTCTGGCATTAGTCTAGAAGCTGGGGCCTCAAAGCATTGCTATTACTTACTCTGCAACCCTAATATGTAAAATTTAATTGTCTGTAAAAGTTTATCACTTCTGAGATCAAACTTTGAAAAGATCATCTGTATGTTGTGAAGAAGACATACATTTTCTGGGTGAATCAATTCCATATCAGGGCTCCTGAGTATAGAAATATCAACAACAGTATGGTTTTGGTTTCTGAATTTCTTTAGCAAAAGCTGAAGGTCCTGGGGGTCAGCAATCAGAGGATCACATTACTGAGTGATGTGATATGCTAGGTATATGGGGCAGGTAAAGAAGCACTGTTCCAGAACCTGACATTCCAGGGACAAACATAACCTCTCACAACCTTTATAAACAGTGGTATGGTTAAAACAGCTAAATTAACAAGAGGGGACAAAGAGTTTCCACTGGTATGATTGGCCATTTTCTTTTTTAAAAAACCTCATTAATGTTTACCACCTCTAAGTTAGACATCTCCTCTAACCCTGGGTCTCTAGGTAACTTTGGAAGTACTGCTGATGGAGTGTCAGCAGGAACTGGAGGGAAAAAGAAGACTCAAAATGAAGAAGCAGAAGAAAGCCTTCTGCATGAGGGGGAAGATGACCTTTCTCATGACCTTGGGGTACCCCTGATATCTACCACACCCCCTGAGAAGCCACTGATCACAGGTGGGAACAGGTGAGGATCTGTGTTTCAAAACCTCATCATATAGGACGCTGGTTCTTACTTTATAATCCTGTGAACCCTGAAATAATTAAAGTTTGTGTGAAATGGAGGTTTTTAGATCCTCAATTACATCTTTCACAGTGGTAAATTTTCTTGTCTTCACTGAAGTGAACAGGCTCTGAGCCATTTTATATGCATAAAATCCTGGCCTCATGGGCTCTTGAACCCTTTCTGAAAGTGTTGTGCATTACACCATCTCTACATTGGAAAGCTACAGCAAAATGCAGCTTCTTCAGTGCCATCCTGGTTTAGGGTCCCACATTGTGGTCACAAGTAACACTCAGCCAGTGTCCAGCTGCAGAAGCACAATGGTGCATGCAAAATATTGAAATCTGGTCAAGGCAAAGTCACCTTCCCAAAACACTTTCTAGAGCTAATAATTACAGATACAGACTTGAATAGAGAGTAGTAACAGAAGTAGGAGGAAATAGTCATTGAGAAAAGCAATGACGTAATTAATGAAAACATGCAGAACAGTTCTTCTAAATAATCTTGTTTATAAACAGAATTTTAATGGTTTAATTAATTTGAAAGATGCTAATAAAATAAATATTTTCTTTGTTATTTGGTAGGTGGAGCAATCCTCAGTATTGGTGACTGCCTAGAATAGATGGTACTTCTTTCTTCAGAAGGCCAAGCAGTCTACAGATATTAGGACTGGGAGGAAAATATCAACTTGGACCTGTTTGGATGTCTCTAAATTTAAAAAGCAGTTTCATTATTTTCTTCAATAGCTCACCTAGATGAAATAAAAGCTAGTGAAAGAAAACAAGAATGAAAATAATTATGGTAAAAAATTCTGGTTTTGCAGCAAATAAAAAAAGAGAGGGGAAACAGCTCAATGCTTGATAGGAAGTCAGTTGCCTTTCCTCATTAACAGGACTACAAATTTGGGTACATGCAGAGAATTATTATCTTCCCTGAGAGAAGCTGGGATTTTTTAGTTTTCCCTCAACAAGAATATAGATTTAAAGAACCATTGTAAAAGAATTAATCACTCTTCAAATCAGCTATTTGGCTTGGTCTAGTATTAGTAAAGTTTTCTCTCATTAAAGATCCCTTTTCCACAAATTTATGTAGAATGCTGCATCTTTTGTCCTCTCTTGTGCTATTTAAAACAGTTTGGTCAGCTGCAGATACCAATTAATGAGTTTTTCACTGTCTTCTCATAATGGCATCTTGCTGGTCTCACCACTGGATATTTTTAGTATTAATAAGTAATTAATGGGATATCCAGTAGTTTAGATAAACTGCATTTTAGATTCATAAATGAACAATGGAAAACAAACAGAAGAGTATATTTTGGAGATTAAAACCACTAATTAAAGGAACAGACAGGGCCATAAGACTTCTAAAGTAGACACCATGAAACTGCCAGGAGTTCTCCACATTTATGTCAAAACTTAAGCTAAGAATAAGCTAAAACTGAAAAAGTATTCCTCAAAATTGTAATAGTGGAAATGATAGTAATGAAATTTTAGTTTTCTGGTTTTCCTTTTGAATTTTTAATGGCTATATACTCTTCCTAGTAAATCCAATGAAAAGCTTCATAAGCTCTATGAATTTCAGGTTAAGATGTTCAGGCCCTGGGAGATGGTTGAATTGATTTTCTCTCTTCTGAGAGCACCAAAATTAATGACGTCCAAGGCCTGTGTAGCTCTTCTGTGCACCAAATTCAATGGGTAATCCTCACCTTGTTGTAGGTTATTGAGGAGAAAGGAAATGAAAAAGTCTCTCTCTTTTACTGCCCTCACATAGGGAAGTAAAATGCAATTATAGAGAAAAATATTAATAATTTTAAATGAAAAAAATTCACATATAAACGTGTGGAAGTTTGGAGTCATTGATATGACACTCAAGAGTAAAAAAGTGATTTGTTTCCCTGGTCTTGGCTTGGTGATCTAACGCTTGTGGCTAGTTCCATCTGAAATCACTGAGGCTATATGAGGCCCTTAGAGCCATGGCCAGAAGAGTATGAAGTGGCCTGCAAATGTTCATACACATTCAAAAGGTCTTCACTATCCCACCATTGGTATGGAAAATGAGGAGACCTCTATTGCTAAATCCAGTGTGGCTGAGCAATTCATAAGGCTCTAGTATTCATAAAAAGGAGGACAATGTACTTATCGGGTACATGGACTTGGCATAGTACCTTTTACAGATCTAATCAAAACCTCAGCTTTGTGGCAGGTCTGCAGAGACTCTGCTTATGCTGGCCTGCTGGCCTCTTTTTTTTCAGTGCAAGTCACTTATGCAGCTGGGCACACAAAGAAAGTGGAGTTACAAGAGTCAATGTGCCAACTTGGACTTAAGACCAAATATGCAAGAAGAGAGAGCAGTGGATGCATTTTATCACTGAGTTGTTATGAGTTTGGTTTCACTTTTACTAAGCAGGCCTTGCAGATCACTTTCTGATAAGGAATGTCAGTCTCCACAACTCTGAAAAAGAGCATCTTGTGAAAGTAATGTGGTGTTGAGACCCTGCCATTGCTCTCCCTCTGTGCAGTGTGTGGAACCATTGCTTTTGAAGATACCATCAGATATTAATCTTTGCTCTTTTTCCCCTTGTAATTTTCCACAATTAATAGTATTTCAGAGTTTCTTTTTGTTTGGCTTTCTCCCACCCTGGAAAGCACCAAAATTAGATCTACTGACTTTAATTTTTTTCTCTTCAGCGGTCTCATGGGTAGCATGAGTGATGTTTGTATTTACTCTTCCCAGGATTTACTTGTTAGTATGTGTGAATACATCCTGTTGTGTCTACATTTTCTCTGCTGGGAGAGCACCAAACAACTTTTCTTTGCTCTGCCTCCCCTTGAACTGCTCTGTCACCTTCATTCTCTGCTCCCTACCTTGTTTTCACAGAAACTACCAGTACCTGCCATATGATGAGAGGAAGCCCTGTATCTGTGTAAAGAGCCACTGGGGCAACCAGACCTTTCGGCTGTACTCTTCCAACACTCTTGAGAAAATGGCAGATCACCTGGTAAGTGAAAACGCTCCTCCCAGGTTCATCTTATTCAGCTGAGTATAGCAGTGAGAGGCCACACTTCCCAAATCAGACCTTCAAAATGTCCCCTAGCTGCATTCCTTGTTGTTCATTTTGTGAGAAAGTAGATGATATAAGCTCTTTTCTTTTTCTTTCCCCCAAATTGCTTTGAACTATTAGAACTGCTCAACTGACCACATTCCCAACCACAACTATTTTTTTGGCCATAGGTCTGCCTTCTTTCCTCAGCAGTGTTCTATTCTGAGTAAAAACATTAAAACAATTAAGTTATGAGATACAGAGTAATTTTGCCTTCTATGGCTCTTCCCCTAAGGTCTTCTTCTGTATATTTATGCTGGCTGCTCCTTAAAGGACAATATTTACTCTTAGTTTTCCTAAAACATTGACAGAGCCAGAATGGCGTGTCATCTCATGAGCAGTCACTCTGATGTCCTAGTCACAGTGTTTTCCCATAATGATGGGTTTTTTCTACCTTTATTTAAAGTCGACTTTAAAGATCAACAGCCTCAAGAAAATAGGTTTTTGGTTTTTTTTTTCTTAAAGTGATTTCTAATGTTGAATATTTTAATGTGGGGCACTCAGATTGAGTTTGATTCATCCCTCATTTATTCATATGTATCTCGTGAGCAACAACACTGAAGTCATTCTTATGCAAGGCTGTATCAGGAGACAACAGTGACTTATAACCAAACATTTTGAACTCAGGTATTTGAATATTAAACATCTGAATCTATGTATGTTCAGTGCACCCAAACACCCACAGACCTTGCTGAAAATCCAGATATTTATTTTAGATTTTAAGAACAGACTCCTTTTCTTATGGATAACAGTAGTAGGCTTTGTGATGGACCTTACATATGGATTCAAGTGACCACTGAAATTCAAGATGTTAACTCCAGCAACTTGCTAAAGTTAAGCAGCAAACAGAAACCAAGAAGAACTGGTTTTTGCTTTTTTTTTTCCCTCCTACCTAGCAGATGATGTTTCCCACTGATTGTTCTTCCTCAAAGAAGTAAGAACACAAAGTTTCTCTAAGCAGTAATAGCTTGGACAAGTAGTTGGAAAGATTGGAAAAAGGTCAAAATATACCATGCTGCTGGAGTCTTTCTCTGTGCACTTCAAGTATAGTGATATATCAAAGGTTCTTTCTGGCGGACCACAAAATTGCCTCCCTCATTCCTGCTAGTCATAAATGGTACTGTAACACGGACAGAATGACAAAGTGCCCTCCTCTGCATAATGGCTTTCTCATGTGATTTTCATAGGAAGAATCATTAGAGCAAGTAAAGGACTTGACCAAGGTTTCAGAGACTGCAGCTGAGGAGAAAATGAAGAAGTCCCTGAACAGTTTTATCAATCAAAGCAGGTAATAACATTTACTAGATGCATACAGAAAATCAATTTTAATGTCGGCAACAAATTCAAGGCTAGACAAGGAAACTGATGATAATTTTTAAAAAGTACAGTAAACTTACTGAGATTTTATTTTTCTGTAAAGGCAAAGACCTCCCCAAACTGCACTTTCTATTTAGAGAAAATATTTTCCATATTCAGTATTGACAATAGGTGGCTGACAATCACTGTCATATTATTTTGGGTTTCAGAATTCTAAGAACATGTTTTATATGTGATAAGTAAAATTTGATAAAGTGTGTGATAGATACACTGTAAAAAACCCAACTAAGGTTAATATAAAACCAAAAGATGCCGCTTATTGGTATAGATCCAGAGGGCTCTGTATCAAATGACATGATTTGGCTCAAAACAGATATAACCCCTTATTTCTCTAGGACTCTATTCTAAGACTCTATTCCTTGAATCTTATAGGTACATAATATTTTAGAGATATTCAGCATCTTTGACTTCTGGTTCATGTTCTATTCATACAGCAGACACAGAACATTGCAATGTATTTTAGCATATTATTATTCTCACATTAAAAAATAACAGATTTTAAACCCCTGTTATTCCTGTGTCCTAGGGCGTTCATGGTCATTGCTGAAAAGAAGCCCAAAGGGTTGAACTACACTGCCTTGGACAAAAAGAGGCTCATGCTGTTCAAGCAAGAGCTGGTATGTGCTGTTCTTTTCCTATAAGCATTGATGCAATGATAATTACTGAAAATGCTCTGCTTGTTTTATTTCTATTTTATTTTCTATTTGATCGCACCATATGGGAATGCTTTGTAATTCATATGAATATAGTATCTAGGAGCATTTATTTTAATAAATCCCGCTGTGCTTAATAAAAAGTTGTCAGACTAAAATAAATCAGAAGATGTTTTTAAACACCAATAAGGCATAACAATAATGAGATTATTTTTCTCGTCCATGCATCTTAAGATGGAATGATGCTGAGTTCAGTGGAAAAGCATCAAATTTCCACTGCTGCCAGGCATCTAATTATTGTGGTGGTGCTGAACTTCAAGACTAGTAAAGTCTGGCCTTTGATATTCCTGGACCTAGTAATCTCCTCCAGGGAACCAATGAGAAGAAACAAAATTGGGTGGGGATCATCTGAATACTTATTATCTTATTTTACTGTTTGTAGCACAAAAGATTTGCGGCTCTGCCATGATCAAGGCCACATAATTCCAGGTGGCAGTCACGTGTTTTTTGAGACTTCCATACATGCAGTGTACAGACAAACAAAGACAAAATGGAGGACATTCAAATTTATGTTGTTCAGCTCCAAAGAGTTGTTCAGTTTTTGTTAATGTTTCTTTTGATAAAGAAACATTGAACAAAGTGTCTCCCATCTTCTCTTTTCAACCTGAACCAAAGATGGTTTCCCTTCCAGTTCAAACTACTTGATAACAGATGAAAAGTGTATATTGCCTTTCCTCACTGCAGGAAGCAATGTCCAGTGATGCCAAAGGAATCATTCAGCAGCAGAAAAAGAAGATCCCACTGGATGAAATGATTCGTGAGACTCAGAGCTTTATAGATAAAATTCGATTCTTGGTTGATGAGGTAATCTGCACAGAATTCAGAAAAATATAAAATCCAGGACTTGGCTTTGATTTTCATAATCCTGTGTGAAGAATAACTTCTTGCTTGGTTATCCAAAGCATCCTCCTTCAGATATCTGGACCTTATTCTTTTTTGCATTAAATTGAACTGTTATCAAACCAGAATAGGAAACGTTGGGCTGTGTGGCATGGAGAGGATGCACCACAGATATATAATTTTTAAATAAGTTCATCTCATACTTAGTGGTTTGGAGAAGTCAACTTTCTAATATGAACTCATGTCTCCACCTGCATGGACACATGTATGGATTTGGACTGATATGAGCTTGGGGTACCTATATAATTTAGCCTGAAAATAACAGAAAAATTGATATATTTGCGCAGGCCAAAATCCAGCCATAGGAAAGCTGTGCCTCTACCTGTACTAGCAAAACAAAGAGGGCCATGGCTACTCCCTGGCACAGAGAGCAAGTGGCACAGCAGCATGATTTGCACCCTACACACAAATTCTCTTCCTTCCTAAAACCGAGTGACCCTGCTCACAGTTCCTTCAGGAGCAGCCCCTTCGCTGGGTTCTTTTTCAAACCACACTGAAGCTCTACTTGGGAAATCATTATCTAGGATGGGGCAAGGCAGTATCACTGAGAATTATCACAAACAGAAAAGATGATCTTTTGCCAGTGTTTAAGCTGGGTCCTAGTCCTTTTTGGTTTGCTGGTATAGCTGAAATTGAAGGTATTTCCATAGTAGTTACTTATGTGGTCTGTGGTTATTTCCTGGGACAGAGCCATACCCAGATCCTTAATTTTAGTTTCTCCTGAAATTACTTATGAAGTAGGTGCTCCTTGATCATTCTACAATGCTCTTTACTTTCAGCTGTAATTAGAAATTGAGGTGTGGACTACAAAGCATGAAGTGACAGCCTCATTTAGTTCAGGGGCACATCTGCCACTCCACAGGAGCCATGAGTGTTAGAGTATTTCAACAAAAATATGATGGTGGTGGCTTATAGAAAGAATTCAGTTTTAGTTCAATGTGCCTCATTTAACAGCCACAGAATACAGTGCCTGATGTGTTCATCTGGATGATCAGCAACAACAAAAGAGTTGCATATGCGAGAGTCCCAGCGAAAAACATACTCTACTCCCCAGCGAAGGAGCAGAGAGGCAAAGACTGCGGGAAGATTAAAACTCATTTCCTGAAAGTAAGTCTGTGGCACACTGAAAACACAGGTAATGCCTGGGGACCATTTGGTATTCAGATTTCCTCCAAGGATAGTATTTTACAGATTAATCTTTGAAAAATATGCATAGATTTGCATCCACCATTTATTAATATTTGTGTCTTACATTTATGCTTGTCATTCTCTAATCACTCTATCATTGCCAGCCTTTTTATGTACAAGTAATTAATTCCCTCACTACTTGTTATGGCAAGTACAGAACATTGTTTATCAATATGTAAACAAATAGAAAAGATGTTTTTGCCTCTTTGCTGGCAAAAACATCAGAATGCAGGACATGAAAGTCTAGGAGGAGAGTAGTGAGAGACCAGCACTCAGCAACTCTGTGAGGAAACCTAGGTATTCAGAGGTAATACAAGAATTATTTATACTTTTTATTTAAAACATGCATAAATTTGAACTACATATGTCCAAACTATTGTTACAGGATTATTGATGTTGAAGGAAAGCCCTAGTGGATATATTCCTACAAAGGCAGTGGGACCAGTAGTACCTATAGTGGAGTATTGTGCAATGTAATTCTTACTGTCACCATCAGGAAAAACGCAAATACTCCAGACAACAGTAACTTCATATAATTACTTTTTAGTGGTTCTTCACCTTGAACTTCTGAGAATACTCCCATAAAGCACAGCTAACAAGCAGATAAAATATCTAAGATCCTGAGATACTTGCCACAGGTACTTGCTAGGCCAAATACTATTTGCCTGTGTGAAAAAAAATATTCTGCAATTAACTATCCAGCCCCTTCAGTACCAAGAATTACCTTAGGAACAGACAAAACTAAACTCTGAACTTAGCAGATCTAGATGAAGTAGGAAGGAATAAAAAGGAAATAATAAGTCAAGACTAGTAATATTTTATAGTGGAAATGTTTTCTGACCTGCCTAATGGAGTAATATTTTTACTAATACATGGGACTAACTACTGGAGGCCAGAAAAACTGCATGAGACAGAGAATGGGCTGAAGTCTGGGCAAAGTAGGGCATAAGATAGCAGTTTATGTGTGCAGCTATAAGATAGCCTGCAAAAACCTCTGCTTATTAGACAGTATGCACTTTACATGGACTATTAGTTGAGCAAACTACTAATTCCTTACCTGAAAATCAGAGAAATTTCTTGTGCGAAATGAGTCTCAGGGACACTCAGTGTGAAGAAATGCCATTTATCAGTATATCAGCCCAGAGAATGCTTTTTTATTTTACTCTGGCTTGGTAAGACTCAGGACTCAGCCATCTCTCTTGAGCTTGTCAGTGATATTGGATTCTTTATTTCAGCTCCCAGGCAAGCGCCCTCTGGGCTGGACTGTGCAGGCAAAGGTGGACATCTACCTATGGCTTGGACCTACCAGCTATGCCCACAGTGCCATGGAGAATTTGCCTGTAGGATATGAGATTGAATTACCATCCAACACCAGTTCAGGGCACAGTGTGCTGCCCTCACCTGCTTGTCTGCTGTATAAAAGTAAGGCACTCTTTCTTCTCCCTATTAAAAATTAATAGAAATGGCCCCAAAAGCTCTAGCTCAGTATGGTACAACCCCAATATAAAGTAGCTGTTCTAAGATGACAATGGAGTTGCTTCTTCTCATCAGAAAAGATTGTCTTCCTTGCCAAGTCATCAGTTCTGCCACTGACACTATGTAGGTGTCATGGAAAGAAAGAATTTGGTTCACTTGCAATTTCTGTTCCCTGTCCCATGGACCTGTCTCCTTGTAGAGGAAGCATCCCTCAGTTCTCCTGATGATACATAGAACACTTAGTAGATGAAAGAGTGATGTGAGATAAAAATTGGCACTTAATAGCCCTGCAGTAGAGTACATAATTGATTTAAAGTGAATTCAATGCCTTGCAGAACTTCTCAGTGCCTCAGGTGTTTCTTTAGTGAGACAGCACTAGCACCAGCTTCCCTTGTCAGATCCTGGTTGGAGAGCAGCTGATGAATCTTGCCCTTGTCCCTCTGTGCTTCCCTGTTTCCATGGGGCTGATGTTGCTGTTTTTTCTGCCATGATGTAGCCCCGCACTTCTTCCAGCTGAGAGCCCACATGTATCAGGCGAGGGGGCTCATCGCTGCTGACAGCACTGGCCTTTCTGATCCTTTTGCAAAAGTTACTTTCACATCACGCTGCCAGACCACAAAGGTAAGCTCCAAAGCCTCTTCTGGTGACTGTAAACTCTTTTTAAATTTTTTTTTTTTTTTTTTTTTTTTTACTATTAAGCTATGAAAAGGGAAAAGCTTGGTTTTGCAAGGAGGTACCTAACAGGAAAAGTTAGATGCCTGCTGTTCAAGAGCAGATCCTGAGAGTCTACTGCAAACAAGGCAAAAGTTTATGCATTACTCACGACTCCAATAAGGGGTGCAGCAGTACTAGTTTATTGTAGCTCAGATATCAGATTCTCTAGGACTACTGGGACTTTTTAGCAAGTGTACCTTTTTTCCCATCTCTATTTTCATGTTTTAAATTTGGACTGTTGCCATTGCTGGGTATAAATGTGGGTATAAGGATGAACCCTCATGGTTCTCTTTTCCTGTAGCCTATGCATTCAGTCACTGAGCAGAGTGAAGACCTTTCTTTGGCTTCTGTAGCCATGTGAGCCAGCATGGCCCTTTGTGATGGAATGTGGCAAAGCACATGGCTGGGTTTAGAGCATTAAAATGGAAATTAGCTGAAAACAGAAAGGTGGGAGACTTAAAAGCTGCTAAAATATGTCCAGTAGGGAATGGTCTCCCATCTCCCTCAGGAAACTCCAGGGATCAAATGGGCTCCTGTGGGGCCTCTGGAGAGAAGTGGAAACTTCTACAGGGTTTCAGCAAGAAGGGTTGAAGTACTGCCTCAGCAAGTGAGCAGGGGGACGCTCCCTCACAGAGCATGGAGACTGACTTTTAAAGGTCCCAAGCCCTTTACAACTACCCTGGAGTTAAAATTGGCCAGGAATTCTGACAATCATATCACAAACAGAATTTGCTGAGACAATTGTGGTTTTGCTTCACACCAAATACAGTCTTGCTTCAGAAAAATATTTAATCCTCCCATCCAGCCCCTCCCCCTAAAACTTAACAGAAGACTGTTTTAATTGATATAATTCTACTATTCCTCTGACTTTTTATTCTATTACAAAGCAAGTTCTGTTGCATGCCTCAAACAGAGCAAAAATAAAAACCTTTCACTAAATTGTAAATGTCTCCTTGCACTACTTTTCCCTCAGGGTTAGTAATTTATTTTTTCCTGTAATGTGATTTTTAACTTCTAATAGAAGATGGTGAATGAATCCAATTAAATTATTGTCTAGATACACCAGATTCTGGAAAGTAGAATTTGGTCCAGGAAAAATAGGTGTTTATAGGCACAGAAGTGTTACGTTTATTCACTGCCTGAATAAAATATTGCAGCTGATAACTTCCGTGTTTTCATAAGTGTCAGCCAAGTGCCAATAAATGGTAGGGAAGAACCTTATTTCTATTCAAAAGAATGATAGCAGGTTGTGAGTAATTTTGCAGTTGGCACACTTTTTCTTCTTTAGCTGTTATCTTTGTTAAATATATTTTCTGCCTATATAGACAGTTAAAACATTCTCTATGATGAAGTGCTATAATCATCCATCTAATTCAAATTACAACAAATTAAAAACTTTTGATTTCTTATTAGGGATTTATGAAAACATCTTCTTTCTTTTTCATAAAGTGTTAAGTGTCATTACACAGAACTAAAAAGAAGATTTAAAAAATGTTCTCTGGAGAATTGAAAAGTGGCCTCCATTGGGGCAAAAGTATTATTTTAATAGCACTTGGCATGTGCCTGCTTTCCTAAACTAACAGCTTTCCTCTGAATTTAATGCTGAATTACAGACTGATTGTCATATATTGATATGCCTGTTAGGGATTTGTGAGGCAAGCAGGGAAATGGAGAAATTGGAGGCACCAGCCTCAAAGTGAAATATTCATATTCTCCTGGCTGGGAGGAGCTGCTGAAAAATGTGGTATCTCAGACATGGAATGGTTTAGGCTGTAGAAAAGGAGGTCACCAGCAGATGAGCATGTCTTGCTGAAGAACACTCAACCAAATAGCTCCTCTTAAATATTTCCTCTTTTCCATTAGATAATTTCTCAGACATTATCTCCCACTTGGAACCAGACACTGCTTTTCAACAGCATTGTGCTTCATGGTGACAAAGAGGAGATTGCCCAGTTCCCACCGGAGATTGTCATCGAGCTGTATGATGATGATGCAGTGGTAAACTCTAAATTCTTCTCACTAAAAACCTGGACTTTTACATCCTACTGCAAGCATGAAAGCAAAGCTAAGTCACTGAATAGGCTTTAAATGGATCGTCTTGCTGAATAGATCTCAGTGTTACTGTGGTTTGCAGTTTAACATCTGAGAATAGCCGTGAGATTCACTATATGGAATAAAACACACACTTGTGTTTTCCCCAAGGGAATCTTGCTCCCAAAGATCAGCTTACAGAAATCAGAAGCATCTTGTCCTCAGGTCCCTTGAGCACCAATGTAAATATTGTATCTAAGTCTGGATCAAGACCACGCAGACTCTGATGCAGTCTCACTGACTAAACATAGACTTCAGTGATTTTGATATTCTGAAGAGCTAATAAGTACTCAGCTCTTCCTCTTCCTGGTCGCCTTGCATCTTACCTCAGCCTTCCCTTCAGAAAGTTTTTTTCCCCATAAATACTAAGCTCTGCATCATCTTGGCTACTATAAAAATTGTGAAAACCAGCTGCATTTGACCCCTGTATTCTCCTTTATTTAGGGTAAGGCAGAATATATTGGGTCTACAGTGGCTGCCCCTGTGGTGATACTTGCTCATCAAAGGTATGAACCACCAAAACTTTGTTACCACCCAGTGCACTGTGGAAGTCTTTCAGGAGGAGACCTTCTTGCCACATTTGAGCTTCTGGAGGTAAATTTGACTTTCTCTACAATTACACTTTTATACCCTGGGGCTCACAAAAGCTTCAATGGCATCAGGGTCCAAGACCATCTAGAATTAATAGGAACTGCATCTAGAGCCACTGCGCCTCATAGTCCCCCATGGAACTCCTGTCACCCCTTTCACCTTGTCAGGGGCCACTGCCCACCCACTAGAGCCCTTCACACGCTGTAAGCCTCCTTTGCCTCTCACTTACCCTGCCCTAAACTGTGCTCTGGCCTGAGGAACTCTAAACATCCCACTGCCATTGCAATGACCTGCTGTTTGGAGTAGCACGTGGCCCTGACTACCAGCCTTGAAGCTCCCGGTACTGTTTTCACTCTTAGGAAAATGAAATGGTGAATAATAAGAATTGGATTAAGGAGGTTGAGTTTTTAGATACTTCTAAAATATTAAAAGAAACATTACATGGTTTTCCAGCTGCAAGACAAAAGGAAAATTCAGTGCCTGGGATTTCAGGCAATTTCACTGAAATTTGCAGAGTCACCAGTTAAAGGTAAATTCTACCTGCTGAAAACCTACAGTAGTTTATTCTGAAATCTGAAATGGGAAAAATGGAATGTCATAACATGTTTTACAGGTAAAACAGGTGTTTAAGTATTTTAGCTATTTATGGTTTTGGTGAAAGCCTGAAATATAACACCATGTGGAATATTTCCTCATTATGGTGGTTTCACAGGAGAGAGTGAGAGCTTCAGACAAAGTTCATTAGAGAAGCCCTTTTGTTGAGTCACAAGATGCAGAAAGGATCCTCTTGTTTTCTAAACTGCTCAGAGAGGAGCCTGAGTGTGGCTGGGTCCAATCTTAGTCCTGCATCGTCAATGGCTTAAGTCTAAGGAATTAGAGAGGTGTGAGTGAACATTTCTGTGATTTCACTTTTTGGTGAACAAAAGAGTTATATATTATATTTTGTTTTACTATCTTGTGGGATAAAGAAGCAACAATATTTAGGGGATATATTCAAATCTACTCTTAAGAATTCTCTAGAAAGTTGAGAACTTCATTTCATGAAAGTAAATGAAATCTTGCAATTCCAATGAGTACCCATTTGGCAAGGTTTGGTCCATTTTCCTGCATTCCATGTCATCCATTACATTTTAGTTAATTTCAAAAATTCCTTTTATTTTTTTTTACAAGTATTTCCAATTTAATCAATTTCTTCTCCTCTCTCTTCATTTCACTTTGTTCCCTCATTTTGGGATTTCAATGAGTATGATTTTGGCCACTTTTGGTTCTTTTCAGTGCACCTCATTTCACCCTGATCCATTTTGTTGTATTCACTCATTNAGGTTTGGTCCATTTTCCTGCATTCCATGTCATCCATTACATTTTAGTTAATTTCAAAAATTCCTTTTATTTTTTTTTACAAGTATTTCCAATTTAATCAATTTCTTCTCCTCTCTCTTCATTTCACTTTGTTCCCTCATTTTGGGATTTCAATGAGTATGATTTTGGCCACTTTTGGTTCTTTTCAGTGCACCTCATTTCACCCCGATCCATTTTGTTGTATTTACTCATTCTCCAAATTACCTTTCTTTTTTTCTTCAGTTGCATTTTATTTTATCCTATCTCCTTTCCAGGCAGCTGTTTGCACTTTGTTCTCTGACTTCAAGATTTCATTTCCTCTCATGAAAAGAAACTGCTAGGCCTCAAAGCACTCCAAGAGCTCTTGGCTTTTTCTAACATCTGGGGATTCCTGATGGTGCTCTGTGTGAGGAAGGAAAAAGACCTCTCTCATCACTGATTTATTCTCCTTCTGAATCCATAACTTTTCCTATGACATAACATTCTTGATAAATCTGATTGGCAGGTACTGTTTGATTCAGCTGAAGAGTATCGTGTATGAAGTGAATACTCCTTTCTCCTTTCAAAATGAATGTTGTATCTTGCTGAAGGGATAAAATTAATCTTACAATGAAACATCCTGGCATTCAGAGAAAGAACACAGTAAAAAAAAAATGCAGTCTAATGAGTACTGAGAGTCTTGCTTCTGCTCAGAATGAACTGGAATTTTGATTTCTTTTAATCAAAAAAGCAAAATCCCTTTATAAACCTTCATGCAGGTGTTTCATGGCAGATGATATACTGTCATTTGAGTTCTAGATTGTTTTTCACCTCTTGTTCTCTGCAGTGATTAAATGAATTGTTTTGGGTTTTTACTGATAAAATGTAGATCACATGTGCATGTGAATTGTTGCTGGTAATTATGCAAATTATTGCTGGTAATGATGTAAATACTCACCTCTGCTTCAGGTGTTGTTCTAGATATTATGATTTCCACTCATCTCTTCCTCCACCTACAAGATACCAAGGAACACATCCTTATAGTAATTAGACTCCCACACAACTGTCCATGGACTGATAGCCTGGATCAATGAAGCAGGAGTCTTCAACTTCACAGATCTTTGAGAGCTGTATCTCGCCTGCTTCACCTCTCAGCAGTGACAAGTTAGTTTAGGAGCACTGCTGCACTCCAGAAGTCATGCTTCTTTTCCCAGAAGAGGCATACACACTACTCCTTAGGTACCATGCTTCAAGCTGAGAAGAGCCCTGTCTGCAGGCTGCTCCCTGCTGCCACAGCCTGAGCTTCTGACAGGACTCATCATCACGTGCTGGCTTCACTCCTTTATATAGCAATTTTCTAAATCAGGCCGGGCTTCAGATTGTCCTGTTATGGAATGAGAAAGTCATAAATACACAGTCAAAAATTAGGAAGGTGTGGGGAAATTAAGCCAATGAGCTTTATCAAAGAAGGTACACCAAACAGGCAGCAAAGCTTGGAGCACAGCTAGAGGCAGAGATGGTCATGCCTCAGAGTTGCTGTGGAGCCTGCTCTCTTCCCACCCAGCTAGAACAGGGCAGTTGTGTACACCCAGATATGCTCCTGAACGTGGGGCAGATTCATGTGCAACACACACAAAGAACAGAAGCGCTGCCTGCCACAAGAGTTTAGTAGCTGCACAAATATTGGAGAGGTGGTTTGGAAGTTCTCAAATGGTGAGAGCATGCAATAATGCAGGAACAATATTCCATAGCAGCTGGAGAATATTATGGCTCTGCAGCAAAAGTGTGGTTTTGCTGATGTGCACTGTCTGTTCACCAGTTCTTTTTAACTAGAATCACATTTAGAATCTTACTGTGACAGTCTTCTAAGCAGTTTTACTCAGGATTTTTGCTAAATAGAATTATCGCGCTTTCCATTTTAAGTAAGTAGAATTACCATGCTGCAGTACATGCATGCCTTTAGGGCAAACTATGTCCTACTAGGTAAAAGGAGCCTTTTTATCAGAAAGGCACATAAACCAAATCTATTCAATGAATACTTTTTCTGCCATGAGTTTTAGCATCACAGCACAAAAGAGAGCATTTCAAGTAACATTCCTTTCACAGGAAAACTGTTCTGCTCTGCAACCTGTCTTACAAAACTGATTAAATTGATGTGTTTGATGTGCCATTATCAACAGATACTCCCGATACTAATTTTATTCTTCCAAAAACCAGACTGAATTACAGCTGCTTCATTTTTCAGATTCCTGAGTCAGATCCAGACAGACTTCCCCCACTGGATCCACCAGATATTGGCCAGATGTATGCAGTCCCAGCTAACATACGGCCTGTTTTAAGCAAATACAGAGTGGAGGTGAGATCCTTTGACTATTTGCCTTTCCTAATCTCATCTCCTTTTATTCTCTTGTTGAACTGTAACAGTAACTGATGATTTTACAATCTTGATCAATAGGATTCACATGAAAATAGCGTATAAGGGTATGCAAGGCTGTGCTTCCACTGAGTGGAACAGTGGGGCTGTGTCTCAATCCTGACCTGCTGGGAAGGGACTTCCCTTGCGGCAGAGCAAGGCTGGTGGATCCACACGGTGCAGCCAAGGAAGTGTTCCCAGGAGGTGGAGAGCTTCCCCTTGCAAATAACATCACTGGAGCTGAAGTTTGGCATCAGCTAGGCCTTTATTGGGTCCTAGACTTCAGGCAAACAACGCCTTCTGCCTGTGTACAAATGTCCACACCCTTCCTGCCCTTCTCTCTTCTATGATTTGTGTCCAAAGTAACCTTTGGGAGAAATGGCAGCTTTTCCTATCACTGCAGTGCCCGAGGCTGCCCAGCCTCACAGTTCACTGCCACTCTTGTGCAGTCTCCACAGCCCCTGCTTGCCAGCCCCTTTCCCCGTGCCAAGCCAGGATTGTTACAGGCTGACGGTGTTTCTGTCTCACACCACAGGTCCTGTTCTGGGGTGTTCGAGAGCTGAAGAAAGTCCAGCTCCTCTCGGTGGATCGGCCCCAGGTTCTCATCGAGTGTGCAGGGAAAGGAGTCAAATCTTCTGTCATACAGAGCTACAAGAAAAATCCCAATTTCACTGGCCTTGCGGACTGGTTTGAAGTGGTGTGTACAGCATGCTGCCCCTTTCCCCTTTACACAAGGTGTAAATTGCCATTATCTTCCTTTCTTGCCAAATATTCTGTGTCTTGATTAAATACTAAGAAATGTCTGTTTTCGCGCAAAAGCTGCTGATTAGAAAACACTTCAAAAGACTTCTGCAACCAAAAGAAAATTATGTTCTTCATGTTAAGTCCCAAGTAGATAAGAAAATACATTGCAATCAGATTTTTACTGATAGTTTGGAACTTGTGGGCACCTAACAGAAATATATTTAGTATTTTTCCTTCTCCTTTCCAATTTTGCTGGGTAGTGTTTGGTTTCCTTTGTTTTCTTTCCTTTGTGTGTTACTGGGCTATTAAGGGGATTGGTCATTTCTGGTTTGTAAGCTCAGGACCTTCTCATATTGCCACACCTGTTTTATGAACTGCAAAGTAATTTATCGCCTGTTGGCTGGGTTATAAAAGCTGGCACCCTCAGAAACAGTCACCATCAAAATAAAACAGTCTGTTCAATTTGCTCTTAGAAAAGTATATCAAAACAATAACATGGATATACTGAAGTACAGTTTCTACTGTGTTTTTAGTTCCTATGATATTGTCCTAAGAGCTGTTTTCCTCTTGGTAGTTCATCCTATAAGGCATGTAGCCACCCAGGGTCCACATCTCATTGTTGGGCAAACTGAGGCACAGAGGGCTAATAGCCTTCCACACAGCAGCAGTGGAACTCACAACTTCCAATGCTGCATTCCATCCTTCTGAGCTCTCCTGATTCTCCCAGTTTATTCTGACAAGAGATGCTTCAGTATGAGAGCATGGGATTAATCTCAGCATCACAGTCTGTACAGTCCACTCTATTTTAAAAAACAATGCTTTCTATAGATTTTGCAGAAAACCAAAATCATATTACCTA
Organism: Regulus satrapa; assembly: GCA_013396955.1. Taxonomy (NCBI): domain Eukaryota; kingdom Metazoa; phylum Chordata; class Aves; order Passeriformes; family Regulidae; genus Regulus; species Regulus satrapa. The sequence continues at coordinate 237,976 of VWZN01019460.1, read as the reverse complement.
TGCCGAATGCATTTTGCATTATGAATATGTTCATAGCTAAGGAGGAGAAGGGAGGGAGGGAGAGGGGGAGGGAAAATAGAAGCCTTATTGCTGTGCACAATAAATATTCTATGTGTGTTCTATGTTCTCTAGCAATTCTCTCATGCTGCTGTCTGTCTCCTGCACTAGGAGCTGCCTGAAAATGAACTCTTGCATCCACCACTGAGTATCTGTGTGGTTGACTGGAGAGCATTTGGGAGGAGTACTCTTGTTGGAACACATACCATCAATTGTCTTAAGCAATTCCTATATAAAACCCCATTAGGTATTCAAGCTGCACCTAACAGAGTAGACATTGCAGAAACTGAGAAAGGTGAGTGTTCAATTCTAACCCCAAATAAAAAGGCAAAAGATCTTCTTAGAGGTTCACACTTAGAAGTGTGCTTTATTGTCTTTATCATAGGATCAAACCCTTAATCTCATGATTATTTGATGATCATAAAATGCTATGACAGTATTTCTGGCAAAATCTTACCTAAGTTAAAAAGTTTCAATTTCAGCTTCCCCTGAGTCATCCCAGCCTGCTGAGCTATCCCAAGAAGGACCATTTTTAGCTAATGACATCTACGCTGAGGTGGAGCAGGGGAAATGGACAGTGGTAGAACCAGACTCATCCCTCACAGCCCTTCCTGCCTCTGAACCAGAGCACTCCGCCTCTGAGCCAGGGAAAGAGAAGAAACAGAAGGTGGGTACAGCTGAAGCTACCAACTAACTTTCTCCTGCAGTCTTGCAGACTTCAGCCCTTCCCTATAAAGTGGTAATCTGTTGACCCCAGCTGTAGAGATTTTGGGTATTGATGTTGATACCCACATTATCTTGTTGGCCCTCAAGAGAGCAGCTTTGACCCTACAGAATTTAATTACTTCCACTAATAGATTCTGAAAATACTTGCAGACTCAAGTGGGAGAAGCCAATTTGTGTCTGAATTTTTGTATCTCTTGAAACATCATTATTTATTATCTCTGTAGATTTGTCTATTGTATGGGTTGCTCCTGTGGCAAGGTCTCCAGTGTTTAAAGTCATGGCATGGTCAGTAATAAAAACAGAGATAGCTTTGATAATATGATCATGATGAAGTGTCTTGGAATAAAAGACAGAGACAAGAATTCATATCACATTTTATTTAACTCTTGGAGGCTGAAATTTTCTGTGTATACAGCTGTTCATGCTTAATGTCATGAGTCAGGGGATTAGTTTTAATCACTTCTAGTGCTTTTTGCCATAATTTTGTAGGAGATTAAAAAATCCATCCGACGGTCAACAAAGAGGAGAAAAAGAACAATTGCAGATGAATCAGCTGAAAATGTTATTGACTGGTGGTCAAAATACTATGCTTCTGTGTTCAAAATGCAAAAGGTGAGTCACCCAGCATGCCAAACACTCTCACAGATGAGCAATGTTGTAAAAGTAGAATTACAGCTGAATGATTCCTTTTCGGTATTACACTTATAATGAGGATTTTGTCCATCATGTTTTTCTTTTGAAAGGCAAAAGGAATTTTTTCCAGTGAAGGAAAACCTGAAGACAGTAAGTAAATTATTTGCATTTTTCTACTATTTTGCACCCATACTTTCTCTAGTGTCGCTTCTCTACTGTTTTACTGGCAACAATTAATGTCTGATAACAGAGTACTGTTGCTGTACTGGGCTTTTTCCTCTACAGCTGATCAGATGATGGGTAGGTTAAAACTTCAAAGCCAGGGTTGGGATAGCATGAATTTCCTGTCATTCAAATATTGTGCAGAAAGATTAGCAAAGTCAAAGTCCTAAAGGGTACAAGATAGAGATTATCCTGATCTCAGGCTGCATTTGTAACAGGTTCCGGAAAAGAAACTCCTCTCAATCTGGAATCCAGTTCAGGATCAGTGATGCAGGAACAGCTTCTGCTAAGAGATGCGTAGTCGTGTGTGTTATTTCCATAGCTAGAAAGCTTTATCTAGCTCAGGTTTTAAGAATTTTAATTTTTTTTTTCACAAGAACCTCAAAGAATTGGCCAGAAACAGGCTCTGTGTGCATATGTATGTATGTCCCCATACACATATATTCCATGGCTCAACAGGTCCTACCACAATCAAACTGAACTCTGGAAAATTGTATTTTTTTGGCAAATATGATTGCTTGAGAGGGCTGGGAAAATAAAGAAATATTTACTGTTTACACAGAGCTGCTATTTAGAATGAAATTAATCACCTTTTCGTGCCAGAGCTGACTGTGCTCCCTCAGTGACTGAGGTGATTTAAAGGTTTAAAGGGTGTGTTGAGATTGTTCTGAATGGAATACATGACCTAAATATCACATGATATCATCCTGGGCATAGCAGATAATGGTGCTGTAGTGATCATCAGGGCTGCTGAGAGATGAGGAGGAGATCAGTTCCTGAGTGAAGCTCACTTGTCTAAATGGAGGAAATATTTACATAGAAAATGCTATATAAAAATGTGATGTTCATTTACAGTTGTGACATCACCCACAGGCTATTCAGGCAGCTGTGGCATATTGGTTCTGACTGATTATTTCAGGCCTTGTAAATTCTCTTCTGATCATTTTTGTTACAAATTTTCACCTCTGATGATAAGCATTATACATTCAGGACATCTCTGACATGAAATATGTATATCTAAATATTTAGTGCTGTTAAACACACAGGAGCTACTCAAAAAATGAAAGTGAACTGAAAAATCCAGATTTCAGCCAAAGAATAGAACCATATCAGTGTAACTTTTGAGGATTCACCCTCTTTTTGTTGGGAAATCTCCTCTCAGTGTTTGGAATCTGATTTTATTCTGGTGTACCTCATCCCATTTCTCACACTTCTAGGCTTTCCCCAGGTGAGATACACCCTATTTTGTTGTATCTTTAAGCAGAGAAGGACTTGGGTCATAGTGGTATCTGAAGCAGCTGTCAGCCTAAACAACAGCTTTCACTTTAAAAAAAAAAACCAAAACTTAAATTTTACGTGAAAGCTGTCAAGATCTGTTTATTTGCACTGGGGAAGAGTCAAAGAGGGAGGAAAAGAGGGGGCCATCAGGGGGGGCATCACACAGGACAGCATCACACTTGGTCCAACAAGCTCATTATGAAGACTGGTAGCCAGAGAGAACATAAATTGTCACCTCTCTGCCTGGGAGGGCCAGTGGTAAAAGACAAGATCCCTATGTCTGGCTGTAGAGGAATAAATAAATAAAGAGCAAGGGGACTCTAAAAAATGTATTTTGCATCCTTGTCCGAAGGATTTTTTTGTGCTTTGCTTGCTAAAACATACATGATGTCACTAAATTTCTGCAGATAAACAGACTTCTGACCACATAGCATTGATCATAGAGGATGAGCCTGACAGAAAGAAGAAGGATAAGACATTGAAAAGGATACAGAAGGAAACTCCAAACCTAGCAACACTGCAGGTAAGAGAAAAGTAAGGCTGAGATAAGGCTGTTGTTACACACTGTATCTCCAAAGTTTCACATCAGCAGCTGAGTTTGGCAAACCATCCTTACATATATTTCAGAGACTTTAAAATTAATAAAACACACTAATTTATAGTGATAATGCCCTTCAGCACAAGGGAAACAGAGGAAACTAAGGTCTCATAGAGTGGATGTGGCTCAATTTGTCTTAGATATATAATTTACTGGTGTAGACAAAGCCAGAGAGGCTTCAGCAAAATTCAGTTTTGTTGTTTGCATGTTAAATACTGTAGTTGGAAATCCCAAATTTTGTGTTAGAAATATTGCAGCCTATTGAGAATACCTTTAAAAAGTAATGGAAAACATTGCTGTGATGGCTACTGCATCCTCCCTGATGGGGAAGCATACTCAGCTCACATTGGGCTTGGCTGGGTAATGATAGAAGGAATTCAAAGAGAACTATATGGGTTGTGCAAAATGTCTGGAGAGATGACAGGTCTGAAAAGATGAGGACATTTTGGATTAAATTGTAGCTGAATAAATGGGAATTTGAAGCTGCTGTTTCCATTTTGAAAGAGATGGCAGTAGTATAGGCACTTCTATTTCACGCTTGATAAATTACTGGGGGATAGTATTGAAAAAAAAAACATGTTCTTTGATCTTTTGGTCTTTTCAGCTATCCTAAAGCTCTGTCCCCACAGCACTTTATTATATAAAGTCTGCTTTGCTTTATTGTTATAGTCTGCTTTGTTCTCAAGTTTTGACACACTAACACTATAGAATGGGTCAGTTCAACAAAGGCACAATGCAGCAAGGAAAAAGAAGCAAAGATCAGCCCATCCACAATTTTTTACTGACACCTGTGCTTTAAAATGTTCATTTTGGCCCCTCCAGATTCGGTTCCACCTGCTGTATTAATGTGTTATTTCAATAGTTGGGGAAAGACTTTGGTTGAGGGCAAAACTGGTCCTGTTTTAAATGGGGAATTAACTTTTTTTCCTCAAGGACTTTTGCAAAACCTTGGTTTTTATTAGGTCTGAATTTTGGGTCAAAATGAATTTCAATTCATTCTCTAATAAAAAGTTGCTATAAATATATTCAATGCACCACAAAATACAAGCATTCTTCTATTTTCAAAGATTTATGAAGGAGACTTGGAGAGTGAATTTAATAACTTTGAGGACTGGGTGAAAACTTTCCATCTCTTAAGAGGAAAATCTAATGATGAAGTTCATACTGATGCTGAAGACAGAATAATAGGAAAATTTAAGGTAAACTTTATTGTTGATTAAATGGGTAATAATTTAGATATTTTAGGTTTTAATACATATTTCAGGTATCCCAGGGATTAAAGAAATACATATTGATAGTCTGTTGTAAATATAATTAGTTTTATTATACCTAGAGTCAAGTTTTTTCTTTTCCCATTATCCGATAGAAAAAAGCATCATCCAGCACCAGCTGTTCACTTCTGTTTTGAAATAAGGAATAACAAGGAGTTTGAAATTCCAGAAGGGGAAGAATAGATTTATTATGTAGTCCAGATTTCACTAATGCAGGTTGGTTTCAACACTATAAGTTACGGAACCTTAAATGTACTTTTGTGTAATTTAAGTGCAGGCTGTCATAGCTATAGCCTCATCCAGGGCTCCATCAGACAATCTGAAAAGTTTAAAGCCTGAATAATGTTACTAAGATTTGTTTGTAGTTTAGAGGAACTGTTAAACTCATTTATATCTCAATTAGCTTGCAATGCAGGCTTCTGTCCAAATGACTTGTTAGTTGCTTTCAGCCAGTAAGAGCTACTCAGCAACATGAGTTGGTATTGATTTATGTGAGCCGCAAAAATACAGTTGGATTCCTGTCATGCTGTTATGAAACTTACAATGGAATTATTAATTTGCCAAAATACATTTGAGGTCAAAATATTTAAAAAAAAATGTTAGTGATAAGAAAACTGGATTTAGATCTCCTACAGCTGTTAAATAGTCAATAGGCATGGAGGTACTCCTTGTAAATGTCTAGGTATGACAGTACCATACTGTAGAGAAAAGACATTTTTAAAAGTGATCTTTAGGGCAAGGCAGTCTGGGCTCCCTGTGAGGGCTACCACAAAATAAGTTGCAGGAATTACGGGTTTTTTTCATTTAAAAGATTGTTTTTTATTGCACTTGATCTGTTTTCAAGTGTGATAAAAGTCCATGTATTTCCAGGGCTCCTTCTGCATATACCCAAGTCCTGAGGATGGCAGCATGTTGGATGGAGGGCAGCCCCGCATCCTGCAAGGGATACCCCCAAACCACTCTGTCAAAGTGCTCATCAGGGTTTACATTGTGGCAGTAAGTAGACAGATACTCTTTCAACCTTGAAATAACTTGGATTTTTCTTTTCAGCTCAGTTCACTCTAAGTGTCTTTGCAGTGAAGCTGCTGAAAATCCTCATTCATAAGGTTTGGGATTTTTTTCTGGTCATATTTCATACAATGTTTCATACTGTAGCAATGGGTGTTCAGAGTAGAAAATGTTTTATATATTCCTCAAAATAAATCTGGAAATTTCTGCAAGACTGAAGAATCACTTTACTTGTTCAAACTAAAAGCTCTGGATACATAACTAACATCGTATAGACAACCTGTTCCAGCCACAATATGCAAATGGAGCCAGTTTTAATGAGTAGAGTTGTTCAAAATGACACAAATATAAACAAAAACCTCAGTAAGAGGGAAATGGCGGCATATTTTTAAGAGGCTGTGAATAGCATTCTATGAAAGTTCTACATGTGAATAAATTCTGGGGCTAATAAAGGTATAAATACAGAGCACAAGATGAGAGAGAATGGTTTGAGAGGTAAAATGGGTAGAAGAAACTGGTATTTCAGAGAAACAAGAGAGTTACAGGTAAGCTAAGACAGAAAGATGGCATGCAGAGACACTCTGGCAACAAAATATGAAGAGATTGTTTTAGTTCCTGAATTAAAATAAAGACTTAGAGGTCTTTTCCAGCCTTAAGAATTCTGTGATTCCATAGAGGATCAGTTTGCACTGTTCAAGGGTCTGGAACAATATTTGTGGGTAAATCTTATCTGAATCCTACTTGCATGTGTGCAGCCAGCTTCTTCCTTAGCACTGCCTCTCCTGCTCAGCTTTTTCTATCTTAGGGGTGGGACAACACTTCCAGCTTTGCAAACTCTCTTCTCCTCCAGATCATCTTTTCATAGCAGAGTACAAAACTATAGGCCAAATTTTACATTACGTGAAACAGGCAAAGCCCCTGAACTTCCAGAACACCCAGGACTGGGCAGGAAAACCACAGTCCTGTGTAGGGACCCTGTTGTATTTAAATAAACTTCTTGAGGACACAGTTTTTCTTCTTAACAGGCGTTTAACCTCAGCCCAGCTGATCCAGATGGCAAGTCAGATCCCTACATTGTGCTGAGGTTGGGCAACACAGAAATTAAAGACAGGGAAAACTACATCCCAAAGCAACTAAACCCTATATTTGGAAGGTCAGTGATGACTTATTTTTGTATTCAGTGTAATTTGTGCTTAATCTGTTGCTACCACTGTAGCTGTAACTAAGTGTTTGCTATATGCTGATTTCTGCCTGATTGGATGCTTTATAATTTTGATGGATAAAATGTTGGGAATTGGAGTCACACTGCATGATAATAAATATTTCATTTTCATACCCATCAAAACATACCAAGTAATGCATCTATGAGAGGAAATGAGGCAATAAATGATAGTTGTCTGTGAAAATTAATACAATAATTAAGTTTAAAGCAAAATAAATATCAGAACATCAAAGTGTCACTGTTTCAGGTTGAATAGAGTGGTGAATAAATTTTATAATTCTAGGACATATGAGTTTTTTGAACTCAGCCATCTGAATGGGGGAGCCAGAGGCAAGATATCAGTAAATATCCAATTTGTATTATCAATGCTTTATAGTTATTTCTATTTTTAATGCTAATAGCTACGATTTTTTTTTTTTCCGGTAAATTTTCCTATTTTAAGAAGGTTGAATCAGGGTGGAGGAACATTAAGACAGAGAAATTATACTGTTTTGGACTGAAACATCCTTGATTGAGACAAGAGAAAAAAACTCATCGTTCAGGAGACAAGGCTCAGTTTTTTCTGTGCTTTGGAGAAATCTGGAGCCCATGTTGTGGTGATCAGGATGTCCTGTCTTTCACTAATTTGACAAATCCCTTTTACAGTCACATTTATATTTTCAACTTCCCACAACATCTCAGCAATGCTGATTCCTGAAAAATTCAACAAAAGATAAGGGAGTTCTCATCATTGCTTTTTTGAGATTTGTTTTAAACTTTTGTCTGATTTTTTTTTTTTTTGGATGCCTGCCAATTCCTATATTCATTATTTAACCTGCAGCTTTTGCAAGAAAACAGAAAATACCTAGATGCCCCTTTTGGGGGTTCTGGAAAATCTGTGAGATCCCTTATATACAGCTGCATTAGCCTTACTGGATTCAGGATTGTAGAAAGTCTTAGGACAGTACACAGGCTGTTAGGGAAGCTGGAGAAAGAATATACTTTTGCATTGTGTGTTTCCAGCATCTTCAAATATTTAATTGAAGCAAAAAAAGCACTTCTAAAAAAGCCCACTGCATATTAGAAGAGACACCACTCACGCACTGTTTGCATGGCATTATTTAGCTTAGCCTTTTAGGCTTCAAAATTGATTTGACTTCATGTAGGTCTCAATTTTTCCTATAGATCATTTGAAATCCAAGCTACATTTCCCAAGGACTCATTGCTCACAGTCTTGATCTATGACCATGACTTCATTGGGACAGATGATCTTATTGGGGAGACTAAAATTGATTTGGAAAATCGTTTCTACAGCAGACATCGAGCTACCTGTGGGTTACAGAGTCAATATGAAATGTAAGTAATTCTTCAGGCAGCAACAGAGCTCACTGTGAGTGGCCTGACTAGAAGGAGAAATTACAGACCTGTTCCAGATATTATGCTTTCTATAGCACTAAAGTGTCACAGGGGGTATTTTAATTAAAATTCACCAAAGAGCTTGGTGGTGGCTTTGGGTAGCTGCCAGCTGTCAGTGGGAAGTGGGTATTTTTAAATTAACAGCACTGTTGGTTCAAGAAGTATTTTAGATAGTAAACAGCTGATGTTTACTACATACCTGCTTGATAAACTGCCTTTGGACAGGCATAAAGGGCAAATGGGAAAAATCTCTCAGAGAAACTATGCCAGGGCTCTACTTTACTCTCTGCTATTCAGCTGCAGCTGGAGTGATTGCAGCAAGGCTGGTGGGACTGGGGTGGCACTGGGGACAGCAGGAGGAGAGGCTGCTGACACAATCTCTCTGAGGGGTGACTCGTGGGGCAGTGAGGTTGAGCTCCTGGTCCCTGTTCCCCAGCTGCACTCTCAAGGACCTTGCGCATAAAAATTAATTAATGCAGAGATAGTCAATCTCAAATAACTCCGCTGTCCTGGGATGGGGCAGTAACCTGGGAGATGTATATTGAAGGCTCATCCATGATTGTTTCTCATTTTGTCTACAAACCAAGGGTGGACAATGTCAAAAATCAATCCAGGAACACAGACCAAACCCCAAGACTTCTCCTGCCAGCTCAATCTCCAGTGTGAGATATTTCTTCATGTGCTTATTACAGGTTCCAGATAACCTGAGCTTGTCCTTTGCATCTGGGAGCTGTAGAATAATTCTCCTTAAATGGAGGCAGCACATGTAAATTCAGATCTTCCAGGTACAGCAGAGGGACCAAGCTCTGTTCCTTTTTCTCTTGGGAAGCATGCCCATGCTATTGCTTTAGCTAAATTGTAGACCAGGCTGCCTCAGCTTCTCCTGTGTTTTAAGAGAAAGGTGTTGTTGATCTCCAAGGACCTGAGCAAAGGCAATGTCTCAAGTAAGTGCTGCTGGACAAAGAAATTTGACTGAGCAGATATCAGGGCCACTGACCACAGAGCGAATCTCTGCATGGAAATTCCTGATCTGTCAGTGCGCTATCCCAAAGGAAAACCTCACCCTTTTTGCTTTACTCTGTTCCCTTCTTGCAGAGAAGGGTACAACGCTTGGCGAGACGCCACCAAGCCAAGCGAGATCCTCACGAAGCTGTGCAAGGACTACAGAATAAGCGGACCCTTCATGAGGCCAGGAGAGATACAAGTAGGAACAAAAATCTTCAAGGGACAGACAGTCTTCACAGAAGATGAGAATGGTAACAAAGTAGTTCAGCATCCTTCCTTCCCATTGTAGCAGAACCAGGAGCTTGCCACGATATAGCTGGAGCCCTGTTGTGCCGTGAACTCTGAAGTTACATTACTGGAGCCTGTGTCTGCTTTTATACACTCACATAACTCTGGCAATGAAGGCTGTGTCTGTATTAGCTTTTCTGCAAATAATCTGTGGAGTGAAACAGCTGCTGATGATGATTTGACATCCCCATGGTGGCTGTTAAGGAATACCCTGGACTAACTCCTACCTGATCCCAAAGATAGGATGTCCAAGTTTGGTTGGACTGTGGGGAACCCCCTTGGAACATGTCTTCTGGCTTAGTGTTGGTTTGTGCATGCTATGAAATCCTTCTCCACAGAATATCATAGCATGGGGAGTCAGGAAGAGTCCTTCAAAGAATGTATTCTCTGTCTAAATTGAAACTTTGGAATAGACAGACCAAATATGTGAGAAGTAGAGAAGAAAAAGTACTGTTTTGAAGTGAATTACTCAAAGTCAGACAAATCTCTGAACACAGTTATATTCCAGGCCACTTACCAGCCAATCCTACCTTACCTACTGGTCTTTCCTCTCTGTTGTTTTTTTCCTCCTCTTGGTTACTGCCGCTCTGATTCCCCTGCTGAAGCATTGACACAGTATTCTGTAAATACAGGTATCTGTGGGGTCCAGGAATCCAGATGGCAGGATAGAACTTACTGCCAGATTTCCCAGGTTCAGGAGAGGTCAAAGCAAAGCAAGTGTCCATATAACATTGGGGTGGAGTGGGACAGAGTCATCAGTGAAAGGTGCCCCTGCCCATGGCAGGGGGGTGGACAAGATTGTCTTTGAACATTCCTTCCAACCCAAATCATTCTATGATTCAGTTTTGTACTTAGAATAAAGAAAAGAGACATGAGGCTGAAGCCTTTCAAGGGGAGTGAATGGAGCTGGTCTTGGAGACAGCAGTGGACACTGGTAATTTAAGAAAACCTCCACCCCCTTATCAGTGTTGGTTTGTCTTTTACCACGTTCTTCTTGGCAACTACAAAATCACACCTTGAGTGGAAGGCTGCCAAGGAAGCACTATTGAAGGGAGAAGAGTTGATCCATTCTTGGTTTCTTGGCCTGAAAGAGGCTTTTCTCTCCAGTATTGCTGTTTGTTTTCCTCACTAGCAGATGACTGAGTGTGACTACCAGCAACAGGATGTGTCAAATTCTGGTTCACTAAAATGAGCTTCAGACAAACCAATGTCAGAGAACATGACGAAAATCAGAAGCAAGAAATGTAGAACCAGATGGCAAAGACCAAAGGACTTATGTACACAAGTTTTTCAATATTGTACAGAAATAGTTTATTGCACGCAATCTTTACATAATTTTATCCAGATTACTGTTCTGACAAGTACATCTGGGTCCTTATTTCCTGATGGATTTCTGTGGTGGCCATCATTTGGATCTGTAAAACTAACAAATGACACAGATTTTAACTCTAGAAGTATACTGAAAAGAGCCAGCAGTCCCATTTCCACTGTACAGGTGAAGAAAATGATAATTATCCATCCAGCTTTAACTTTCAAGGGAAGGAAACATTTAACTCTTCTCTAGGAACAAAGAACTTGGATAGGACAGGATAGGACAGGACAGGATAGGATAGGATAAGAATAGTCCAATTGGAACAGACTTACAACAATCATTTATTCAACTGCCTGTCCACTACTCCCAGGTAGTCTAGGAATATCTGTAGCCAATGGGAAGAAATATTAATCTTCAGAGGTAAAAAAAGTGTTTAGAAAATAGTCTTAGAGAGGGTACAGGATATTGTGGGATAATCTGTGTCATTGTTACTGAGACTGCCTGACTGAATAGCAGCTAGACATCTTTTAGCTGGCAAAAAATTATAAGCTAGTGAATAAGAGGGAACCAAGATTCATAACCACAGGATCATCCTTCCTCACTCTCTGTTTACCTACTCTATTTAAATTCCAAATGAGTCTTTTACCAACTACCAGTAATTCAGTCTTAGCGACATGTGTAGGAAAAGTGATAACAATTTGTTGACACAAATAAATCTTAACCTTCTTCTCACTTAGGGACTTCTAATCTAGAAGATATCACTTGTCAAAAGTCTGGGCTCTTTTTGTGTAGGGCCCACACAAAAAGGAAGGAAAGAGAAGCTCAAAGGGCTTTCTCTGCTTTCTAGCTCCACACTGCTTTCAATATTAGCGCTGGTCCTCCCTTGAGGTGCCATTCTCTGGGATTCTCTGGGTATTCCTTCCAGTGGCCAAGGTGAGAGGGTCAGGAGGGAAAATGTTCTTGCCCATGGACTTCTACTCTCTTCCTCTGAGGTGTGATTCAATTCTTTAAGGTGGTCTTTGTTGTTGCAATCAGAAAGTAAAAGGAGGCATAGTTAAGTCCTAGTGCCTATTTACTGTCAGCTTTGTCAAATCCAAGTCCCCTTATCTTTCAAAAGCTTTAAAAATTTGCAATTTTCTGTCAAAAGAATAACTAACATATTTCTTTCATCTTCCTGTTAAAAATTGCTCCCCTTGAAGTGGAATGATTTGCTGTATTTTACAGGAATATTGCTGCCTGAGTGTTAATCTTCTAATTAACCCAGTGGGTTCCCTTATTTATGCAAATTGAAAGCATTTCAAGGCCCTTCTTTGTTTAGCTGGAATACATAAAACTTTCCTCTTAACTCCAGCAAATTTTTAATAAGCACCTCTAATAACTAATGAAATATATTACCAAGGGGCTCAATATTATAATTCAGCTCTCATTGTTCTTTTTGTTTTATTCTTTCCTATAGAGGAGCCAGTTGAATCATATGAGCATCTCTCCTTAAAGGTTTTACGTGCTTGGGAAGAAATCCCTGGAGCTGGCTACAAACTGGTCCCAGAGCACATTGAGACACGTCCTCTCTATCATAAGGACAAGCCAGGCATGGAACAGGTAGAGCAGCTCACAGGTGGTGGTGATGGTAGACTCAGGAGCAGTTTCCTTTTTCTTATTGTGCTTTCTATTTGTAACTGCAAACCTACAGAGTCAGCACCCCAATGTTGCACTAAAAGTGGGATTTTGTACAGTATTAACCTGGAAATTGTCACCCCAGGTGTGTGTACACATCCACTTACCAAATACACAGTAATCACACCAGGCGTAACTGGAATTTTTCATTCTTTTAAATGCTTTAATTTATTAAGTTAACGAAACCTCTGCTTGTATCTAAATCTTGGTTATCTTTTTTTTTTTTTTTTTCTGTTCATCACATACTATTTTTGCATGGATTTTACCTTGAAGCTGACAGTGTTTGAGCTCTATTTCAACTTCACCAAATACCTGAAAGATTGAAAGAATATGTGCATGAAAAAGATATTGTATAGAAAGTTCCTAGATTAAATCATTGCTACAGGATATTGAGCTGGTTGGTGCTTTTAGAGGAGGTCGTGATTTTGGATGTCAGAACTACATTTAAAGCCTTTTAAAGCCTCTGTAAAATAGAGTTATAGAGATGTTTATCTCTTTGTTTTCAAGGGTCGTGTACAGATGTGGGTTGACATGTTTCCTAACGATATGCCTCTACCAGGACCCCCTGTGGACATTTCACCAAGAAAACCCAAAGGGTAATACTCCGTGCTTTCCTCCCACCACAGTGACAATAACTCTTCAAAGACTGAGTCTTTCTTAAGTGACTGGAAATAAAGAGAAAATGAACAAATGAACTACTAAAACAAACCTCTCCAGTCCTGATGAAAGTTTTCTTAGGTTCACATGACTTCGAGTCAAAGAGGAGCATCTAGTTTGGTTTCCTCCATTAAATAATTCAAAGAATTGTTGGTGATTTTTCAGCAAGAGCTACCACACACCTCTTACAAAGATATCCTTTTTTATCCTTTATCACTTTATCCTTTATAATGAGGAGATTGCAGGTGGCTAGAGGGAAGTAATTTGGATGTTATCATCTACTTGTTGAGCTGCAAGAATTAATTCTGGTTTCACTAGCCTTTCCACTGTGATAACTTACTCGACCCTGGTTGAACTCTTTAATCTGCTTCAATACATTACAAGTATTGGATTTCCAGCAATCTGTTCAAGGATAAGATCAAGAAAAACATAAAGCAGCAAGAGGTAGAAGAGATCTGTTTGAAATAGCCTTCTCCCATTTCCTTATGCTGCTTTATGTGCAATGCTTCACATTGTTGTTCAAGCTAATTGAATATTGTAAAGAAAACACAAAAATGAGAAACAGAATTCTCAGCTCATCCTGTATTTGAGTAAGGCCTTTCCTGAGAATCTCATGTCTGAAACATCATCAGGTACTATTCCTATTTATTTGATTTGACAAACAGACAAAAAAATCCATGTAACAACTACTTCTTTCAGACCAGAACTTTCTACAAAACTCCTTAACAATAAGCATTTTCCAATCCAAAAAGATTTAAAATTAATTAAGCCCATAAAAGCAAATAGTTGCTGCCATTTTTGTAGTCTACTCTAGCAGGGGAAAATACTGTGAAACATTAATTACAGGAAAGAAACCAGTACATGTAGACACAAGTTACACATCTTGCTGATGAATGCATATTTGCTGCAGCAAAACAGGCTCTAACCTCTATAAAACTGCCAGCAATTTGTGAAAACATCTCTTATTGATGATCTTTGGTTGAACAAGACTCAGATGGGGCATTGCAGATTTAAGTTTCTTTGGCTATTGCAGAGGCTTGGTTTTCATGGAACTCCTCAAGAGCTCCATGGTGTAGAGTATCTGGTAACTTATGAAGCAAATTGCTCCATACCCTGAAATGGAGGCTATTTCCAAGAGAAGACATGTCATATTAGGGAATTTGTATGTTAGTGTTATCAAACATAGTTTGTTTGTCTTTTTAATGTATTTTTTGGTTCATTCAATGACTGAAGGAATACCTAAATTTTTTAGTATTAAATTTTTTATGTCACCTCCAATATCTGTATTTCAGCTCAGGTTTTGAGAACTTTGGCTGACCACCATAAATATAGGGAGTGAAAAGGATGGAGAAACTTTAATCCCTTTACTGTTGTTTCCAAAGATAATTGTATCTGCTTAAATGCAAATGTCTCCAAGCAGTCCTCTTCCCTTTTAATGCCCTAGATTGTATAAAATGCAAAGTTTTTAGGCATTTCTTCTAAAATGCACCTCTCAGGGAGCTCTATTCTTTATTAGAAAGCAGTTAATTGATTTGAAGACTGCTCTGATGAATTTTTTCTAATCAACTTTGCCTTGCTCCACTACAGTATTTTTGTGAAAAGAGTTGAAAATTAACAGGCATTTAAAGAGCAAGGAATTTTCCATCCCTCCAAGGCTGGCAGTGACCCTGTTGTTGTCCTTTATACTCCATGAGCTGAGGGGAACCAACATCCCCAGTCTATCACTAGACTCTTGTAAACAGAAGAGGCCTGAGTCTGATGCACAAATACAATATTTCTCAATTTATAAAAGCATTATTTGATAGAGGTTGGCATTAGTGCCTGACCAGAAAGTCTTTTACACACAATCCTTTTTTTTATTTTTCAGATATGAACTGAGGGTAATAATCTGGAATACAGAGGATGTAATTCTAGAAGATGAAAATATATTTACAGGGCAAAAGTCGAGTGATATCTATGTAAAAGGGTAAGTTATTCATACTTGCCTTCAAAATAACATACAATATTTCATTCAAAAATAAGAGGAAAACATTATGTAGTGATAATATTTGATGAGCTATTCAGTGACCTTGGCATTTTGCTCTAAATGCCTGCTAAAATTACTTACCCATATTGCATACTGCTTCCTTTTTTTCCTGTTTTACTTCCTCTGAAAATCAAGTAGCTAAAATAACACTAATCGTTAGTTCCTACTCAGGCAGAGATGTCACACAACAAGCACCAAGCTCACAGTTTAGCACAGAGATCAAACACATACAGAACTTGAACTGTAAGAGCTCACACAGATGCAGAGAGGTTTGATATAATCAGAGAAAAGAGTACCAAGGAGGGCTTGGAGGAAGTAACGAGCATAAGTGGTAGTACAAAACACTGAAAATCTTGGGTTCCAGGCTCGTCTTAGATTTCTTGCCATTTTTCCACTCCTAGAGAGCAAGTTTAATATTCCAATATGAATTGTGTGTTCAGAGCAGTAGCAGAGTAGCTTTGAGAACACAAATTTGAGGAATTAAATAGGGAGCCAGCCTTTGTGCTGAGCTGTGTGATGAGAACATCAACATCTGTGCCAGAATGGTCTAACAGAGAAGCCAGGAGTGGGAAACTTTTTGCTTCTGCACCTTAATGATGAAGACACAAATCTCATCTCATGTTCAAACAGTGCATGTGGGCACTGTATCGTCACCAGGCATGGATTTGCACTTGGGGTAATGCCATATTTCAGTTTGTTACCATTTTTTCACAATTAGTTTTTGAAATATTGAGGTTGCAGGGGAAAAGCTGCTCTTTGGATACAGCACAAAAAAGCCATTCTTTATTCAAGCTGTGATAAATCATATACAGAACTAAAACATACCTAGTTGGGTCATTACCTCTCTTCAGATGAGGAAATCATGCTTAAGAAAGCATGTACTACATGCACATCTGATATTATGCATACTGTAGCAGAAACCAAGGGAAAATCACAAAATAAAAAAAAAATCAAGAGACTTCTCCAGTCATACAAACACCGTGTTCATATCTGCAAACAGCAATTGCAAAAAATTTAGTCTCTAAGGCTGAGCACTGATATCAGTCTTGAGACAGTGACACAGAATTTATATAGTGTGGCAAAACTTCAATACAGGGTGATTAGTGCCAGATAAATGGCTGATGCTGTCACCACTGCCTGTCCCAAAGAAGACAGCTGTCCTGGCCAGTAGCAAAATGGTACTGCCCAAGTGGTACTTTGGGGTCTGATTGAAATAAAAACCGTGTTCTCATTCTCAGCTTTTAATCAACACTGGTCATTACAGCAGCCTGTATCCCAAAATCCCCAAGCCAGGGCTGTTGTTGCCTGTCACAGTCCTGAACAGTGTGTTGCCTCTTACTGGTTAGGGAGGAATTAGTAAATTGTCTGTACCTGTAACCTGGCCTGTAACCAAATAGCAATTACAATTTGAGATCTCCTGGTAACAACAATGCTTTCCACTGTGTACTTGCTGTAGGTGGATAAAGGGCCTGGAAGAGGACAAACAGGAGACAGATGTACATTACAATTCCTTGACAGGAGAGGGCAACTTCAACTGGCGCTTTGTGTTCCCGTTCCAGTATCTCCCAGCAGAGAAACAAATGGTGGTTACTAAAAGAGAAAACATATTTTCCTTAGAAAAGACAGAACGCAAAATACCTGCTGAGCTGGTGCTTCAGGTGTGGGATTTCGAAAGACTCTCTTCAGATGATTTCTTGGGTAAGTATGCAGTGGATCTGCCTGAACTTTGTCTGAGGTCTCACCAGATCTGTGGTTTGCAGAGGTATGCACAAAGTGGTGTCTGAGCCCAAACTTTCACTTTTCTCTTTCTGAAACACCACACTGCAAACTTACACATTTATTGTCAATAATCAGAAATCAGATGAGAATGCCAGGGCAATACAAATGAAAGAATGACAGTACAGAGAGATCCTCAGATGCTAAACTCCTCCATGGATCTCATTGGGAAGCTGCTATTTGAATGTCTTTGTGTCTGTCTGGTCCTTGAGTGTTGTCACATTATTTCTTTCTCCAGGCACTCTTGAACTGGACCTGAATGGGTTTCCTCGAGCAGCAAAGACATCCAAGAGCTGTGACCTAGGCATAATTGTGGCGGCAAGTGAAGAAAACAAGATCTCCATATTTCAGCAGAAGCGCATCAGAGGCTGGTGGCCTTTCATCAAGTCTGGGGAGCTCACAGTAAGCAGTTCACTACAGATGAACAGCTTTTCTCTGGGATTAATATGCTAATTATGGATTTTGAACAATCACCACTGGCAATCAGTAAGATTCCTCCAAATGCTTTAGTGGTTCTCCATATATTTGTTTCAGAAGATCCCAGGTTACTGAGCACTACAGTGCCTTTTCAGGTGCATTCAGTTCCTTAGAGGCACAGAGACCAAGAGCTACCAGCTACCCATTTCCACTACAGCCCTCTATAAATTCACCTGCTTTGGTCCTTTTTTAGGGGTTCCTTCCCCTGTTTCTAGATTTTGGTTAATTCTCCAAGGCTGTTCCTAAAGCTCACCATTCCTTCACGTTTTGTCTATTCCAGCAAAAATAATGTTTTAATGAAAAGTTCCATCTTCAAGTTCATTGCCTTATTCAGCTTGAAACTGACTCTGTACTTTCCATGGGAGCTCCACTTCCAAATTACAGATTCACTTCCCTCTTCTCAACTCTAATACAGTGGATACCCTTTCTCCCAGTCCATGTTGACCTCCCCCTTGCTTCCACATTTGTAACTTTTATTGGCATCCTTCTTTTAGCCCTGTTCTGTGCTGAATCACAGCCAGTGGGCATAGATCACCACTTCAGATTAATACCATCCACAAAGCTATAGGTAGGAAAATAGCAAATATTTGTAAAGTTATTTGTCTGCTTTTCATCCATCACAGATTCTATAAAGCTGATTTGATTTATCCACTCTGAATTGGGATATCTGATGGGAATCTTTAAGTCCCACCTTCTTTTTGTGAGCTGAAACCCCACAGCTCAATGGCTCCAGCATTTGAGACTGGATGAGTTTCCCCCTGCTGATGGATTATATCTGGTCCACGTCAGCAACGCAGCTTTCAGCTGAGACATTCAGCCCTGCCAGGATCTGTGACTGATAGAAAACATGTCTTTTCAGATGAATTACATTATAATTTAAGAAGCAGAAAATACAATTATGGGTCTGGAAGAAAATATCTGACTTCTGTTTCCTATAGTTCTTGAGCAGAAGTCAGCAAGTCATGCCTGGGTTTTCCCTTGTGCTTTCTCTTCAACTGCAAAGACTATCTTTTCCTTAATCAGTTTATTTTGCCCTCAACTGGTTCCATCATTTCTCCACAAGACAAATCCTGTGTATTGGTGGTAATAACCCAGGACTGATGCTTATGTATTCTCTCTCTGATTCAGGGCAAGGTTGAAGTTGAGTTTCACTTGGTCACAGCAGAAGAAGCAGAGAAGAATCCAGTGGGCAAAGCTCGAAAGGAGCCTGAGCCCTTGGAAAAACCCAAGTGAGTAGGAGAATACTCTTTAAATATGCTGGGACAGGGGCATTCAGCAGGGGATTGGGAAGGGCAAGCACTTGACCTCCTTGCAGGAAACCTCCTCACTGGTCTGGATTTTCTTCTCTTTCCTGCTGCCACCTTCAACAAGTAATTGTCCAGCTCGTGCATGGCCTGGTGGCTGGCACTATGGCTGGCAGCACCTTCCAGGTTTGCTGAAGCATCTTCCTCTGGAGGCCCAAATAAATTGCATTGCTGAGCATTTGTCCTCAGCTGGAATTCATAAACGAGCTCATTCCATAGCTGACCTGGCACGTGATAACAACTTAAATCATCACAGCTTACACATACAGTCAACATCTCACTTTGGTTACTTATAAAGACCAAAAAAATAAAGATAGATTATATTTATTCTATTAATAATATAATTATTTAGATTGGAAATTATCTTTAAAAGCATTGAGTCCAACCATTAATGTAGCACTTCCAAGTCCATCGCTAACTCCTGTTTCTAAGCATGACATGATTAGGAATGGTGACTCCACCACTTCCCCAGGAAGCCTGTTCCTGTGCTTGACAGCCCTTTTGGTCAGTAAATGTTTCACCAATACATAGTCTAAGCCCCCTTGAGGCAATTTGGGATTTTTTCCCCTCATCATGTCATTTGTTACTTGGGAGAAGAAACCTATTCCCACCTGGATACAGCCTCTTTTTAGGTGATTGTAAAGACCAATAAGGTCTCCTCTGAAGCCTTCTTTTCTCCAGGATAAACACCTCTATTTCCCCCAGCTGCTTCTCACAAGACTCATGTTCCAGACCTTTCACCAGTGTTATTGCCCTTATTTCGACACACAAAGGATGTGACTTCCATCTCTAATTTTATTGTACTTCATACTCAAAGAATGAAGAAGCTTTTTTTCATCATAAGACTTTTTAATGAGGAAATTTTAAATGTTTTCCCAAAGGCAAATGATCTAGAAGGAGCAGTTAATCTTTCAGCATTTGTCACATTAAAAAGTATGAGTTTTTTGCAAAAAAAGGTGAGTTTTTTGCTTTCAGAAAAGAAAAAAAAAAAGTACTTTTAATCTGTTTTGGCTCAAGTGCTTTGTTCTACTAAAAGAACTTTTGTTCTACTTGAGCTGTTTTCTTTTATGAGCTGGATAAAAAAAGAGAAATTGATGTTACATTCCTGTTACAAAAGCTTCTAAAATCCCATTGTTAGTCATAATGGTAATCATTACACATTCTGTTTAATTTTGTTGGTTTGAGATACATCTCAGGATAAACATGAGAAAGGAGGAAGCAGCATAAAGGAATTATCAGATCAGAGGTATCAGAGCATGGTTTAAAACTAGCCATGGAAAGACTTTAATCAATCACTCCACCTAACATCTTTACCCAAAGGCAGGATGAGCTTTGCCGGACCTGTGCCTACTTGAAAGATTCCCAGTAATGGAAGCTAAAGCACCTCCTTCAAAGGAGAGAGGACTGGGATAGCTCTGAAATACATGTGGTGGAAAGCAATCAGCCTCGGGAGTGTCGAGTGTAGTAGAAGGATTACATGTCCAGAGGGTTGTCAACAGGATGCACAAGGCACTGTCTCATTTTCCTCTCATTTTTTGAGACCTAGCTCATGCACCCATGGCTACCTAAGGCTCTCTGTGTTTTTACCTTGAGGGCATTTTATCTGCAGATGTGCTGCTGAGCCAGAAAGTTGCCACCAGCCTGGTGGCCTCTTCTCTGCTGCACAGGCTGGAGCCACAAAACCAGAGTCCTCCTCCAGATCTTGCACTGAGTAATTAGTGGGTTTTTGGTGTGAATACACAGCCAACATATGGCTCAACATAATTCTATTTTTGACTGAGATGTATGCCTCAACTGAATCAAAAGTAGGGTGGGGAGAGTGTGATTTGACACTACCCATCTCAGAAATAAAGCATTCAGGCTCCTTTTCTAGCTTCTCATGGTACAGGTAGGGGAGTCATCCCATTTACCTAGCACACATATCCTGAGATATGAGCTGGGGAAAGAGATGGCTTGGCCTCCTGAAGGTCCTTCCTCTCCCCATGCAGACAGCCCATGAAGGACCAGACTGAGCACCTCGGCTTTAAAGTTAGGCAGAATAAATCTTAAGGTTACTAAAGCAGTATCAGCATGTGAATAGTAAAAATTATTTTAGCTATACACTCACTGGAAAGAAAACAAACTAACAGTTGAACACATAGCATGCCTCAGTTTCATTGAAGTTTAAAGATATTGAATTTTACCAGCTCAATGCCCCCAGGTGATGCAATGCGTGGTTGATGCATGCAGAATAGTCACAAGCAGCTGGGAGATAAAAAATAATTTATTCTACCCTTCAAATTATTTATTTTCAAGAAGGAGTAGATCTCAAGGACCTGTTTCCTCAGGACTTCCACATCTCTATGCCAGTACTGTAGATTCACTTTATTTTTTTTTGCTCAACATGTAGGAACACCCAGAGAAGCAGAGAACTTTTCAGATTGTTTTGTGAAATTATCCTTGTTAATTAAGAATTAAAATAATTGCAAAACAAAAAATTATTTTCTAGGATCTATAGACTGTAGCAGACTCTTTAATGTAGCAGAGCAAAGGATAAAGATTAAACGTCTGTGAACAAGAGACAGAAACACGCAAATAAAGAACAAGGTTCAATGAGTGTAATTTCCTGCTGGACAAAGCACTGTAAGGATATTCATCTCCTTAGTTCTGCTGAGGAAGACATGATGCCTTTCCAGATGTAGTCTATTATAAAATAAATACACTGCTATAACTGATAATGAGTTCTGTTGCCAACATAGCAAAGGAAACAAATTAAATAAGCAGCAGTCTGTTTTTTTTTTTCCTAGCCTTTAAAGGTTATGAAAAGTCCTCAAGTAGTTGGTACATGCCGACTAAGGGTCTTGTTACTTAAGTAGTTTTAATCTTCAGGATTTCCAGTTTTTTAATAATTCCTTTTAACATAAAGGGCTAATTTGATGATTTATTTTTGAATCATTTCCACCTCAGTAAAAAACCCAGTCTTTTATTAAAAGATATTAAGTTGACCTTTGGCACTTACAGACTTTCTGTCACATTGGCATTCACTTCCACTGAATGCTGCATTCACCAGATAACTAAGACATTGTTTGATTTCCTGGAGCACACCTTTCTGGAGTGAGACATGGCCAGAGCTTTTTGCGACCCTCAGTTAATTCCATTCTCCTCCCTGCTGTCACAAGTACAGTGACATTAGATAAGAAAAACAACCTCCACCAGTTTTGCAGGTGTTAGTTGCCCAGCACCACTGCACTCATCAGGCCATCCCCTAGAAAAGCTGGCAGATGCTGCTGTGGGTAGGGCTGCTGGAGCTGCAGCACCACAGTGCCCTCCCAGTCCAGGTGTCAGCCCAGAAGAGAGACCAGGCCAACATTTTTCCTAAATAGGGCATTGTTTTCCTCTCTGTATGCAGTCAGCTTTTTTTGTACAGTGTGAAGAAATTTCTGGGTATGGAGGAGAACAAAACATGGGGCAACATTTGGAAAAATCGTGGACTGTGGGGTGCAGATATTCTCCACTGGAAGAAGGTGGCTCTTCCTTATGTACACAGGCAAACCATCTGGGTTTCATTTCATCATTTCTGGTTTTCATGAGGCCAGTTTTAAATTTCCTTCTGAAAAAACACCCTTCTGGGTGGCATGCCTGACCTGAGCTGGCTCTGATTATTATGGTACTATGACTATCACTATGCAATCAGATTTTTGTAGTGGCTCATTACCACTTCTGTGATGCTAAAATCCTTGAAATTACTAGAAAGCCTTTGTATTAAAGTTTATGATGCCTGTATTTTTTTCTTTAGGGTTTATCATTATATTTGTTTTAATTTTGAACCCTATATCATGACATAAATTGAAGTATTTATGATGTGTGAGCTGGAATTTCATTACAAGTTGTGTGTGAAGCCTAGTTCAGGGATGGGTGAAAGAGAAGTGACCAAACAGCTTGTGAATATGGGTGGACATTCCCACTAATCCCTGTAGTGGGTTCCAAGGAGTTAAAGGTTCTTTTAGTCTCAAATATATATTTTGCAGTGGGATAACTTTGGAAAGAGATGGATCTGCCTTAACAAAAGATTTTTTTTCTTTCTTTCTTCCCCTTTAGCCGACCAGACACATCCTTCTCTTGGTTTGTAAACCCTTTCAAGTGTTTGTATCACCTGATCTGGAGGAATTACAAGAAGTACATCATCATTGGCATAATTCTACTTATTCTCGTTATATTCCTGGTTCTCTTTATCTACACACTGCCAGGTGCAATTAGTGAGAGGATAGTTATAGGAAGAGGGTAGATCATGGCTCTCACTGTAGTCAGTCAAACAAGAAAACTTCTGCTAAAAATAAGTCAGGCAAAAAGGATTAATTAACTTGAAACACATCATTCCTTTTAAAAAGAAAAGTAACTATTCACATCAGAAACTGGAGCTCTCAGAATATTGGAATTCTTCTTTGAATGCTCACTCAGACCCATCCTTAATGTACATTACCATTCGTGTACATTAACATACATTAATATGTGCATTAATTATGTACACCATTACTGCTGCAACTTTATTGACATTATTATTGAAAGTGTCATTATGCAACTAAAACTGAATTTAAGAGTAAATTATTTAATGCTATGCAGAAATTAATTTCTAGTCAAATATTTATTATTACAGATGAATGATTAAATATTAAGGTCAAAATTTGTCAGCTAAGATAAATGTATAATACAGTCTTTGCATAGTTTTGTAATTAATTCTTTCAACTGTTTTTGAATAACCTTTTAATGGCATGATTATTTTTAGATTAAAAGTATTATTAAAAGAACTCTAAGGTTAAATTGTCTCATTTGATATTGTGTAGAATTTATCTTGCACCTCTCAGTAAAAATGCTGTGCCCTACAAAAATGTCTCAAACACTCATTAATGTGATAAGTGCTGATGACAGGGATGTAGTGGCAGAGATTGAAATAACTTTTTCCAGCTGCAATTTGAAAGGGCTGGTGATCTCTGGAGGAGAGGAATCAGGAAGATGAAGACTCATCCATGGGCAGTGTGGTAACAAATGATCCTTGTAGAGGCCAGGGAACAGAGAAAATCCTGCTGCTTGAAAAGCAAAGAATGATGGAAAAGAGAAAGGCTGCAGAATGGGACAAACCATGAAGGATTAAAAAAAACAAGGAGTAAAACCTTACATAATTGTCAATGTGAAAATCCTCATCCTATGTAAGGATACATGGAATGTTGCCAACTGTGTCAAGCACAAGACAAGGCTTGATGACTCCATGATTCTATTTGGCCTTCAGATGAGTGGTTATGAGTTTGAAATAGCCATCCAAATCTCCTCCAGTGCCACCCACAATTAGATCTGTTGTAAAGACAGCCTTTTGAAAATGCTTTCTACTGCGCACCCCTCACACAGAGTGTGAGCACCCTCTGCACATTTCAAAGTAGCAGAAGACATGACAAAGAGATCCCATAAGTGCTGATAATTCTGCCAAGCTCAGGGTGCAGGAATAGAAAAAGAGGCACCTTGATAATTCTTGGAAGCCACTTATAAGGGAAGCTTGTTTGGTACTGCTTGTACCTGGCCTGCAAGGCCTACAATGAGCCTCTTCTCCTCTGAGAGAACACAACACAGGGAATTGCATTAGTCTGGAAAATGGCTATCAGTGAAACTTCCACAGACAAGACATCCCACTTTTGAAAAGCATTTTAGAGGCTTCTTTTGGATGGGACAACTTGCTGTGAAAGTGCCTCTTCCCCATTCCATTGATAACAGAGGCAGATGGCTAAAGGCAGGATGAAATCATCCCATCCCCATTCCATCCAGCAGATTGTGACTGCTTTTTTCCTCTAAATTTCATCTTCTAAGTATATAATAAATATAACTAAATTATCCAGATAAGTGAGTGAGTATATTACAACTAGACACGTGGCAAAGGACCAGAGTGGGTGAGTTTTTCCTCTTCTATTTTCCTTTAGAAGTTATTATTTTGACCAAGAAATTAAGATGAAATTACATGGTTAAATCTGCTCCAGTTGAATGTAGCAAGACAGTGATGTGAAAAGGTGCTGATCACCCTTGAGTCCCTCTTCATCTCATACCCCTCTGCACCAGGCCATTGTCTGGTGCAGTCTCTGCTCACACACCACATGTGACATATTCTTCGGAAACCATGGTTTTCAATTTTGTGCTATTTTGCAACCAAGCCTGTATGAAATAGAAAAGAAAATGTTTTTTTTTCTTAATATGTTTCATCTACCATGGATCTTGGAAATGCAATTTAAAAGCTCCAGTGTGAGTAAATAAAACTACTCTGGTGCAAAAGATGAGAGATAAATATTAATGATTGGTGTATGTTGCAACAGCCAAAAAGGCAATGAATCTGATTTTTTTCCCATTGTGTCAGTTCAGAGGTCCTTATGCTGCATGGCAGCTGTTGTGTTCCTTTGTCCTTATTGTTCTCTGTTCTTGCTGTCATGGTCTGTGTGAAGCACTGGACTGTGGTCTGCTCTATCCTGATTTTTGCAGAATATTCTGTGCCTTGCTCCCAGTCTGGAAACTGCACTGGACTCATTAGATTGGCCTCACAGTGACTAATGACTATGTTAAAAGGACTTTTATATTTGGAAGAAAGAAAGCCCTTGACAAGGTGATATAAGAAGTTGCTTCCTTCACATATTAGTCACAGAAAGATTTTTGGTTGCCAGGCAGAGCTTTTTATTGTTGTGTGTGCCAGCTGCCAGCTCCAAAGGGATTTTTATCATCTTGGCTGAGTAGCCAGCTCACCATCAACTCCAAAGTGTAGAGCACTGTCTCCTTCCAGACTAATTTATACTTTTTTTATCAGCTATTTGTGACTGGGGAAGAGCTCAACCCAAGATCTGGTTCCAGCCTCCAAGACATTTGGTATATGACAGCCACCTCTTCTTTCCATTTTCTAATTCATCTCTGTCTCAATAGCAAACAAATAAATATTCATGGTTTTTTTCAATGGAGAAAGGATAATTTATAAAACTCTTCCAGACTGTCCCTCTTTTAAGCACTTCTGTAAGCAGCTATGAAGACTAATCAGAGCTACACTGATTAGTAGAAACTCTGAGTCTGCTACCTGGATGCCTCTGCTGTGGCTCCAGGAGTCCACGTCAGGAGCAGAGGCTGCCTTCATTAGGAACAAGCCAGAAAGATTTATGGATGCTCCTTCCCTCCCTCTGACTGGAGAGTAGCCCTGGCTGACCTCTCTGTGATGGCACTGACAGTTCATTAACTGGATAATTCCAGCACTCTTTCAGAGTGACCTGCCCATCAGAGCTCAGAACTGTTTTCCTATGGCAGCTCCTCAAAAGGGCTCTGCTTGACCCACCAGCACAAGAGACCTCTGCTCCCAGCAGTGCCTCCTCCTCTTGCTCCAGGGGTGGCTGGAGCTCTTTTCCAGGCAGCAGGCTCAGGAGAAATTGGAGCTGCAAGTGCACTGCAGGCAACTGCTGCCTCAGAAGCTGGAGTGAAGGGAAGATTGACAGAGGGGAGGGAAATCCCCTTTTATTTACATGTCCATATGCAGCCTGCATTTTCTCCCACCATTCAGATACTGAAAACATGGCAGACCTGTAGGTGATATCAACAGGTGTTGTAAGATTTCTTTCCCAAATGTCTTTTAGAACAGGCACGTAAGGAAATTTGGTATCCACTAGTGAGCAAAACTGAGATTCACTGGAGAGTGGGAAATATTGTAGGATATATGTAAAAATATATAACAAATACAGACCAGAAACCTGTCACATGTCTACCCTTCTAGGTGGAATGGTCAAACAGTATAGTTGTACTGTCAGCACCTTCTGCCAGCGGAATCCTTTTCCTTTAGTTTTTTGTCATTCTCTGAAGTTTTCATCTGTTGAGGGTCTCTGTGTGTCCTCAACCCCTGAGCAGTCAGCTACCTTGGCACATCACATCTCAATGCAATCCTTCACCCACTTTTCTACCTCCAGCCTAAGTGGCTACAGCTGGTCCTGCTGGCTCATTTGGAAGCCCTGCCTCTCCACTCTTCATCCTTGATCAGGACATCTTGCACCCATGAGCAGTGGTTACAGCTGCAAGCCCCTGCAGGCCAAGGGAAATATTTAAAGCACAAGAAAATCCAGATAGGTCTGTCGTGTCCAAAGCATGCTGGCATACACTGTTTAGCTCTGCACTGCTACTTAAATGCCAGATTTTGGAAAAAATATTAGGAAAAGTGCCAAATGCAAAGGCTGATACAACATAAGAGATAAGGATTTATTTGTTTGTTTACTTATTTGTTAATGATGCTTCTTTTTCCTGACAGATAAGCAATAGTTAATCCTCTCCAGAAACAAGGACACAGTTCTAATATACTGACAAAGCACTGGCCTGTCAATATGACTGTACATCAAATAAACATTGGCTGCATTTAGTGCTTGTGATGAACTTTTAATTAGCCATAGCAATAAAATATCACCAAAGCACTTAACAAAACAGTTTTCAAAAGCCTCTTGACACTATCATTGTGCTCTTGGCTCTTGGTGTGTGAATAGTTTCACCCAAGAGAGCAGCTTTGCCTGCATCCCACAGCTCTGAGGAGCTGATACCCACCATGCAGATGGATGCACACAGCTTGTGCAAAAGTGCTGCACTACAGCAGCCTCAAAGGCTGTGTTAGTGCATGGAACACAGCTATGGTGAATACAGCACAGAAAAGTCAATATATTAAGGAAAGAGTGATAATAAGAGCAACCCTTTATGAGGATTTGTTCTGCTCAGTTAGTGCGTTTCTTCCCCTTCGTTATCTTTATTTGGAAATGGTTTGGATGTCCCAAGCCCTGCTTTGGCTGAATGCTGATGGTATGCAGCTCACACAGATATTTCATCAGTATCTATGACCATAAAGTGGATTTGCTCATGGCTCTGGAAACTGGATTTTGCTGTACCATGGCCAGGTCTTCCTGTTCTTGGCACAAGGTGTTGCAATAGCTATTTTTGAGGAGCACTTATGGAGGGGGTATTTCAAATGTGGCAATATGGAGGATGAGTTTCAAAGCCAGGCATTCTGATTTTCCCTCCCAGGGCCATGATAGAGCCCTAAGAGAGCAGAATATCTGCCTTAACCAGTGATGTCCTTGTGATCCCGGGTCAACATCTATCCCTGGTGACAGACGTTCCCTTGAAGGACACCCCCACCACAGTCCTTTGCAGTGCAGAGTCAACACATGTGTTGTAAAAATAGTTGTTGGAGTTTTGGACAGGAAAGACTTTTCAGCCTGGAAAATGAAGCTGAGGTGCTTTGTTACCATATTTGTTTCTTTTTCTGTAACATTTATGATGGGGAGAGAAGAGGAAAGATGGACAGGCTTAATGCTTTCTGCTGTCTCCACAGGTTTTGGTCAGGGACTTTTTAGTTTGTAAAACCAAAGATTGTGCAGCCAGATAAAAAGAGAAAGTTTGGGAAGAACAGTATTTGTAGGTAAAATCCTATTACTGTCCTCTAAAATTCAAGTGACTGTGGAGCTCCTAAACATCCTCAGGTCAAGAGCCAAAACATCTTTATTTTCAAAAACTTCACCTTCTCACACAATATCTCTAGTCTGGGAACTGAAATTTTATAGATCAGCTTTAGTGGTTCCATTTCTATTTAGTGGCTTGAGAAGTCAGCCGGATTTATGGAAAGGAAAGCAGAGACTGATGAGAACTAGGTTTTAGTGTCTCTGGCTAGACTGTGAGCCACTAAAGTCATCTGCCCACCCAGCAGCAGCTGAGTTCTTCCATCAATCTTTGGGGGCCTGTATCATAAACACACCCCAGAGTGTGAGACCTTGTGCAGCTGAACTCCCCCTTGCCAAAGTCTTTCATTACTATGTTGGGCAAATTGCTTCCTAGCAGATGATAGGTTTCCCAAGGGGGTCTTCACATTGGACCCAAAGAGGAATGTTGCACCTATAAATCTTCTGCCCCTGTGGTCACTGGGGTGCTGATTTAATTCCCTGTGGCATCTCAATCTGTGTCAGACCCCAGGAAGTCCATTGCTTATGCCAAACACAAAACCTTTTCTAGGTACAGAATAAAAGAGGTCTAATAAATGCCTGAAAGGTTGTTCCACCTGGTTATTATTCAGATATGCTAATTTATTCATGGCAAGAAAATTATCTTGCTGCACACAAAACTAAACCCTGGTTGCTGCAATCACTTACGTTTCATTAGCGTCACAAAAAAGTGACAGGTTTGACTTTGGATTTACTCCCATTCATATTGCTACCCTGCAAGGAAGTTCCTCATAAATCCTCATGACCATCCTGAGGACTCCCAGACAGGTTGGGGAACTGACAGCTTTTGAGAGAAATATCTGTTCTCTGTTTGAGTCTGGTCTTGTAATGGCTGCAATATTTACAAGCCCTGCTGGCCACACCTTGCTTTGTTAATTGAACCTATTGGTGGGGTTGAAGGACAAGCAGAGCAAGAGATATGAATCCTACCTGTTAATTACCTTTAGATGCCTCCCTGCCTTCAGACCTTTCCTGTGCATCCTTCAAGGGCACAGAGTTTTTCCTGCAGTCCCTGATCACAAGACAAGGTTTCCAAGTCAGCTCTCATTTACTACTAAAATTAAACACTCACCATTGCCAAGTGGCCTTCTAAAACTCCTGTTTCTTCTCCCCTGTGCCACCTGTTCCCACTACTGCAAGAGCAGATAAGTCATTCCCTCTATGGAAGAAAGCAATCTCTTGGTTTCTTCTTTTGTTGTGAATACTGATGGAACAAGCTCTTCTTCCACAAGCAATGAAAAGCAGACACACCTTGTTTATCTGTGCTCATCACTGCTTCCTGTTAGGCCAAGTGCCCACAGCATGTTAATTACTGAGCCTGTATTATTGAGCTTCTTCAGGTATTGGCTGGAAATTAAAATTTAAAATCAGGTGGTTCACATCTCTGTGGTCCTTGGGACTGGGAAACTTGCCTACTTGGAAAAAAGAAGTGAAATTTAGTTTCAGAAAATGTATTTTATGAGCAGGTTTGGCAGCACAAATCAGACCCAGACCTGGAACCCAGCTCCTGTGCATTCCAACCCACAGCAGAAGCATAAAGGAGGAACCAGCTCCAAATTTCACAGCTGATCCTGCTACATCCAGGTTTCAGAGCAGCTTGATCCTGACAGAGGCAGGCTTATCAACTGCTGTGTGGGCTGTGTGGTGGAGGACAGGCTCTGATGATGCTGAAGCTCCTCAGCATTGATCAGGGTGAGTGTCTGACAACAATAGCTCAATCCTACATAACCTGGTTTCATTTCAGCTCTATGGGTCTGTAGGCACCTGAGTATATTTTACAAGTTTTTCAAAGGCTGTAGTTGATTCAAAACAATTGGCAGTTTATCTTGTAACTGAATTAAATAAATTACGATAACTGTATAAGAAAAACAGGCAGTATGATTTTTTTTTCAGTAATTTTGAGAGAGGCAAATTTGTCAACTGAAAATTTTCTTCTAACCTGGGGCAGCTGGCACGCACTTCATATAGGACAGGTCTTTGATTGCACTGCTTATAATTACATTAAGTCAGAGCTTTTACCAGGCTCCTGATTTATGAATGTGCATAACTGTGATCTTCTTTTTTTTTAATCCATCAAAATACCTGCCATCACAGGGCAATAAGGTCTTTTATTCAAGAATCCTTGTGACTTGGTCTTACTTTACATACTTCACTGCAAAAGGAAGCAAACCAAGTGGGGCATGTGTCCATTTGCAAGGTATCTGCTAGCTGTGTGCAGCTGGAATACATCCTGCTCACACCTTGCAAGGCCTGATGATGAGACCCACCATCAGAGAAGAGCTTCTGAAGCATCAGCATGCCAGAACATTCACACTCAATTAACTAATTAACCATTAATATGGTTTGTGTGGTCAGTCATCCCTGGCACAGCTTAAACATTAAACTGAAATGACTCTTTACCAAAGCATCATACAGGAAACCAGTACTGTTCTTGTTGAACAGAGTAGGAGCTGAGTTTCTGGTGTGTGTGGGGCTCGAGATTGCTAGACCTCAAAGAGTCAACAGACTGAGAGTAAATAACTTTGCTGCTGAAGGCTTTGGAAAAAATCCTCAGTTGGTTCTCATCAAATATATGTGCTTCTCATAGTTCTGTATGTTGGAGGAAACAGAACACACAGAAAAGAGAGAGACACTGTGATCAAATGCTCCACTATGTAAAAGCTGTAAGTAGCTTCAGTATTTCACATTTTCAGACTTTTGTAGTGCAGGACTCAACATGAGGGCTTGGGGGAAAAAAGCCCACAAGAAACCTCTCTGGAAAAAAGCACACCTTCTCTAAACTTCTGCAGTATTATGGCAGCCCTGAAGATCAATTTCTCCCATCAGGCTCCCAAGGTGCAGTTCTGAAGCAGTGGGTGGCATGGAGAGACCTCACCCCGGAGACATGAGGGCAGGGTCCCTGGGAGATGCTCCATCTGTGCAGGAAGGTGGGGCAAGCACTCGAGGCAGAGCACAGCAGCACAGTCAGCTGCCTGTGCTCACCCCACCACCCCTCCTGCAGCACCTGATGCAAGGACCTCACCAGCCCATCCTCTCTCCAGGAGATCTGCAGATGCTTACCCAAGCCTGGATATGAGCTCTGGCTGCAAATAACACCTTGTGGGCCATACTGAGATGGGGCAGGAGATGCCACAGAGCATTTTGAGCAGTCAGTGGCTGCAGAATTGAACCCTCTTAGTCAAGAGCATTTCAATGCTGGAAGAAGGAACAAACAGTACACAGCAGAGCAATTCAGAGTGACAGTGGAGAGAGAGCTCCTGAGTTCAGATTGTGCAGCAGCACTGACCCAGAAAAAGCTGTTTCAATAAACCTACCAATCAAACCTTTGTTGTTATGAAATAGGGATGTAGGTGCAGCTAGATCCAAGTTTAGTCCCAAACTCAGTCAACCATTTCTATCTAGAGGGTTATATAGGCACAATCAATTATTTCTATCCCTTAGGTAAGATTTCAAAGCTTAGCATGTAAGTATCTGTCAGCCTCAACGAGTAACGTTGAGAGGCATCCCTAAACAAAAGGAGATCGTGTCATGCAGCTGCTGCTCTTCAGGAGAATCCAATGGACCCTGGGCTGCCTGTAAGTTATGGAATAGGGTGAAATACTTAATTGTATTTACATACCTGCTCTGTTTTGGGTTGGCACATGCTCAACTAGTCCTTAGCTGTTGAACAGGATCTATGGCTCTTAATTATTTTTCTTTTTCTCTCTAAGCCAGATGTGACCTTCATGACCACCACCAGAGGCTATTGCATAAGCAGGAAGAGAGGGAGAGGGAAGCACTGTCACAGTCAGAGAGATGGTAAAACCCTATAAAAGAGTTTGAGGCACTCAGAAAGTGTGCCCTCATAGTTATTTAAATCAAGGAAAAAGTTTGGTCTCTGGTAGTGACCAAGGTAATGAAAAACCTTCCAGCTATTTCCTCTGTACCCCACAGCACAATAAATAAATAGATATTGACTTCCCAGCGGGCCCTCTGTGAGTGGTGTGTGGGCAGGCGTGGGAATGAGCAGTCTGGACAGCTCCAACCTCGGCGTTAGTGATGTATCTCTCAGTCCCTGTAGAGAGATAAAGCTCAGCAGGGCCCTGGGTTTTCCATGGTGTTGGTACAATAATGCATTTTACAAACTGTGAATCATAGTAATTCAAAAGGAGTTCAAAAGCCTAGGAAGACTCTAGAACTGAGGGGCTGCCTAGGAGGACAACAGAGCTCTTGATATTTGCACATTACCCCTCCAGGACGGTCTTTTGGATCCTGTCTTTTGTTAGAGCAGATGGTCCAATATAACTATCTGAGCTAATGCTGCCTTCCTGCCACAGGGGAGAACCAGCAGGCAGAATTCAAATGCAGCTGGAAAGGAGGCCCATCACAGATAAAAAGAGGAGGACAGAGTTCAGCCACAGCCACCACAGGAGGGATGGAAGGTGTTTGGTCAGGGCTAAGACCCCAGAGTTCAAACCTCTCTAGGGCTTAACACTGAATTGCAGCACCCAGGAAGAGGAGTGTCAATGCCTGAACTCTTTTCCTCTCTGAGAGCCTCAGCACCTCAGCACCTACCAGGGAAGAATGTTTCTGCACATGTGGGATCTGAGGTTGGGCTCATTTAACTGAGTTCAGGTTCATTTATTCTACCTTTCTCTTCTGTAATCTTTTCCCCTATTTGAAGTGCAGCGACCTTTATTTGGGTTGACTGAACTAAAACTGTCATGTTCCCATCCCTGCCTTGCCTTGTGAGAAGACTTGTGAGAGTGAGAAGCCTGTCCATGAGGGGAGTTAGAGATGTGCACAGGCAGTGCCACTGGGACCTGCCACCCGGGATGGGTGATGCAGAGCTCCAGCTCCAGAGCTGGTGCTGTGCCTCCTGCAGAGCTTCCAAGGCAGCTCACTGGGCACTTTTCCCCAGTGCCAGCTCCCAGTCCCTCTCCAACACCTGGGGGACAGCTTCCAGCTCCAACACCCTTCTCCCACTGTCTGCTCTTGGCACATGCCTCCCTTGTCCAAGGGAATGAAAAGTTTTATGTAAGGCAGTCTTCAAAACACTTTAGTCTTTCCTGCTGCTGAATTTATTTTCTGTGTTTTGATCCTGTGAGATCACTGCCCAGGCCCAGCACAACTTCCCCAGCAGGAATCTCTCTCTCTCCCCACATGGGCTGCACTCCCTTATCTCAGCCAATGCTTGGGCATGATCTACCTGAGATAACACAAAGAAAGTAGGAATCATCTCACCTCTCTATTTGACCAAGGAAAAACACCATTATCTTGCTATCACCACAGCACTTTTCCATTAATTTCTTTTGGATAGTATCAGATATCTCTTTAT
Source organism: Regulus satrapa (assembly GCA_013396955.1). Classification (NCBI taxonomy): domain Eukaryota; kingdom Metazoa; phylum Chordata; class Aves; order Passeriformes; family Regulidae; genus Regulus; species Regulus satrapa. Next base: position 204,218 of record VWZN01019460.1, on the reverse strand, counting down.
TTCTCTTCAAATGGTGATATCATTGTCATATTTCCACAGCTGCTCTGATACAGATATTTCCTGCATTCCTATCGGGGGCTCAGGGCACTGCTGTTCTTCAATATCAAGAAATTAATTGCAGAGACTTCAGGGTTGAGTAGCCCCTTCGAGTCTGCTGATTACTATTATTAAAGGTAACTAGCTGAAGAATTAAACTGTGTTGCAAATAGGTGTTTGATTGAAAAAAAGCCCATTTCATCATGAGCCCAGCCCAGAAGCTGGATGCTGGTACCATGAAGAGCATCAGGGAGCAGATCCTGTGCAGAAAGGCTGACAGGACCTGAATGGTCCTCTCCCCTCAGGCAGGGGAAGGTTTTCTACAGCACTCTGGCAATGGGAGCAGCTGGTTTAGTGATCCTGGCAGACTGACATCAGATAGATGGCAAAAGTTTGTGCTTCATCTGAGTTTCGAAATTGAAGAAGAGTGTTTGAAATAAGCAGAGATAAGGTCCTGATATAGGTTTTATATAAATTATTGGAGATGTAGCCACACTTGCATCACTTTTTCACTTAGTTTACAAGGGAAAAAACCACATGTGAGTCAATAAAGACCTTGTGAGCCTTTTACATATTGTTAAAAGTACCAATAAAAAGAACTTCTTCAGCACCTGCTCAAACATCACTTATTTGAAGAGCTATTAGGGGCTGAGCTCAATTCCCTGAATGCAGTGTCTTTTGTTTGATAACCACAAAATACAAATTATGCTGGATATTTACTGAGATTTGGAGGTTTTTAAAAGCAGCTTCTCCAGTTTGGATTGGATGACTGGGAAGAGCAAAGACTGCAGTTTTCCCAAAACCAAATCCTTCCAGTCCAACTTAGCAATGGAGCCAAGAGAAGTGGTAGAACATAAAATTTTTTGCAACTTGGGCTGAAAGTTTCACTAAAGCTCAGGCCCAGGGAGATTTCCTAGGCTGAAACCTTTTATCTCAAACAGTTACAACTGAGCAAAGTTACAAGTGCTTCTAAAGCAAATTTTGGGATTAGAAGGATCCCATCTTCAGAGCAGGTGAGTAGGTAGTAGAACATCTATTGCTCTCACAGAAGGTGTTTTCTTTTTCCAAGATGTAATATCTTTCACATTTCTTTGATTGCTTCTTATCCTACCCATCCTGGGATAGAAGGGTATTGCTCCTTTCTCCTTATTGAAACCTGATATATTTCAAGACCTTTTTATTGTTTCTGAGTCATTTACTCTGAATGTGTCCAAATGCATCAGCAGAGACTTCATTCCTGTTGAACACTGCAGCAGGGTAACCTCAGGGGCCATGTAGTCTAACTGCAAAAGTCACCTTAATAATTATTCTGGTGTGACCTGCTGAGCTCTATTGCTTAGGGAAAGGTGGGGGAGTCAGGCAGATCCAGGCACTTGCTCTGTTGTCCCTGTTTCTTCACCATGTACTGCAGCCAGCCATGGAGAAAGAACAAAATGGTCAAAGAAATCAGTTTTCTTTCCCCATTGTTAATCCCAGTGCATCTATAAAGCTGTTCTAAAAGTTTTCCAGTTGAAGGGTACTTTGGGAGTGCACAATATACTGAAGAGTGGAAGGTACTTTATTGTATTGGGACACTTCTACATCTCTTTTACTCCAAAGTATCATTATATGTAGAGTGACATTATGGACTACTGTATGCAGAATCTGAGCAGAGGAGATAGTAAGGAAAAAACCCTCCACTCAGAGAGAACTTCAAAGACCAAGAAGGGGCAGACGTGACTTATTTGCATGTCATCTAAATTCTATGTCTTATCCTGACCTCAGGTCAGATAGCAATTATTAAGTGAACTTTGTGGATCAGACAAAAAATGTACCACATTACAGTATCCCCCAAAGACTGTCTCCAGTGCAAACTCAGCCTCCCACTTCTATTGGTAGTGGATTACTTGTGACAGGTTGGGCAGAAGATTGATTATTGCTATAAATTATTTCATGATCCCTCTTCTGGTGCAATAAAAGACAGTGATTCAGCTATCTAGAGGGTGGTGAATGAAAAGAAATGAAGGACTTAATTAAGTGCAGAAATTTGTTGGTGAGATATTTTCAAATCAATTTAAAATTTCACTCAGTTATTTTTATTTCTATTAAAGTCAGAAAAATGATACCAGCATTCCACTGTGAGAGATTACACCTTCACTAACCACAGCCAGGGAAGCTTATGTGAAATTTTTTCTGGTTTAATGTATTCTTTGTTTTAATAAGATTAGTATTTTTCCACATTTTCTATAGAGTGCTACAGGTTTTTTTATCTGTGTCAATGCAGTGTGGAAATATTCCAAGGCTGGAACAGAGGAAATGTGTAAGAGAAACTGGTTTCTACTAGTGGAAGAAATTAACATACTGGTTGTGAAATTTATATTATGTTTTCTAGAGGGAAATATTATGTGGATAATTGTAAAGATATTAAAAGGATGTAGCTACATATTAATTGTCATTTAAAGGGTTAGACACAAAGGATTTTTAAGGAAAACATGTGATATTGCATTAAGCAAGCCCTGGGAGTGACCCACGACAGAAGAATCCTAATAGGTGACCAGTGAAGTGCAAGAAGAGAAGTGGTGACACTATCCTCAAGCACTGGCCCCATCTCCCCAGCCCTAGTCCTGAGCTCAACACCTCAACTCTCAGTGTGATGCATGAATCATATCCCACAAATGCCACAGGTGTAAATAAGAATGGTGCCTTTGTGTTTTCTCAGGCGCCACTTGGAGAAATGCTCAGCTCTGGAGCTGCCCTTTTCCCTCCTTCATCTTCCTCCTTGCTCCACTTACAGCACCTTTTGTGGAGTTTCGGTGCTGATATCTTTGTTCCCTTGTCCTGTGAGCTTGTGGGAAAGGAGGAGGCTGTGGTCCTTCCCTGCAGGTGTGCACTGAGGGGCCACCCCCCCGAGTGGAAATGGGCCCACAGCTCAAACTGTGCTTCAGTCTGTCATAGACCCGCTGCCCACAGCATTATAAAGGAGCAGGAAAGGCCAAATTAATTCCTCACGTATCGCCATGGACAAAAGAGCTCAGAATTTTCCAGCACTGAAGATCCAGGAGGGAGAGAATGCCTATAAAGCCTCCTTCACAGCACCAAGTTTCTTATATCACATTTATTTCAGTGAGCAATATCTGGCATTCCTCTAGATGCCAAAATTGGGAAAATTTACTTTTTATTCTGAGTTTGCAGCATTGCAGTCTTTGGCCAGAAAATTCAGCTATTAAAAATGTCAACCTCTTCCCTTCCCCCTCCCCTCCTTGCTTTTCAGGATAGGAGGAAAGGAGGAAAGAAATCAGCAAAAATTCAAAAGTTGAGGTGAAAGCCAATGAAATGTTCAAGAAGGGAGCTGAGCAAAAAAATATCCTAGGAAAAAGAGAAAGTTACATGTCTGGAAAATATGGATTGACTGCACAATCAGCTTTCCTTACTTGTGCAGGGTCACAATATACATATTATCTCATCTATAGCTCACATCTAATTCAGAACAAGTGATATGGCAGACAAAAAGTTCTCTAGAAACTAAAATAGATAAAATGTTTTTTTATCCAGGGAAGGGAGCTGATGAAAAAGAGCCCCATGGGAGGCAGAATAGGTGCATGTGGGAGGTCCACTGTCCAGTCCCAGCTGTGTCACTGGTCTTTTGGTGATTTGGGTCAGCTTCTCCTTTCTACCTGATAAAAATTTAGTTCCACTTGGAGATTTGTGACTTGTTCTTCCTTGCTTTTAATTTTTCTCTGTGGAAAATACATTATTTAACTATTTTTCCACTTGAAAATCCAACATAATTCCTATTTTTTCTGTCTACTCTAGGCAGATGTAAACCCTTTTGCACATTGGACTAAGATAGAAAATGTGTACTTAGTAGAGTTTCCATCTATCTTCTCTGCACAGAAGTCTTTGAATTTAAAAAAAAAAAATCTGATTCATGCTCTCACTTGAATTTGTTTGGTTTTTTTTCCTCCCCAGTATCCTGGCTGAAATTTCACAGTTACAAAATTAAATATATTAATAAATCTCCATTAAAAAAAAAAAAAACCAAAAAAACCCAAAACAAACAAACAAACAAACAAAGAAACCAACAAAAAAAAACAGTGTGAAATGAAACCTGCCTTCCTGTTCTCTGGCTGTGTTTTGAAGAACAGCTCATGAGCGTTCTGCACAGAAAGAGCCATTTGCAGGGCACAGACCTATTGGCCACGCTGAACCCTCTCTGTGCTCATCTGAGAACTTTCTGCTGGCACCTCCACGCTGGAGATCAGGTGCACGGAGATCAGGCAGTGCTGCTCACCTCTGAGCACCCTGCTGCAGCCCACAGGGAGCCTGCTCACTCCATCACCAGAACAGAGGCAATCCAGCTGGAGGGCATACTTATCACCAAATCTGTAAATATTTAAATGTGATCGTGCTCACCTTTATCCTTCTGATCATCTTCCAGAAACTTTCGGCCTTGAACCCACATCTTCTAAAAAAAGATGGGGATTTATGACCCAGTGGTGGGTCATGTGCCACAGACAGGTCCCAGACAGGGCTTTATCCTTTATTTCCCTCCAGGTCTCCTACTTGGGTATCCTGCTTCCTTTTTGTTCAACACCCTCAGTGTCCCACTCCCACTCCTCCTTTCTGATATTCCTCCATCCCACTCCATTTATATAACCATATATGATACTTTTTGGAGAGAGAACTTCTATGTCTTTTGTCTGGTGGTCCAATGGCAAGCAGAAGGTGCCAGCAGGATTTTATGAAGCTGTTAAAGGCAAACACATTGTGAGGCTCTTACCTGCAGCTCTGTGGGCCTCTAGCCCTATGTAGACACAGCAGGGCTCTGTCAGTGGATTTGTAAAACCTCAGTGACAGGGAAATAAACAACTGAGAGGTTGGGGTGATGGGCTGAGCTGTGGAAGATCTGACACCTACATGGCAGCCTGCTTTGTCTAAAGGACTAGGAGGGCAACAAATACCCTCAAGAATTTGGGCTGGAGTATACAGGAAGGTATCACTCTGAAAATGTTGCACTAAGAATTCAAATTAATGAAACTTGGAGACTGTAGAGCATGGAATAGATGCAACTTCTTGTCGTATGTTTTCTTGCAGTAGGGAACAGATACTACAAAAATGTACATGAGTGGAGCATGAGAGCAAACCAGGAAACTGTAGAGCTGCAAAAATGAAAATTCTCTACTGTAGAAATACGACAGAGAATGAGAGGAAAAGATGACTGATTTAAATTATTATTATGGATAACTGAACAATTTGAAAGAAGGATGGTAGGTTTGTAGTTTTGGGATTTAATTTTCCACTTTTTGGTTTTTTTTGGAACATCAGGTAGGTTTCTTCTATTCTTACTGCATTTCCAAACTTCTCAGCAGTTTTATACAGTCCCTGATTTGGGTACTTTTATCTTGGAAGGGTCCTCTGGAAGTCATCTAATCCAGCTTCCTGCTCAAAGCATGGATATCTTCAACATTAGATCAGGATTCTCAGCACCTTGCATAGCTGAGTTTTGGAAATCTCCAAGGACAGTTATTTTCCATCTTTGTGAGTGCCTGTGGGCACACTGTGCTGTCTGACCAACATGCCCACACACACCGGTTTGTCTAGGCAATCTCCCCTCTGTACATGGACACAGGAAGTGAATATAACAGCACAAGACATCCCTGCTTTCCTTCATATTCTCATCATGTCCATTTTTAAATGATTACAGGCCTATATATATAAAATGAGACAGCAGTTAATTTGGATACTCCATCATAATTCATTGGGGAAATTAAGCCAAATTCAGCTGCTACTGAGGTCAGCCCAAAGACTCCTCAGTAGGATTCAACTCAGCACCCAGAACTTTAAGGCATGTCCATCTTTTCAGAAGCCTGTTTCTGAAAAAAAAAACAATACAGGTATTTCAGTTATTTCCAGGCTTATGCTCAGTCTTTTCTTACACATTTGGGCAGCAGATAAGGTCTAGAGAGCTAATGTCTCTGGATAACAAAGGAATCCATTCAATCAATCAGCCAGCTGACCTTTAGACAACAAGCAAATCCTAAACTCTAGAACTGCTTGTTCTCTTATGTTTTTATTAAGAGCAAGCATGAGTCTCTAATAGAGCTGAGTCAGTTCATGAGCACTGTGAGATGGGAGAGCAGCTCAATCAGATCTGAGCTACTCCTGCTAAGAGAGGCTTATGTGCCTTGTAAGATAATGTTAGTCCACTGGAAGACTCAGCACAAGGCTTTTAGACTTGGCTGAACAGAAGACATAAAAATCCTCTTCCTCTGGGCTTTGCACTTCCTCTCAATATTTTATTTTGCTTGTTTTTTTGCTTGTATATTTGTTTGTTTCCCATTCAGATATTAATTTAAATATGAGCTCATCTGAAGAATATGACAATGGAATAGCCAGAATTTGTGCTTACAAAATTAACTGATTTCAAGCCCAGCATTGTTCAGGGAGAACTGATTCTGTCCTGCACAGAGACTCACAAGACGGATATAAAAACCAAACATAATCCTTCTTTACACTTCAGTTTACTGTTTTGGGTTTTTTGACCTGGCTTGCAAAGCTGGCATCTCTGTAAGACTGACAAGATGAAAATGGAATTGATGATCAAGAAGCCATCTGTCCTTTATCCTCCTCTGGTGGCATATACACCAATAACTGTCTTGATTTCCAAATACAGTATTTGCTTCCCAGTGTGATTTAATCTTTCCTGCTTGATTATGTCAGGACTTTTAATCTTAATAATTAATTTAGCCAAATAGATATGATTCTTTAAACACACCCCTCCTCCCACTCCATTAAAATTAAATCTGAGATTTGGGGTTTCTTTAATCAGGAAAAAATGATCATATTTTATCTCCCTGTTTCCTCTAGTTAAATCAAAATGGTCCTTTAAGGCATTGATAAATGGTTTCTGTGGTACTATGACTATCAGGAGGGACTCAAATGGGATTTGAGAGAAACTGCTTCAAGAAGATCTATATCCCAGTGGCTGTACAGGCAAAGATGGAATGACTGTAATTGCTCCCAGCCAAAGACAGCTGGCTGTGCTGAGACAAGGTGTCTCATAGTCTTATGAGACTCTTTTTACACTGCTTACCCTGGAGATAAGGCTTGGGTCTTCTCTACTGGAAGATTAATGAGTGAGAAGTGATTTGTTTTATGTTTATCATGCAAGGTTGTAAAACTGAAAATGAAGTGAAAAGGAATACGACATTTTCTTACTACCTAGAGATATTGGCTCTGCAAAATTCCAGTCCTACAAATGCTGTTTTTCAAAACATTCTGGTGAAGCAGCTAACAATGAGTAAATTTGATAATCTGTGGTAATTCAGAACAGGGAATTATTTTACCTGGGATTGTCAGTGGCCCACACTTGGAAAAACTATATCCCTTGAGAGATGTACACTGGAATGTGATGGGCAGGAAGGACTGAGCTTTCAGAAGTTACAACACTCTACAAAGTAGTTTCCTGTTCTCTTGTTCTATATTCCTGTTTATCTGCCTTAATCAAGGCTAACTGGTTCTAAAGCTCTATAATTCTAAGTGATATCAAGACCAAAAAATAGTCCTCTCATCTTGTTTTTTCACTCTTTTATACAAGTTATGGCTGGCAAATGTCCTTTGTAGTCAACTACCTCGGGGAACTTTTCAATCACAAATTTGCCAAAGTTAGATAAGACCTAGAAGTTCTACCCCAGACCAAACAACATCAGTCTCATCCATACCTTGGTGCTGAGTCTGAGCATGAAATTTATCACAGGGCAGCAGGTAGTCTTGACAGTGTATCAAAAGTAATGCCAGAGAATGCTGACATTTATCACAATGAAGAAAATGCGACTCACTGCACATCAGTTTCTCAAACCTCGACATCTGCTGCCAGGCTTGTCATCACGGCATTACCTTTGTGATCAATAAGGAGGAATGGGTGCTGTTCATCCACCACAGGCACGATGGATCAGCCTACTTCTGCCTGCTAACTGGAAAGGGAAGCTAAGGTGTTGTCTGGTCCAAATGGAGATATCTAAAGCAGGGATTATCCTGCTGCTGAGGCGCTTAGTGTAGCCTCACCCTGAGCACTGTGTGCAGTTCTTGGCCCCAGCAATTCAGAGGGAAGTGAAAGCCCTTGAGCGTGTTCAGAGAAAGAGAAATAGCTGGTAAAAATATTGGAAGGCACTTCCTGTGACATGTTCTGTGAGGAGTGGTGATGGACTCTGATCTTGTCTAGTTTGGAGAAGAGGCAGCTGAGCACCAACCTCATTGCTACACCTTCCTGAGGAGGGCAAGGGGAGAGGGCTGAGCTCTTCACTCTGAGATTCAGTGATAGGATGTGGGAATAGTTCAAAGGTGCACCAGGAAAGGTTTAGACTGGATACTGGGAAGCATTTCTGTACCAAGAAGGTGGTCAAACACTGGGACAGGCTTCCTGGAGAGGTGGTAAATGGCCCAAGCCTCTCAGTGTTTAAGAGAAGTTTGGATAATGTTCTTAATAAAATGCTTGAACTTGGTCAGCTCTGGGTTTGGTTAGGCAGTTGGACTAGATGATCCTTGTAGGTCCCTTCCAACCACAATATTCTGTTCCACTCTGTTCTATTCTATGCTGTTCTATTCCTATCCTACCCAGTGTCTAAAGACTAGCACAGATACTGCCCTACAGTCCTTGTCTTGCCCTTCTGCTTCTGAGACATCTAACAAAGAAAAATGAGATGCCAACTTAGAGACTTTACTGAAGTGTTTTGAGATGCACAAAAATCTCAGATAAAAGGAGTTACCATTATTCATTTCACTTACAGGTGTCACAATGACATTTTTCTCCCCTGAGGACTGAACTTACAGTAAGCAGACTGAGAAAGAAAGTAAGGGAAGAGGAGCAGAGATCTTTTACCAGTGAAATCCCTCTGCAGGATGGTGCAGGAGGAGGATGCCATGTCTTGAATAGAGCTCACCCTGACACGCAGCTGTTGCTTACAGAGGAAATATTAGAAGGCCAGGACAGAGGTGAAGTGAGGTGATGGCTGAAGAGTCTCTATGGGACTGGCTTGCTTGGCAGTGGTTTGCCTGCTCTAGGTAGGACCCAGAAAACACTGAAGAAGTTCTTGTTCTAGTGCCCTCAATATAAAACCCCCTGTAAGAGACTGAAATGTTATAATAATTGGCTTAAACATTGTTAAAGAGGCTGCAACCACCAAAGCCCATTCCCCACTCAGATACGCCTCCTGCTAGGAACTGGGCTGTGAGTCAAGCCACCCCAGGTCTAAGGAGAAGAATGTATCCTCAAGGAAAGCCAAACGCAGCAGCTGCCCTGACAATCAGCCCTGGCTGGGTTCTGGGTGGGAGGGGCTGTAGCCCATACACTCATTTGCTGATGCCAGGTTTGCACACACTCCCCCTCAAGCCTGGAGAGAGAAGGAAAGTTCTTTGATGTGTGGTGTAACCTCTGCTCAGAGGGAGCGAGCACCCATCCTGCCTTACACAAACCATCCCCACTGTAAAACCCACCACCACGGGAAGGCCACATACACACAGGACATTTATGTGAGAAGCAGCTGAGGAGGTGCCATAAACCATCAAAGACACCCAAAGCACCCCCAGACTCAGTCCTGAGACCTTGCACCAGAGGGCTGCATGTGCTGCCAAATGATGCAACACATCCAGTTTGTTGCAAGAGACAGTTCCAAACATCCCCCTAACCAGGTGAGGCACCTGGGTATTCCCACCCAGTCTGAACATACACTAATCCACTGACCTCTCTGTTTAGCAGGATACCCAGCACTGAGAAGACTAGAAAAGGATCAACAAGACACTGGTGTGATCCAGGGAGTGATGATATTTTCTACTTAGTCTGTCTCTCTGTCACTCTCTTTCTCCCACTCCCTTTTTCTTTTTCTCACTCTTTCTCACATTTACTGTTAAATACAATCCATACAATTGACTTTGGCATGTGGTCTCATTTTCACCTTAGTCAGGGCAGAGGCATATCTCTAACAGTTTTAATAACTGGATCTTAACACCCCCTCCCTTCTGCATCCCGAGTATGGAAATATATGTACACATATTGCTTTCTTTAACAGATGCACTGAGCAAAATCCCTTTGTATCCTGTCTTGCACTTTTGAGGCTTCATATCCACATTTTCTATCAGTTGGAGAAAACCTCTTCAAAATCACTTAATCAAATCTGTCTCTTTATAAGGTGCATTGGTTGACATCAGGGGTGTATCTAACATTTCCTGCCCTTGTCACAGAAAAGGCAGTAATAAGAACAAAAGGCACTTTACCATAAGAGGAAACACAAGGAAAGTGTTCATCCATCCTGAATGTGCACACAAGGTCATTACTAGCATTACAACGTGGCATTTTGAAGATTGATCATCTCTTTTTAATTGCACAAACACAGAAGGTAGCATCATAGATTATGACTAGAAGTCATTTGCCAAATAGACACTGCAATAGCAAATTAACTTGACTTTCTTTGAAATTGGAAAGGTAGTCACAATATATATGCTACTGTTTATACCACCTACCCATGGGCTATCTGGGGAAAAGCTATTTGAGCAAAATTGGAAAATGCTGCAGAACAGCATGCTGGCAAAATAATCTCTCTTAAGCCAGTATCCTGCCAAGTGAATTTAGTGAAAAAATTTAGATCAGAATAAAGAGATAGACTTCATTTAGCTGTAGCTGAAAATATCATGACTAATATTTTGCCTTTGAAAAATATTTGTTTTGCAGAATTCAAACTTTTCTCTTAATTCCTTATCACACAGCCACAGGTGAAAATGCCTGTACTGGTATAACATTTCAGGTTTCCTGGTTGGTTTGGAGTTTTTCAGTTTGGAATACAAGGTCAGAAATGCTAAAGTTTCGCACTGGTGGAAACTGCCATTTCTGAGGAACTCAAAGGATGGAAATTAATTGGAAATGTCCTACTCAGACTCTGATTTCAGGCCTGCTGCATGCCTTTCATACCTCCCTTGAATAGTAATAAATTTGCAAAATAAACACATTTTGTGGAAAAAAATAAATACAGAAATGGCAAGAACCTTCAGGAGAAAGAGAAAGAGAGCAGGGTAGATCTACAGAAGAAACCAAGTGGAAATTAGTCACCTACATACCAGAGTATATCAGGGCGTGCTGCTGAAAACCAAAGGATTTGGAGGGAACTAATCTATGCCTGCTGTCAATGCCTTTTCCAGTGGAACAGGAAAAGGAACAGACTAGACTGCTTGTCCTTCTGGTGATACACAGCAAAGCACAGCTCTGGCAGTCCCTATTGCTGTTTGGGGAGTGAAATGGGGAGTGTCCAGGCATCCCTGAAAATACAAAAATACAACAGTCCAGAAAAGAGACTGGTTCAAGCAGTGCTGCCCCAAAGGCATGGGTCATAATCCTCTCATTGCAAGCTCAAACAGATCAGAGAGGTAGCCCCAGATGACTGTAGGTCATTGCAGGTTAAACAAACCAGCATATCCACATGGGGCAGGAGGTTATAGTTACTGGGCAGTGCTGGCCTCCTGGCCAAGGTTAAATTACTCTTCTCCATGTGACCAGGTGTGGAGAGCAGTGTCAGAGACATGCACTTGGATTTTCTGAATAGTGGTTACAACTGTCCATTATGTCACTCTAAAGTCAGTGTCTAAAACACGTAAGTCATATTTAAGTAAGTCATATTTTAAACTGCCTACTTTTTCTTTCCATTGGCAGTGTCAAGAGCTCAGATAGAACTACTGTTATCCATGATGCATCTTTCCCTGTACAGCAGAGGTACTTTTGACACAAAAAACTATGTCCACTCTTTTTAAAATGAATTATCTGCAAAAGCATGTATGATATGTTTGTTGGTTTGCGTGTAGCATCTAATCAATGAAAATTACTATGTGCTTTGTGTTAGTTGTGCATTTTACAGTGATTTGTTCTTCTTGCAGTGTGTGGAGCTTTATTTGGTTACACTAATTCCTTCACAGAGTGTGTCAAGCCTGTTTTCTAAGAGCCCCTGGGAATCACTGATAGATTGCTCTGGCTGTTGTATGTCTGCTTCTGCCTGTTCCCATTTCTGACATAATCTGGTTACTTTAGGAATAGATCCCTTCCTTCCTTGCCAGAGGCAACTGTCTCCAAGTGCTAGCAGGGATGAGGATGATTGTTTTAGAGCCCTGGAAAAACCAAAAAAACCCTTTGACACACGCAGTAAATTACATTTTACATTTGGAAGAGTATCTGGCTTCTAAGTGACCTTGCAAACCTTGGGAGCAAAAAGATCAATACACTAACTGGAGAAGAGGCAATAGTTCATATTGCACATTATCTTAATTTTTCCAAGAAAAAGGGTGCTCAGTGGGAAGGCAAGAGATTTCCATGAGCTTTCCTGGCTTCTCAATCTCAAGAAACAGAAAGGTTAGATGAAGACAGTAATTTTCCTCCAGTTTATAATTTCAAACAAAAATCTGCTGCAGCCACCTGCTTGTCTCCAGGACTTTCTGTTTTGCCTGACAACTTCTATTTTTAAACTGGCTGAATTCCTCTCTGTAAGGAATTGCCACAGCCAATGACACCCCTCCCAGTCACACCTCCCAGTTCTGCCCTGCTCTGGACTGTGGATTACCTTTCCTCTTATGCTGTGGTCTTGTTGCTATTTTATGTCTGTTTCTCCAATTCCTCCACAGCACATGCTGTGTGGAACTGACTGACATAGAGGAACAACATCCAGAAATATGTCCCAATTCCTTTTGCCTTCCTCCAAGCTACAGAGCTCACTGGATTTTTCTGTTTCCTACTTTCTTTCCAATTCCTACTGTTGTACTTATTTTAAACATTATCATCACATTTAATTACTGTAGTTTGTAATTGTGCTTGGCTTAGTGATGGAAAAAACTGCAGGTGTTCAGTGTGTTTGCTTTCACAGTGATTTGTACCTCCAGTTATACTCCCCTAATACACTGGAAAAATGTCATTTGAGTATTATTGCTCATTCATTCACATGACTCGAGGCCCTGTGTGGCACATGCATGACACAGGTTCTCATGGTCCTATGTGTTAAACATAGGAGTGTTTTTAGCACAAGTTAACAACTGATTCGTTTCTCATGTGAAATTTTTTAGCAATTTGTTTTTCTCTATTATTATGCATGTTTCCTCTGAGTGAGTGAGAGTTCAGTCAGTCAGGATCAGACTGAGAATTCAGCCAGGACAGGACACCATGCTCTGCTGCAGATCTCCTCACACAGTACACAAAATGGGGAGTGTAATGAGATTCCAAGTGCTGTGTATAACTGCAGTGTACATACCTCTTACAGAACACTACCTTCTTTCTAAGACATTTTAAACCTGGTTTTAATGTAATTCCTTTCTAATGCATCTCATACAATCACACATTAGTGGCCCACTTTTCAGAATCAAGAACCTCTGCCACTGAATTTTCCTAGGATTTTACAAATGTGGTGAGAAACAGTAGATTTGGAAATCCAGGTGAAAATCTGAGGGTAGATAGGCCAGGACCAAAACCTCAGCTCTGAACACAGGCATGAGAGAGCCTGAATGTGGTCTGTGCACAGTGTCAGTTGTATCCAGATGGTAAATTCATACCAGCAGGGATTTTGTTCAATTTTGTGCTGTTTGGTTTGGGTTTTCTTCCTCAGTGTTTAGCACAGCCTAATCCCAGTGTTCAAGAAAATAATAAATGCTGAAAGCAAGTTTGTCACATGAGTTCAGGTCAAGCCAAGTCCTAATCCTGCATTTCCCCAAAGTCTATGATTTCTGTCTCTTTAATCATCTATCTGGCCACATGCTTACCTGTAATCTAAATAAAGAACAGAGGAAATAACCTAATGTTCACTACAACATTCAAATCCTTTTCAGTCTCTCATTACTGCTCAGTCTTTGCTTAAAGGAAAATTTATTCTACCCTACTGATAGCTTATTCTTCTAGGCAATTAAAAGGGCAAAAGAGATCCTTTATCATAAAATGTGTCCTGCACAATTCTATACCATTAGATACAGAAGCATGTCACCCTGTGAAAAAGGAAGAATACACTAAAAGTTAAGAATTTGATTGATAATAGTATTTTCTGTTCTGATTCAACAGTGAGACCATGGATTCACTTAGGCTGGAAAAGACTTTAAGATCATCAAATCTAAGCATTAGCCTAAAACTCTCATGCTCACCACCAAACCACCTCCCCAAATGCTACATCCACACATTTTTTTAACAATTCAAGGGATGGAAATTCAGCCACCTCCCTGGGCAGCCTGTTTCAATGCTTGACAACCCTTTCAGTGAATAATTTTTTCCTAATACCCAACCTAAAACCCCTGACACAACTTGTGGCCATTTCCTCTAGACTTGTCACCTCTTATCTGAGAGAAGAAACCAATATTCACTTCACTGTAGCCTCCTTTCAGGTAGTTGTAAGATTGATAAGATCTCTCCTAAGCCTCCTTTTCTCCAGGCTAAATAACACCAGGTCACTCAGCTGTTTCTCATCTGACTTCCCCAGATCCTTCCCAAGCTGTGTCGCCCCTTTCAGACATGCTCCAACACCTAAATGTCCTACTTACAGTGAGGTGCCCAGAGCTGAATGCAGAATTTGAAGTGTCATCTCACCAGTGCCAAGGACAGGGGTCAATCACTGCCCTGGTCCTGCTGGCCACACTGCTTCTGGTCCAGGCCAGGTGCCATTGGCCTTCTTGGCCACCTGGGCACACACAATGGCTCATATTCAGCTGACTGTCAGTGTCCCCAGAATGCACATGCCCTAGTCCCACACTCCTGCCTGCATGGTCCAGTTGCTGTGCAGATCTACAACCACCCTGCAACACCAGAAATTTCAGTACCGAGTCACTCCAACTTTGCAACAGTAAAATGAGACAGCAAGTCTCCAGTGCTCAGTGCATGGGCACTGCTCAAAGTCCAGGAGCATGGCTCAGAGAGACAAAAATTGCAGCAAAATTAGGCAGCAGCTTGTCAGGGGTTGAGCTTTTGTTGGCCTTTACTCAATGGCATTTATGTACCTAATTGTTCCTGCTTTAATAGTCCTCAAGAGACAACTTTCTTACCAGCTGCTCAACCCTTTTAATCATCTGAGACATGGTTTATGTTTTGCATATTAAAGACCTAATATATCTTAGAAAAAGCTCTAATGCCTCCAATTTGTGTACAAGGGTTTTGGCTTCACAAAATAATTGGGCATCCTTGTCTTCATGGCAAGCCACACCCAGCCCCAGAGCCCACACGACTCCATCAGGAAGATGGACATCTATTTACTGTGTAATTGTTTGATTTGGGTTTTCTTCGAGGCCGATGAACTATGGCCCAGCCTCTGTGATTGGACTTCCTTGTCCTCAAAGGATTTTCTGGAGGCTGTCACACATCAGCAGTGTGGTTCCCTTGGGTCTGCACCAAGGTGGGTGGAGAAGAACATCCCCCTTGGCACTCCACCTCACCCCAGTGCTCCCAGGAAGCTCAAGGTACTCTTTGATCACAAATTGGCAGCACTTACTATGCCAGTGAGGGTGTGTGGGCAGTATCAAATGTTCTCCCAAGACTGTGGAGGTCACGTACTTCCCAGCTCACACGGACACAAGGATTGTGCAATGTGTTGGGAAATGTTCAAGGACTCTTGGGCATACATGACTTTCTGCTTGCACAGCACAGAGAGAATGCACAGGCCAAATCCAATGGGAGCAACAGGAAGGGCACAAATTGAGTCATGCAAGTTCTGTGGTGCTCCATCCTCCACTGATGTCAGTCATTTAAGTCCCTTTTTCCCATGTCAGATGGAGCTGCCTGAAACATGCAAATACCAGGAGCCTCTCTGAAACATGGGTGAGGAAGGAGCTGGTGTTTGCTGGCTTTCACAATCCCAGAGACAGGAAGAGCAGCATGGGAGCAAGGAGGATGGGGAATCCTCTCTATTAAATAATTTCATTGTAACAGTTTCCTCAAATCTTTTAAATACCTGTCTCTTCTGTACACAGGTTATGAGGGGAAGGCAACGATAATTTACAACAGTGTGTCCAGACTCTGTGAATTTTCCTGACATAATTCAAAAACCTAAACCACAATGTGTAGTCTGTTTTCTTGCTACATTATTCCATTGATGAAATTAATATCTTTCACACCAATTGACTGGACCATCTCTGGTGGAAAAAGTGGTGTAGTTATGTCCTGCAAGTCTTAGAAGCTGAGTGACAGTGGTAGGGAAAATTTTAAAGTAATGTTCACAAGTACCCATGATCATGGCCCTGCACACCAGAGTTAATCGATGCTTTTATTCACATTCAGTGGTTACAAGATCAGACCCCACTTGCACAAGAAAATATACATCCCATGCACGTGACTGTATTGACTGTGCATTTAAGTCAGGGCTATGTTGTTGGGCATGTTTCCAGAAGGAAAACTAATGTGCATAATCTGGGAGAAGAGTTCAACTTTAAGAAAAGCTTTAAAGTTTTCAAGTAATTTCATTCAATTTCAGAGCATGATTACTGCTAAATTACTTTTATCCTCTAAGTACTTCCCAACATAATAAACGGTACTGATGAAAATCAGCATGAATTTGTGGTAATAGTTTTATAGACTTAGCTCTGGAATTTTGAGGGTGTGGGATTTCTGGTGCACATCTGTGTTCATATCTCCAGTCACTGGAGAGGTATTTGAAAAATCACTCAATCTTTTCTTATTTTTGTGGATCAGATGATCTGAAATGATCCTAAGCAACTCATGGTCCAGATACATAATACATTAAGGAGCTTTAACTGGGAGGATTAACAGTCAGGATTCTTTTGACTAAATACTGGCTTCTATATATCCATCTCTACACCTGGACTGAATTATCTGGACACCCACAGAAGTCTGAAAAGTAGACTAGGAAGATTTACTATTCAGTTTTTTTCTGTTTGCAATAGTGTTTAAATAAGAAGAATTATTCTCCACAGGTCTGCTTTCATTGACTAACAGATCAATATTCAAGAATGTTCTGCTGGCATCCAAAGTGATTTTGAAAAACCTTAGTAAACTTGGCTATTAATAACTGTGCGTTATCAGTCAAAAAGTAATGGGACAAGCCTTTTTATCTGGTGCCTAAAGTTGGTCTGTATTTTCTTCCAATGAATTTTGACCTACTACCTCCCCTTCAGGGCTTTATTTTATAGTGTAGTAATTTGGACAGTTCAACAGACTAGAGGTGACTTGTTCCATCTCCACTCTTTGGTTACTGTTGAGCCAGACAGTCATTCTGAAAAGTCCTTCACCTACAACAATCATTTGCATATGTGGCAATTTTTTTCTGTATCTACAGACAGAAACAATTTACTCTACATTCAGAAAATTAGGCAAACTCTTTAAGAAACATAGATTCCTAAACAGGCTTACATTTATTTTCCTTCATTTTCTGTCTCATCACTATATTATCAATTATACAGCTTAACAGAGAAAACCCATTTAAAAACCCACTTCTAGCACAGGTTATGATTGATTGCATGGCCATGTGGATCATCAATGGATGGCTTAGCCAGAGATAAATACATACATTTGAAAAAAAGAGCCATTCCTGTACTTGCAGGATGTGGAGAAAGCCCAGGACTGTGATCTTGAAAATCTACTTGAACAATGAGATGAGAATTCAATTCCCAATGAGAATAGTCCTTCAGCTTGTTCTTCCACACTATAAATCAGCTGAAGGAAGTTGGGGAGAAATGTTATGGCATTGGTAAACCAAGATCAATCAGCAGCAACAGCCATGTGTCATATCACACTCTGTAATCTCTGTGTGGTCTAAGCCAGACCACTAAATATGAAAATAACAGAAAATGTGGTTTCACCAGCAACTGAAGTGAGTTCCTCACACAGATACGTTTGTAGTCTGCAGCACTGGTCACAAAGAGCAAAATAAGTCAACATTAACAATGCCCTCTCCATCCAGGATTGTCTTTTCATTCTGTTTGCATGGGACCTAATATCTGTCATGTCCCATTCTGGTCCATGCCCAAAATCTGGCACCAAAATAATGCAGTCATCCAATCCAGAGGGAGAAAATGTGCAGCTGCTTCCTGGCTTCTCTGCTCTTGGGTGCTGGAGCAGGGTCTGCCATGCAATAGCTCATCTCAAGAAGGTGTCCTGTTCACACAGCTATCCTCAACCAGCTGCAGTCAACCATAAAATGATGCTTTGAAAAATAGACCAGAATTGAGAATTAAAAATCAGGGGACCTCTGATTTGAAGGAAGTCTTTCTGTGGCAAAGCACTTTTTGCAAGATGGATGGTCCCACTGTCCTTGCACTGTAGCTGTACCAGAGATGGGAACAAGGCAGAAGAGTCATGGCCCATTATCTTTTCCATCTGTACCAAAATGTCACAAGTTAGAAAATTCATGGGTGCATTTTTCATTCTGTTAGGATGTATCTCTCATGTTGTCTCAAAACTTGTTTTATTCATCTCTCATACACATCCCTTGTTGAAGAAAATTATTCTCATAAAATTGGGAAAAAAACTCAAAATCACCCGCTTTGACACAGGGCTAGAAATTGGCAGGGGATGAATTCTTGTTACTACTTCAAGCAGAATGCCTGGGGTGTACACTCCCTGTCAGAGAGCATTTGTGTGAATGGTCAGGAGAAAAAGTGGGAAGCCTTCATGAAACCAGAGGTGCAAACACCTGCTTAGTAGTTCACAAGCAACACAAAATGACCATCAGTTTTTAAAAACTAGCTGGCAACTCTCATTCCCATTCTAAACCTTAGTGTGGAGCTGAGACTCTTCTCCCTCTCTAGAAATCTCTGCAGAACAAGATATACTTCTGGAAGGTTTGTTTTACTCAAATGCTGTTAGGTTTTATCCAACAGTCCAAAGGAGGAAGCCTGAGCTCCTTCCATTCAGACTTTCATAACGAATTATTTAAGAGTCTTTGCTGGATTTAATATTTATGCATTTAAAGAATAAAAAACAGACGGCAAGTGAAAATAATCCCATTAGCTTTTGGAGGTTTATCAGTTTCTTGTTTATTAAATGGTTGGCAAAATTGATAATGGCTTTACTCTTCAGCCTGCAAATGATTTTCCATTTATTTTCTATCTAACACCTACAATGCAAAGAGATCAGATAAAACAGCCAGTGGGATAAATCTAGTGAAGAGTATAAGTACAACATTATCAAAGTCAGTGGCCCTAAACTGTATCATTTGATGAGAGCCAGAAGTTCATTTAGCCTCACAACATCTGCTGTTAGGCTTAGTGTTACGAATTTTGGTTTACAAATGGGGAAAAAAGGTACTAAGAAGGTACTAAAATAATTATGCTCATTCAGTCTTACATACAGCTGGGAATTGATGTGTTTTAAAAATAAAGAATTTGAGGCCATTTCATGGCCCATATTACCAACAACTGCAGCAATTTGGAGGATCAGATTTTTTGGTGCTGAGTTTTTCCCTCTGTGCTGTGTGGTGGCAGCAGAAGGGGTGCAGTTCTGATGGTTTCTACCTGGTCTCCTAGAACCCTAGTCTCTACTGGTTGTGTTACCCCAGGCTCTCCAAGCAGATCTCTTCCACAAAGTCCTTCCACAGGCTCTAAAAAGAGCTGCACTGAGCTCATTTTGCCATGCCAGTGTCAGGAGAAAATCACTTCCTTATTCATGGGGGCTTTGCAGTCCCTCCTGTTGCTGGTGCCTGGCCTTATTTCACTAAGGGGCTGCCTTTATACAAAAATGTCCCATACAGCCTTTGGACAAACAGGTGGTTCCATCATTTTGAAGTGGGTTAGATTTCACTTTGGAAATAAACCAGGCTGTAAACTGACACAAAGCTCTTCCTCTGCCAACAACTTAGTTAAGAAAAAAGGAGTAAGTGTCTCCCCAGGTCCTGATATATCCCTACTGTCTGCCTGTTGATGAGTCCTCCTCAGCTGGGATGCAGCAGGATGTGTGGTCACAGACAGGAATGCAGAACAGCTCCAGTGACAGTCACGGGCTGCCTGCAGGAGCACTCCAGAACTGCCCCAGGACTGGGAGGAGAGGATTTGACACTTTTGTGTTGAGAACTGTCCAGAACTTCAATCAACGCTGTTAGAATGTTGTTTAGGACTATTAGATACCATTCACCAGGGATAAAAATATGAGTGGAAACAAAAGGTCTATTAATTTGAATATTCTAATATTACATCCTCTTCTTCCTGCATTTTACCCACATTACATATACCATGGCAACATCCAATTGCAAACTATCAGGAAATTAAAGGTTTATAGCAATCCACAACCCATCAACAACAAGGATTAGTTTTATCAGCCTAGGATGTGATGATATACATTTCCCAAGAAATGAGACACTCTAAGCAGAGTTTTAAATTTTATCACTGTGTTTTATAGCTGCTATGAAATAGCATATGGAATGATGATTTTCACAATGCTATTGCTTTATATTTTAAAAAAAAATGTATTGTGTTCTGTTCAGGAGAAACTTATTAAATTAATGGTTGGTGGTGGGTACACTACATTCCCAACTGTCCTGTACTAGTAAGAGCAAGAGACTTATAGGCATTAAAGTTCCCAAAAAACTCTTACTGAGACAGATAAAACTGTCCTATGAACCTTCATGGCCAATCCTTGTTGCATTTTAGAAATAGATACTCAGAAATGTTTCCCAGAGCTCAAGAGTATGCCTGTGCTTCAGGTTAGAGGTGCAGGGTGCGGGATGTTGGATTCACTGGCAGAGGCACTAAGCATGGTTTTACATGGATGAGTTACATACACCAGATTTTGAATGATGGTGTTGCCTCCTTTTTGCTGGTTTTTACAGTCACTTTTTCAGCATGGAAAAAGTTCATTCTATATGGTTGTTCAAGAAACTCTTGAGTTAGCAACAATTAAGTCTTTGTTTACAGTCTGCCTGACAAGTTACACTGCAGTAACTGTGGGAGTGGATGCTCAACAACATCTCAGAATCCTTTAATCATAGGAAAATTATTTCCCTCAGCCCCTTCTTAGAAATGTTGATTATCCAGCAGAGGATAGATTTATTCAGACAACTAATTACAATACCATGCTGACAGTTTGGAAAAAGGCCCTTTCTCCTCCATAAAGCCGAAATGGTAGAAAGATGGGGTCACTCTGCATGCTGCCTCTGCTTGGGCCAAGTTTGTGCATTCGTAGGGCTGAATGTACTCAGATGACAAAAGAATCAAATTAGCAAGAGCTGGAGCAGTCCCTCTGATCAGACATGAAGCGATGGAAATTTTGAATTATTCTTAATATAAAACCCATTCACATTTTCCTTTCAAACACACGTACCAACAGGGAACATGCAGTTCCTTTATTATCTTCTCTTTGCTGTCTCTCTCATGGGAACTTCAGTTCTCAGGTTGACTGACTCCTCAGTAATTAATAGATTGAAGTCCTTTATACATCTCAGCAGCCATCATGACTCAGAAAACAACCAGCTCTTCTGAATGGATTGTTTAGGCAAAGCAGTTCTATCAATCACCCATGAAAACATGTCCTGTTTTTCCTATCCATATTTCTCATTTGGGCTGCTGAATATGCTTACAGGATGAGAGTGGAGGATGGATGAGCAGCTAAGGGACAGCACAGAGGCCACACAGGTCAGGATGGATTCCTCCCTCCATCTCTCCAGTGGTGGAATCAACCTACTTGACTTATACATGTGACTTCACAACTAAAAAAAGTATTAAAAGGTGTGTATGTGTCTTGCACAGATGGGAAAACAAAAAACAAAAACAAAAAAAAACCCCCAAAAAAAAACCCAAAAAACCGAAACCAAAACAAACCAAACAAAAAAATCCCAAAAAACAAACAAAACACCAACAAAAAAAAAGGGCAATAATTAGATGTGTATTTTAAATTTAATTCAGCTGAAACTATAGATTCTTGCTGCAAAAAGCCAGGACCTACATTTTCAAGGATCTCAAGGATGAAACTTTCACTGGCATCTACAAGACCACCAAGAACAGTAAAACTCCTGCAATGCTGGGCTCTTACCTCTGGCCTTTCCCAGCCAGCAGTAGTACCAAAAGGTGCTGAAAAAGGCTTGCAAAAATATTTGCTGTTGTTCTATCAGTGACCTATCAGGCAGACTGAAAAGAGCATTACTGTTGTGACTAGCTGCTGAATTTACCTGAAGAATTATTTCCAGCATTAATAGGCAGATGAACAATTTTGCCTTAGTTTCATTATGTATAATGATACACCTTTGCAAGATAGCTATTTTGGTAAAACAGTTCCTAATGGGTTAGTGTTTGAGTCAGGATCAAAGAAAATCCAATTGGATCACATTTGCCACAGTCTCCAATGTAAGAAAAAGGTCCATGGGTCTGTTGAAACTGTGACTGGATTGTGCATCTGAGTCCTTCCCCTAACCAATGGCACTGCCACCCACCTGCAAAATTGCAGTGAGAATAGCTGTTTCCCTGGTAGTGCTCATAAAAAAAAATTATTAAGAACGTCTGGAAGTACCTGGTGCTTTGAAGGAGCTATTACAGAATTCAGCTGGGATATGTGCTAAGCTTTGAATTGCTCTGTCTCTGTGAAAAAGCTGAAAAAGCCAAATAGATTTACTGATTCCCAGAGACCAAAGTGAACTGACATAACCTGTGGATCTAAACAGCTCTGTCCATGTGAAATTAATGCTGATGCTCTCCCTCCTTCCTGGCTACAATAACATTTGTGATTAGTTTTGACAAAAGCACAAAACAGAAATAATTTTGGCAAACCAGTTATTCTTCTGAATACTGCTTCTCATCAGCAATCTTTAATATGCTTTTTTGACTGATTGCTTACTAAGAAGCAGAGTGGAGTCTTGCAAGTGTGCCTTGTGGTCTTCTCTCATTTTCTTTTGTTTACTATTTTATTACACCAAGGCTGGGTGCTTAAATTATAATTCTGAAGCTTAAGATGGTTTTCCTTGATTATTTTTAATCTAGCTGTTCATATGTTGTGCTCACTTCTTAACATTTCCATAGAAACCCTATCAATTTAATGTAAAATTATGTATAGTAATCAAGAGAATAATAACAGCTTGGTACTTGCATACAATGTTCATGTTAACTGATCAGTAAATTAAGAGCAAATCCAGTGAGACTCCTGTAAGGATTCATGTTTCTTAGAAATGCACAAATGTCCAAGAACATTCCCAGGTGAGGTGGAAGTGAAGGACTGCATTTCAGAAAACTTTGTTCCAGACAAAAAAAAAGAAAAAAAAATCAGCTCCTGATATAATCCTTTCAAGACTTCATATAAATATATTAACATCTCTTTGCTTGCTTTCTGCTGCTTGAGCCTGTACATTTTGTTTTGGCTATATTTTTTATTTCTCTTATCATGGAGAAGAGACTTTTAAAAACAGAAAAAATGGTGAAGCTATTATAAATACACAAGAAATAAAATTTCCTAAATAACACCAATTGGAAAATAGGATCAGCACTGTAAGGCTCAACATCAGAAGAATCAAAAGATTCTTGATATCTCAAACTATGTGATTTACCCTTGCAAGAAAAAGAGTGATGCTCAGAGAGAAATAACTGTTCATCAACTAATAGATGTCACTGCAGAACACTAAAAGCCCAGAAAAACAGAATTCACAAAGCAGGAAAATGTCTAGCTTTGTTCCTACACTGTCATTGTGGCATTAGGAGCCAGTCAACTGAGGAAAACATGTTTTCCTACATATATTCTGAATTTCAAAATTCAAACACTTTTTTTATATGCTCCAAGAATGTGTGAGGTAAATTAACTGTGAACAGCAGCAATATATTAATATCAAATAAGATCAAATTTCAGAATTTCCTTTGTTTTCTTTCTTCTTTTCTGGTGCATCAAAGCAAGGAAGCTTTTATGTGCTGCATTGTTTTAAAATAATTTCTAAGCCTGGATCTAATCCTCAGTCAACTGTTAATCAGTGAATGCTTGTATGTGACCCTTCAAATTTCTGCTGTTGGATGAGGAAGAGAGAAACATATACCATGAAAGCAGGTTCCTTCAAAATTTGAAACTTTGGTGACAGCCTTAAAAGCCAAACCTATTTTTCACCCATAAGAGTAAAAAAATAATTCTCCACTCAAAGACCATTTTCCACGTGGTCATTATGAGCACCTCTATGAATGCTCCACAGCGTTACTATATGTTTAGGCCATTTCCTATATTTAGGTGCACTTACTGCATTTAATGAATTCATGCCATGAAATAATAATAATACTAAATTACTGAATTAATGTGGGGAGATAATTTTCCTTCCATCCTCGCCTTCTGAAGAAAGTGAATCCACTGAAGTCATGGTGCTTTGTCCATGACTGTATAATGAGGAGCCTTCACACATGTGTTGCAGTCCACATCTAAGAACCCCAGAAAAAAAAAAAAAATCATTATTATCTTTTTCTACTTCAGTCTGTGCCCCAAGTGTTTGTTGCTGGATAGGATCTAAGCTTCTTTCAGTTGGAATCAAATCTGAATTGTGGTCCTGGAACACCCCAAGCACTCCCACTGCTGGTGGGTGTTCAGTCTTCAGAGCCAGGGTGGAGCAAGTCCAAATCAACCATCCTGAAATAATTTTAATGTTTTTAAACAGTGCTTTGATGATGTCTTAGACAGAAGCTTCACCCAGACAACCATGTCTAATAGCTGTTCATAGTTCATTACTGTGTCAGTTTATCTATTCCCTTTCAGAGCCTCTTTTTCCTTTTGACCTCCTTTAAGAAGCCTGACTGTTAAGTGCACTTCCTATTAACCAGTGTGCTCTCTTCTTTTTTATAAGCCTATGATTGGTAATTCAGCTGGGTTCTACCTGTGGCACAGATTGTGAGAAGGAATGAAACCTTTCCTCTTCTGCAACATCCACTCTCATTTTCATTCCAGGCTGAAGACCCTTTTAAAGCCTTTCCTCCTACCAAAGCAGTGTGATTGTCCGTGTTGCTTTTCTCAGTTCTGTTTCCAGTTGTACTCTATTCTTTGGGAGACACTGTTACACCTATAGATGTATTAGAGGAAAACATGTTTAATTAGTCTCTATTGATGGAGAAAACCTCACTTGGTGTTTATTTGCTGCACTGGTAACTCCGGCAGCACCACAGCACTTCGACATCAGATTTCAAGAGAATATCAGGGAAAAAACCCTCTAAGCCTAAAATAAGAAACAGGCAGAGGCACAAGCACAAGAGGGTAGTCAGCATAATTTGATGACTAAAAGACCTAGGGAAAGCCTGAGAAGAGTTGGAAGGCAAAGTAGTGAATTTGTAGTCCAAGGATCATCCCAATTTGCATGACAGCTAATTGCCAAAGTCACAAGTGACTGAATTAATTTGTCTATTAAAAAAAAATCTGGTGAACAAGCTTTCTATGCCACATAAATAATTTCTATTTAGAGAAAGTCTCAGCACTGAAACACCAAATTATGTGTTAGAGAAAGAGACAAGCAGTGAACCTGACTGAAATGCTTTACAACAAGATGCTACAGCAGCAAAAATATAATGGAACAGACTGGAGGAGAGAAATTACCTTTTTCAAACTTACGTATTTTCATTAAATGCATGATTCTGCCCTTTTAAAGTAAACAGGATCTTTGTCATCACATTCAAGACACATCAGTTAAAAATATTTTCTCAGGAACATTTTAAAATCCTCACTTCTTATGGAAAAGGTGTTTATAATTCAGCTATATGACAAGTTCAAAATACATTTCTGTGCTTTCTCCTGTAACTCAGCCTTCTCATTCTGCAGTGGAGACCAGTGTATTTTAAGATTTTAAGCATTATCAAAACCGCCCTGAAGCTGTTTCAGAAGTTACTACCTGATGCTGACTATAAACAAATGTTTATATGCATCTTTTAAAACTACACATTAAGATTTTAATTGCAGCCATTACAGCTCTAATTCTGAAGTGTCATTTCACAGCTAAGAATAACAGCCTTTCACCTGAAATGCTGAGGGATTATGTACTGAATATTCCCCAGATTCTGCAAACTTTCAAAACTACTTCAAGTGGGCCTTTTTTCAAATTCTCATCTTCATTTGCAGTTCTAGTGTGTGAAAATCTGTACATGGATGATAATGTCATAAGAGGGATAGCAACAAAAAAAAGGACAACAGTTAAAGATGAACCTTTACTTAGAGATCATTTACTATTTACTATGTCCAGTTCTGGTTCCTGCAATTCAAAAAAGACATGAACAGACTGGATAGGGTCTGAAGGAGGGCCACAGAGACGTTCAAAGGGCTGGAGAACCTGCCCTGTGAAGGAAGATGGAAGGAGATTAAAAAATTAAAAGGAGAGGAAAAGAGAAGGCTCAGTCTTCCGAGGGAGACTCATCAGACTATTTAAATAGTTAAAGGGAAGGTATGAAGAGGATGGGAGTGTCTTCACAAAGGCACCAAGAGAAGAGGAGATCAGCAGGTACAAGTTGCATAAGAAGAGGTTTCATCTCCATCCAAAAAAAGACATTTTTTACAGTGAGAATAATCGCTCTGTAAGAACCTCTGCAGGGGTGTGGTGGAGCCCCATTACTGAGGGATTTCATGCTGCGATGAGGTGCAACATAATTGCATCAAAGCTCCTTTCCAGGTCACCAGCCAGGGCTTGCTGTGTGGCTGGAGAAGGACCAGGACATGGTGTATCCCTGCTCGTGTTTAATATGATCATCAGATCACTGGAGAGCTCCCAGATCCAAAACAGGGCCACCCAAGGCCAACCAAGGCTCCTCGTTCTGAGATGTGTGATACTTACAAGAGCCTGTTGCTTTCCCAGTGGGTTATCTGAGAGGACAGAGGGATAGACAACTGCACTATAAAAATTTCTTTTTCTCTTCAAGTCTGGCTGAAATTTTTCTGTTGTATTTCCATGTGGAAATGAGGTTTTTGGGAGAACTCATTAAATCTGCTTTCTCCAGCTGTATGCAGGGTTAGCTCAGCAGTAACTCAGCATGGAAACTGCCTCTCCTTTTATTCCCATGCTGCAGCTCCAGGAAAAGCCTACTCTCCCTGCTCAACCAAGCTCCCTATCAAACCAAGACCCACATTAAGATGATGCATTTGTGTGTAAGCATCTGAAATATGTCAGGTCACATCTCAGTTCCAAATGCTCTCAGGCTTCTCCCAACTCTCCAGCTGCTTTCTTGTGTAAGTGGCTGAATAATCAAACACCAGCTGAAAATCCCAAACTTTCATGAATCTCCACACATGGAAATACTACAGCTGATTGGGTTTGAGAAATTGATAGGGGTCAGCAAACCTTCAGAGACACAGCAATCTGATCACCTCCAACACAGAAAAGTGGATCTGAAGCCTCCCTCCTGAAGCTCAGCTCTTTATAATTTTAGGTGCATTAAAATGAAATTAGGTGTTCTATTTTTGTGTAGCTGTCTTACAGAGGATACAGCTACATCTGTCTTTCAGGCTGGCCAGTTAGGGAAGCACTGATGCACTGTTATTGCAATGCTATGTCAGGCGACCCAACTGCATCAAATCTATTATTATGTTTAGCAGCACACTTTGTTTTAGCTGCACATCTTGATCTTCCTACCTTGAAAGCAATTTCATGTAATGCACTGTTGTGTACTTCTGAAAGAGTTTGTTTGAAAGAAGTGCTGTGGCACAAGAAACACAGTCTACTTCCATACTCTGCCACTGGGATTTGATAAGGAATGGCAGCAAATGTGCTTTCCTCTATGGTCCAGCTAGCTAGTAGGATAGGTTTAAACTTCAAAAGAAGCAGAAATGTGAATTAAAGAAAAATATTAGCATTTGCCATGTTGTAAACTTAAAAGCTTGTAAATTTTTTCTTATTTTCTGATACTTTTGCATTTTAGAAACCTGAAAACAAGCATGCACACAGTTACGTATTCATACAGGCAGGCACACTGATTAGAACTGTCCTTGTTAATCTAGATAATCTTACCCTTGAATTTTGCAAACATAGACATTCGAGGCATGTGACTGGCAGTGACAGGTCTGTTCTCATGTGCTACCATTTTTTTCTGCTTGTAACAGTCTTTTAAAAAGGAAGACTGGTATCTTAAGACTGCTTTTGGGGTATCATTTTTCATCCCTATAGAAAACAATTTCAACCTGACTGTCAGATTGAAGCAAGTCAAAGGGAGACCATAACCCTGTGCTCAGAGGAGTGGATGCTCTGAGAGGATGGGTGATGTATTGGGGTGCTGAAGTTTGAGTCACCCACTTCCAGGACACCCTGGAGCCCTTGCATGGAGGTTCACTGAGTCGGAGGCAGCTGTCACAGAGCTGCTTGTGCAAAGCAGAATAAAGCCCTACAGACTGGTACAGCCAGTGCACAGCAAAGCCCCTCTGCTGGCCTGCACAATTTGCAGCCTTCACATACATGGGCTTGCAGGTGCAGAGGCTGAAGAAGCCGTAAGAGGCTCCCAGACAGCCTCCTGTGAGGCCAAGAGAGACCATCTTCAATGTTCTGTCCTCTTTATAATGCTCTGAAAAATCTTGTTCTACATAGACCAACATACTTGCACACACCTGTTCAGCAAACTCTTTGGTTCCTAATTTCTGAAGGAAAATTAGCTTTTCCACAAGGATAATTTCCCCATTTCTGTTCTGAGGGTTTTGTGGGAAATTACATCCTAGGCACAGGGAAGGACTGAACTCCACTGTATCTCAGCTGAACATAAACTGGGGAAGCTAGAGAAAGGAGATGTTTATCTGTGTGTTGCTATTCCTGCAGATGTAGCTGCTAATGGAAGCTGCTCAGAGCTCCCAGTAAGGGCAGATGTATCTCCTGATGAATGGACAGAGTGTAGGAAACAGGCAAGTCTGAGGGTCCCCATGCTGCTCAATCCCTTTCTTCTGGGAGTCTGCATAATTATCCACCAGGCTCCAAACGCCTTGTGGGAGGAGGAGTGGCGAGCCTGGGCTGGCTGAGCTGTCTCCTTGCCTTCCAGCCTGAGTAACCAGCAGCTCAGGGACAGCCACTGAGCTGAGCTGCTTGAAGGAAGGAGCTGTTGTGCCTCCACATTAACAACTATCTCAGTACAGCACCCATGTGCTTCCTTGTGCCCTAAAGCCCAGGGGATGGACCCCAGCTGGCAGCTTCATGGCATGGTAATATCTCAAGAAAAGTTCTGTTCTGTTCATCCCTGAGTAGTGTATATTATTAGTAGCAACTTTATTATTACATATTATTACAACCAGTTACAGTAAAATTATCTTCCCCCCCCCAATTAATTTAAATTAGAAAATTTAGAGGACACTTTACATTTTATTATCAAAAAAATACTTTAAAGAATAACTTTGGCATTAATTTAAGATACCTACTTCTAAAAAAGGGAAATAAAATATGTTATCAGTTTATTTGTTTTCCCCTGCAGCACAATCTCAAACCACCAGCTCTCTCAGAAGGTTGCACAGTGGTGGGCAAAATGGGAGCAAGAACAATTGTAGACACAGGGCAAAGACAATCTCACTCCCGGATGAGAAGAGCTGGGCTTGGTGGTGGCACTGATGCATTCAAGGATCTCTGATCATTTCACTTCTCCTGCATTTCATTTTTCACCATTTAAGAGGTCAGGAGCTATATGTGTCTTACCTTTATGCTTTTCCTCATCCAAGCAAGTCAAGACCAGACCCTACATGTAAGAAAAAATCTGGGGGCAAATTTTAAGAGTAACACCCCTTCCCCCACCCCTGAGTTATTCAGTCAATTCAGTGATGATATTTTCTTACAGAAAGGCTTCCACATTATTCTTATTATCTTTTAAAATTCAGAGAAATCCCAAGACTGCCTCCTCTACTAGCAGTGATTTATTCCCAATATCCTCATTAGCAAGCTTTGGGAGAAAAAAAGAAAAAAAAACTTCAAGAGATATAAGATGGAGAAGAAGAGAGAATACAGCAAAAGCTCCAGCCAAAAATCTAAGAATAGCAATGATTCAACTCAGGCTAAAAATATCTCAATTTCTAGTGACACAAGAAACATGTGAAACAAATGCCAGTTCATGTCACTCAGCTCTGACCCAAGCACATGCAGTGAAGAGTGCAAGCAAAGAAATGGCAATTAAGCAGAGTTATAAAACTGACTCATGGGTTCAGAAAGCAGCAGCATTTCAGTTCCCATGGCAAAGAAACCCATATAGCTGGGCTCACCCTTAATAAAACAGGGCAGTGCTTTTTATATCCAAAAGCTTTAATAGCTCATGAATGTCAGACATCCTTTTCCAGAAATTAATCTCTGCTTTGCAAAGTCCTTTCAGTTCTCCATGTCGGCTCTGAGCTCCTGAACTCACTGCAGGTTTCCTGATTTTTTGGCAGAGAGCAGAGCTGCAGAGCTGCCAGCATGGCTGGCTGCCCCAGTACTCTGCCCCCCCACTTGAAGGAGGTCTGGGGAGGATAATTTGAGAGGGCAGAAGAGCAAGGGGAAATTTCTTTTCCTGGAAATAGCTTTGCTGACTTGCAGCTTCTCCATGCTGGTGGTGTTATTTGCAGCACATCCTTGGACCTGATGGACACGGGCTCCAATTATGGTGAGTCCTAATTGCAGGTTGCACATCCCATTAGGAAAGGTGAAGGCAAGGAAGGAATATAGCCTTGCTAAACTCACCCTTGGAAAGGCATGATAAGTGAAATCAAAATGCTTCCGCTTCATAACACTCCTGCAGAACCCCCCACCTGAGCTGTGTACCCTGGCAAAACCTAACACAACCATTTTAATAGAGCTCTGCTTTTTCTCTGAACTTATGCTCTGTCTCTGAACACATAAGGCTGAGAATAAACAGGCAGAAAGAGGCTGCCCTTTTCCAAAGCAGATCTGAGAAATAGAGCACTTTTTTCTCACTTCCCATAGTGCTTGGAGAGAAACTTCTGGGGCTGGAGTATGATTAAAGGAGCAAGGGAACACAGAGCTCCTTTTCTCCAAGTCCCATTGGGAAGTGACCTCTGGTACCTTAATCCAGTAGCCAGACTCAGCTGAATTACATGATGGGAACTGCAGCTGCACCCAAACTCCTTTGCATGGACATATTTTGGAGACCTGACAGCCTGCAAACTTTAGGGACAAAAATATGGACAAAAGATATATGAAACCACTCTGGAAATACTTAAACTCAATTTCCTGGTCCTTCTGGTGGCTTTTCTTGTTGTTTGTGACCTTTTTGGGGCTTACAGCATCCTGGGGTAAAGGAGGGCCCTTGTGCTTATGGGAGAAAGACCTAGAAAGATGAATGGGGAGAAAGCAGGGTGCTGTCCAGTATCTCACAGAGTAAGATTGATGACCACATTTGTTATCAGGGAGGCAGGGCTGTCACAGATTTGTCCATGAGTCCAGCTCACTCGTGTTGCTGTTCAAGGTGCACTAAATTGTCTGTCTGTGAGCAGAATAATGCAAATAAAAGCCTGGGATAGTCAACAAAATCAACCTGTGTTACCAGGGAATTATTCTGTCACATCACTTCTTGCTTGTTGGACTTTTACAGCACCCAGCTAAGTTACCTCTTAGTTAGTTGCTGTAAAAGCTTGATGGATCCCACTTTATCAGAACCTTCCATGTAAAAAGAACTTCTTTGAAGCTGGCTGTGCCCATCTAGAATACAAGATAGAAACACCATTTTTTCAGTTTGCTCCAGGGGTAAAGAAAACCAAAACTACCAGAAGAGAAGCACTAGGCAGCACACTGCTGCTGCCCCATGTCCTTGCTCTTGCAGAAGGCTGGTGAGTCAAACCAAACACGTAACCAAGGAGCTCTCACAGACATTGCCGAGGTGAGACTGACTGGTTTCTCTCTTTCTACCTCTCTGAAACTCACTGGCACTTACTGAATTTCAGGCTCCTTATCTTTGTCAAAGCTGATGAGAAAGGTGGACTTTAGAAGTGTTCGGAGGAAATAGCTCACTGACAGACAGACAGAAATGTAGTTCCATAAACTTTGTCATATTTTACATAAGGATTAAAAAATCCCATCTCCTAACTTGTTATTACCAAGGTCACTCCAAAACAAGCTAAAAAATAAAGATAAAGCAAAAGAGTCTGAAGAAGTTATGTTAGGAGTTTCCCTCTGTATTTCAAGTGACCAAAATTTATCCAGTTTACAAGAAAATGTATTTATTAGAATATTTAGGCTATACTCCCAAGAGCAGAAAAAGCATGGTTCTGTTTGGTGTTGAAAACTATGAGTAACATTGGAAAATACATCAATTCTCCATCCAGATTGTGAGAATTTAGCTGCCCTAAACAGTAGCAGCCAAATATGCATTTTGATGTATAGTTCATACAAGAACTATATCAAAGCTCTTCATAGCTCTTTTGATCTCACAATAAATACTCTTCCTATTTACAGACACTTGAGTGTTTATTTATGGAGTAAATTATGAGCCACAACAGTCATGAATTATATGCTTCAATATACTTTCAATGCCTAAACAATGTCCCTGGTGAAAGAAGTAAGAGTGCTAGCAAGCACCATCAAATTAAACCTGATTATATTTCTGTGTCACAAGATTTGCTTTTAATTGTTCAGTCCTTTAAAATACAGAAACAACTAGTGTAAATACCTTCCAAAGTGAATGACCCAAAAAGAAAGCAATTTGACACCCTGCTAAAACCTCCAGTATTATCCAAATTCCTCTGTTTAGCTTTTCCCAGTCCCTATTGAAAACTTTGTGGTACATGTAGGCCCTCCAGAAGGAAAATAATTGTCAGAGTCAAGGAAACATGGAAACTGGTCCCATGTCTTCTGTTTTTGAAGCTGCAGTACGTGAAAAGGTGAATTGTCACCAAGATCAGCACTTAGTAAGTTGACCTTGACTACATTGTTACTAAATGGTATCTGTAAAGTTTGGCCAGTGTTTCTCTACAGAGTACTGGATGTTGCAGCACTAATGAAAAGGAAAATTTAGTATTAGCCAAGTTTTGAAGACCTGGTTCCATCCCAAGGAATCCTCTATTCCATCCAGTGTAGCTTTTGAAATGCTCGTATGGCATATGCTCATGTCCTGGAAAGCTCTGACAACTGCATTGGCAAACAAAGTAGATCAGCCCCCTTTTTCTGCAGAAAAAAGGCAAGAATAGTGCTGGAAAACAGCAAAAACGGCACTGGAAGGAAAGGACAGAGAAGGCCTGATTATAGTTGTGGTTGGCACTGAAACATTTCCAGTTCCCCAGCTCTCCTGAGGCCAACAGGCTTAACATTATATCAGCCCTAAGACTGCAAATACAAAGGGTGTTAAAGCTGCCAGATTTTCATGTCCAAATCTTTCTGCCTGCCTTTTGAAAGCTTGGGATGAAGGAAATGCTTTGCTCTCTATCAGGCTAAAATTTAGAGGAGACAGGCAGTGCTGTGTTTAGCCCAGGAGCCTTAGTTTTGTGATCCAGCTGTCTGCCTGTGAATAAAAACATCAAAATGCCCCTTTCACCAGGCTAAAACTGAGGAAGATAATTTTACAGTAAAAAAAAAAAAAAAAATTAAAAATCTATCTATATATGTATGTATGTCTATAATACAAATAGACTGGAAAGTAGGCCAATAATATTAATAATTACTGACTAAGGTCTTTGACACATTATCATGAAGGAAGAGTAGAAGCTCAGTATAGTCCATTAATCCACCCAGGCAGAGTACTCATGGCTGCAATATTGAATTAGCTTGTCCTGTGACCTAGTTAAACTGAGGAAGAAACATTTCCGGCCAGAAAAAATACCATTAGGATTTAGCACTGCCAGATCATCCAAGAGCTACTTCATTTTCAACTTAATAAGAAAATTCTCTACTCATTTAGTACATTTCACCCTTTTGGTTTCAAAATATTTTGCGAAGTCAGCAGCTGCTGGGCTAACTTTGGCTCAGGGAACCCTTCACTCATGACTGAAACCAGTGGTGTGTTGAATAGAGATATAAAAGCAGGCTACCATAAACTGTACTCTCTCTCTTGCTACCCAGAAGCACAGAGGATACTACATTGGTGGGATGGAACCACTCAAGCTAGATGCCAGCCACAACACATTCGAATGATGAGCACACACAATTTTTAATGATTTTTTTTTCCCCATCAGGCACTTAGGTACAACATCCAACAAGCAAGGGACTACCAGGTCAGCTTCACCCTATCCCGTGCTTGAAGCCTGGTCCTCCATCTCTGAGAAAAGCCATCTCTGGAGGATCCAGAAGTTGAAAAACTGTCTCCAGGGTTGGCATGCAATGATTTGCCCTGAAAAATTGTTTCCTTCAATTTCCTTTTACATATTGATTTACTTGTGACCTGAAACTATAAACTGGAAACCCTGCTTTCACTCTGTCTATTCTGGTTGCAGGTATGGCTGTTATCAAGACGATTGTCTAATCTTTTCCTAACTCCTGTTCAGTCATTTAAAATAGTCAAGCCCCATGCCTTGGGATATCTGGTCTATTCCTCTGCAGAAAGCTTCACTGCAGAGACAAGTAAAATTTGGATTTCTACATATTCTCTCAGCATATGTTGTAAATATTGCTTTATTATGAGGGGAATAAGAAGTCCAATCTATAGAATTTTTGATAAAGCATTTCTGTTCATAGGATCAAGTAATCCAGTCTTTAGGCTGTATACTATACATCTATATGTTTGAGTGTCTCTCAAGTCTGATTGCTTTGGCATCTCTATTACATGGAGATTTAGAGCACTGCAGAATGTGTTGGACTTGCTACAGGTGTGCAGTTCTTTGCTGTCCATTTCATGTCAAACATCTGCTCACTTTTCTCCAACATGCAGCCTGGTTGAAATCAAAATTGACAGTATCAATATCTGTGGTAAAACCCAGAGACATCAATAAAGAGTCAAAAATGCAGATTTTGAAGGCAGCACATATTTGGTGTGTTTTCCTGCCAGCTACCTTAAGTTTCCACAGCATTCCTCAAAAGTGTATCTACCAAAACATCCAAGCATATTTTGTTCCTGTCTGTTTTGTCTGTGCAAGGAAAAGTGACCAAGTGACTTTAGAATAATAGCTCTACATATCTTACTGACATATATACCTGACTTAAGCAGAAAACAAATGTCCATGTGTTGACTGAAAGGGGATTAAATTGCATCTGCTCTAGAAATAATGCTAAATATTGCTAAATAATGGTAAATAATGGCAGGCTGCCTGACACCCCTCTTTCCTCCATCCCTCTCCAGACAGACTCCCATTCTTCTTTGAGCTGGGTGGCTGTGAGTAGGGAGGGTTATTCCTGGTGTGCTTCTTCAAGCTCCTTGTGCTACCCATGGTGAACCTTCCCCAAGGGACAGGCAGAGCTAAATCCATCAGGACATTACCATACAGCTGGTGGATTCCCAAGCTGGAACACAAGCATGTGCCAAAAGAAGCATTTAAAGAAATTAATACGATTCTGCAATAACTCTAAAGTCAGAATGTAGCTTGTAGGGCAGTGCACTGGGAGTGCCTCTTGCACTGGTATCCAACCAGTGTCCCTTCAGCTGTTCTCTGTATCACTGGCTACCAGGATTTTTCTTTACAGGTAAAAAGTTCAGCCAGCCTTTACAAACAGGAATGCTGTGGTTGGGTCTGTTCATATTCATATGAAAAATACAGACATTTCAGAGCTGAATCAAGAGGTCTGTCAGCCATGACAGGGAGAAGGTTGTACCACATCTCTGTCACCCAGAACCATGAAGATCTGCCACCAAGTTAGATGGGAAGAGGAATTGTTGAATGCTCACTCTTCTCATGAAAAATATCTTTCTGTCTGTGCTACCTCACACAGATATTAAGGATTCCTAATAAACTTGAAAGCCTCAGTGCAGGTTTAAACAGTTCATTCCACCAATTAGAGCTATGGTCAGTGCTGCACACCTGACTGCCCTGGGCTCCAGGTGGTGCTGGCAATGGTCCTGTGCCCAAGACTTTTCCCAGCAATGTTACAGAAAGACGGAAAATTGCATCCCAGCAATGTTACAGAAAGAGGAAAGTGAGCACAAATCATTTCAGTGAGTGTGGTTTTCATAATCTTCGAGGATGAGTCACATCCTGCCAAGAAATGGGCAGTGAAGTGTGTGCTTCAAAGCTACTGCCTTGAAGATTGAAGCTGCCTTTATGCCTACACATAAAATAGGCAAGTACTGAATACTGGGGGGGAACCACACTTGTTTGGTCAAGTAGCATAAGAAAAATGTTCCCAGCAGAAATAAAAGCATAAAATAAAATAGC
Organism: Regulus satrapa; assembly: GCA_013396955.1. Classification (NCBI taxonomy): domain Eukaryota; kingdom Metazoa; phylum Chordata; class Aves; order Passeriformes; family Regulidae; genus Regulus; species Regulus satrapa. The sequence goes on along the minus strand of VWZN01019460.1, from coordinate 168,091 downwards.
AGGCATCAGCCTCCAGGCTTTCCAAGCTGTCTACTTCTGTTGTTGAATCAAGAGACAGAAGGAACCTTTTGTTTTTTGAAATTCATTCCTTGATCTTTCTGCTGTATAACAGGAAAGGCAGAATAGTATCATGATTAGATACATCAAGCCAGAAAAATACATCAGACTAGAATACAAAAAGTCCTTGGCTAGCGATAAACCTCAAGGGCTTATATGGGTAGAAGAGCCACAGTTTTCAGCAAATTCCAAAAGAAAAATATATCCTTGTCTAAGTGGGTGAAAAGCCCATCATGTGTATGAGAACAGTATCTAATAATTCTGTATTAAACCCATTAATAAAAATCATTAGTAGGTTTGATGGGTTATTACTAGTTTAATTTGTGATAAACCCAGCTGGGCTGTAATGACCTGTGCCTGGATAAACCCCTAAAGGATGCCAAGGGATTAAAGGCATCCCTTAAAAACTTTTTTTTCTGACAGAGTTTCATGCTCCTTCTGAGTTTACCAACAAATACTGACAAAAACACCATTCTGTGACCTTATTCATATTTTCAGTTGTTGAAGTTGAGTGCCATGGGGATAAGATATTTACAGCAAAGTTAGAAATACTGAAGTCTCGCTTACAGTGAGACTTGAAAAGCAAACTTTTCTTAAAACTTATTCATGACACCTTTGCTCTTTACAATGTAGGTAGTGTCACATCCCATTCAGAAATTTAAAATGCTCCTGGTTTAGCTATTTTCTATGCAAAAATTTTGTATCACCTTCCCTACCCCTCCACTCATGTTGTTTTATAACAATTCATATTCCTTTAAAACTCCTATTGATCCATAAAGAAAATAATGAACATGACTTGGTTTAGGTTCAATAAATATTTTCTTGCAATTTTTGCTACTTGTTATCATTTTATCAGAAAACTCTGTATGTCTGGTGTTTTACTTAAAACTAGACCTTCTGAAATCATACAATGATGTGAACATTTCTGCTTTAGAAAAAAAATAAAGCTTCTCCCCCATACATTTATGCAAATAAAACAATGAAAACATGCATATGATGGGCTTTGGAACTAGATTTACAATTGAAATTTTAAGAAGGGGATCCTTTCCTATGCTAGGTAAATAAAAATTTGTATTATTAAAAATAATTTTAAAAAAAATATTCTTTTCCTCAGAGTCATTTGGAAAAGAAACTACTTTTGTTGCCTTTGTAAACCACAACAATTTTTACTTTGACCTAAATATTGGACTGTCCATCCTCTTCATAATATCTCTACCCCTGTTAACACTGATGATAGGGAATTTATAATAGAAACTTATTAGCATGCACAAGACTGTTTTCAGCTCAGGTTGAAGTAGAATGTCTCAATACTCATTACAATAACACCAACTGCTAGGTTTGAGTCTTAGGAGTTTATAAAACACTTGTAAATCTTGAGGTGAAAGGTGATATACACTTCCTAAATGTTATCACTGCTTTGTTTACTTTTATATTCCTTGATGATCATCTTTTACATCATCACTTCCTATATGAGAAAGAAAAAGCATGAAAAGGCTGTTTAATGAGCATGTTAAACTCACACATGGCAGATACTGGTTGATTCACTTCTCATAGCATTTTAGGATAACACCAGATGCACACCTTTATATATCAACTGTGTTGAAATACTGACTGTCCACCTACTGCTTTGAAGAACCAGTTTATAAAATTAAGTAGAGGCAAAGCAGTAAAAAAAAAAAAAAAGCCCAAAAAACCCAGTAAAATTACTGGATACTTCTCATGTGAAATGATCAACTGAGCCAAAGGAAATCAATCTTCCTAGAAAATATTTAATGGGGTCAAAGTAAGAACTGCATCTGCACTGCTAAATAAAGTCTGTTTTGATTCATTTCTCTATACCCTAAATACACTCAGGTTGTAAATAGAACGAGGGAGGAAAAAAAGGTCCAAGGTAATTTCTGTGTCTCTGAACTCATGCCCATAGACTGGCACAAACAAAAGGTCACATTACACAATCTCCATACATGTGCTACTGCTTGTGTCCTACAGCTGCTGAGAGCCTGGATGTGTGCTAATAATAACCACACAGCCCAACCACTCTCAGTGAGACACAGAGGAAAGTGCTAAGTCCCATACTGCAAGGCCCAGCAAAGATGGAAGAAAAATCAAGGAAATTTGGGCTCAGCCAGCCAAACTCAGGCATGGTCCCCTGGTATCCAGTGGGCAGAATCAAACCAAAGAGCCAAATCAAACCAATTTCACACAGTAAACTGGTGAAATGCTGCCAGAAGAGAGTTTTCAACATCCTTTTTTCTGATTCCGTATTTTCCACTTGATGCCCTTTAGTATGGGCAGCCCCCCTCTTGGGACACAACTGCAGTGGGAATTCCCAGGGCAAGGGGTCTCCTGGCATACTGAAGAAAAGAACACTGAAGAAAATGTCTGATTCCTCAGGTCTTCATGCAGGAGAAGCCATGCTGATACAGTAGTGTGCCCAGCTCACCCCACTGGCCTCCAGGCTAACAAATGACATAGTTCTGCTCCAGCCACAGTGGTTTGCTGATTTAGGGCCTTCTGCTAAGTGTTGGACAACTTCCCAGTGAGTGCAGCCATTAACAGGCAGCAGAGACACGTGTGTGCCTGGCTGCACTGCATCATTATTTTGGCCAGAGGTATTTTGGGCAGGTCCATGAATTGGGTTTCTCTTTCCATTACAGAGTAAAAGATGAAATACCTCCTGGTCCTGCTTCCTCCTCCATCTTGGGCTCTCAGTGCAAATTACTGCAGCAGCACAGTGCTGACAGGTGAGAACAAGCACAGTGTGTGAAGCTAAAGCCTAAGAAAACTTGATATTCCATCTCTGATAATAACCAGCAGGTGCTGTAAGACAAAGGCCAGGCAACCAGAATGTAACACTGCCCTGGGAACTCCAGGGAAATGCTACTCAGGGACTTTAGGAGCTGAGTAAGGCTTGCTATTCCCATTTCTCCCATCTTCAAGGAAACCCTTGTCCAGTCACAGAGATAATCCTCTGCAGTGAGTCTCACCATTCAGCTGTGTGTTGCAAACAGTAATCTCTCTTGTTTATTTTGGACCCTCTATGTAATTCTTCTCATTTGTGCTGTAAAGACAGCTCACCTTGTGTTTCTTATTTACCTCTTCTGTTTGACGGATGATTTTGGACTTCTGTCACACAACCCAGCAGAGGCACAGATAACCAGGGATGTGACATTGACACCAGTGAGGTGTATGTCCTAGGGACCACAGGTACAACTAAATGTTTTTGAAAGCTTTGGGCAAGCTGACATACTCATCCTGGCAGTTTTTCTGTGCTGAATGTGTTTCCTGAAGAAAACACAAAGAATGAAGAAATATATCAACTATGACAACTGTCCTACAGCAGGAAAAGAATACGCAATTAAAGGAGCAGATGCTGGATGATCACAGTGTGAGTCTCTGGTGATTTAAATGACCAGCAGAAAGGTTGTACAAACAGGATAGAAACTGCCCAGCAAACATTTCTGTTATCAATGCACACAGTGTTTTACACAAGACAGATGTGCCCTTGCTGGGGATGTGGGGATAAGCCATCTGCTGACTCCCAGCAGCCACCTGAGAGGCAGGCACAAGAGCCAGCAGAGGTGCTGGGAGTACCAGAACAGCCTGCACCACACAGGCACAGCTGCTGGACTATGCCAGAATGGGCTGTGTGACCTCAGAGAAACACACAGCAGTTGTGAATCTTCTGATGTGCACGGGAGAGTATGATGGATAAATGCCTTGTGGGTAGACAAGCTGGCAGAGGGATATGGGAGACAACCAGCTGTAATTACTGTCCCTCAACAACTCTTTCTCTCCAAGACCTCTAGAGGTTTGTGTAGGAAAAGTCCCTTGAGCCATGACAGGAACAAGGCAGCTCTGTGTATGCACATCCAGGTTGTGAGCAAACATCAGCTGGGTGAAAAGTTCAGGAGACTTCTTCCAAAGGAGCTGAAAATTTTTCAAGCAGAGATAAAAGCCACACCCTTTATAAATAACAAAAATCTGTAATCCTGGCCAAGTTACACCCCTTCAGCAAACCAAGCTTATACCGTTTTGGCTGTTTTCAGAATCAAACTGCAACACCCAAGTAGAGTATTACAAAAACTTGTCCCCAAGAACTTTGCAACTCTATTTTCTACAAACTCTTGTTGTCTAGATGCCCAGTTATTGGTTGTTCAAAATCTGTCTCTGATAGCAGCATGTTTCTTTGATAGCAGGAAGATACTGTCACCACAGTGACACTAAATGCTTCAGTACTGCACATAGCCTGCCATCAGGGAAAGTTGATTTATTCATTTGAAATGGGGTTTGTTGGAATAAATTCCCACAAAAGGGTGATATTTTGTCATATCAGCTGATATTTTTATGTAACAAAGCTGATTGTACAGTACTGATATTAGAAGACTTTTTGACTGCTCTATTCTGATTTTACATCATCAGCTCTCCATTGTGCTGCCAGGTCATACTCTTAAAATCAGTGAGTTATTTCAACACCAGAATTCCTTTTGTCCCTGCCAAGGCAGTCTCATCTACTGTCCCAGTGAGGAAAGAAAGTACTTTTTTGGAGGCTTTGAAAAACAACAAAAATTAATGGTTTCAGTGACCCCGACCATGCCTCTGATGGTAATTTGTCAGTGAGGTCTTGGCTCTCTGTTTGTATCATCTCCTTCCAGCCAATTCAAATTGCTTTGCTTGGTCTTCCTGAAAAGTGATGGTGTCACTGAAACACTGTTCTGTCCCTGAGTGCATGCAGAGGTGAGGCAACCACCACTGCAAGGAGCAGGAGCCACTGTGAGGGACTGGAACACTTCCAGGCCCTGAAGCTTCTGGGCAGGAGGTTCAAATGTTAACAAACACATGGGGCACATGGACTGTGCCTGGAGGAAGGTAAGCATGGGTACTTAAGCAAACAACCACACTTGGGGCTAGTAGGAGGCATGTTTCACCCAGCAAATGGGTTTAACATGCCTTGGCAGCACTTCAGTGTGCTGGAAACTCTTTTCCATGAGATGGTCCAAGCCCAGTTTGGCTGTTCTCTCAATTTTATTATAAAGAGAACAGACCAGGTCAGGTCAATGGGGCTGTTAGTAGCTGAGACCATTCAGAAGTTGCATCCCCATTGTTGCTCTAGGTTTGTCCTCAGACACGCCAACCACACCAGCCCCACGTTCCCCCACATTCCATCTGGAGTGGGAGCCATGACAAACATGGACAGCCAGTGACCAGCAGCACTCGTGCACAGGGCTCCAACAGCTTTTGCTTCTTCAGTCACTTAGGAGGAAAGGAAGCTCAGTTGTCATTCTCACAGTAGTTCTTCTTGGATAAATTCCTCCAGACCAGAGCTGCACCCTGGCTGGAGGGGCATTGTCACCCTGCAGGATCTGTTTGGCTTGGTCCCTCCAGCTCTGTGGGACAGATCCATAATCAAGGTTAGGAAAAATTGTCAGCATCAGCCTGAAGTCACACAAAAAAATCTGACATTACTGCAGTACCTTTCCACAAGGGGACTAGAAGATCAGGGGTTGGACTAGATAAACTCCAGAGGTCTCTTCCAACACTAACTATTCTGTGATTAATACACAGAATCTGTGTCTACCTTGTATTTACAACTTCACATGATGCTCCACTCAGTTCCTCTTATTGTAAATTTTGAAACTAATTACTGTAGCTAAATCCACACTTCAGTATGGGCAGAACCAATGGTCAAATCAATCCTATTTATCTGTACAAGATTTTATCACCTGAAGGCCCTTGGCTAAGGGAGTTAGACCATAGAGGGATGTGTCACCATTTGGGGTTCTCTGAACAACCTGTGAGCTGAATTTCCTGGCTAACAGTTAATTAGTTGGGGATCCCTTTAGAGGTAATTACCTTCCACTGCCTATTAATACAGCACCTGACAAGATTATTTACCACCTCATTACACTGCTTTGTCTAATTCAGCTGCTCTGTTTTCCACATTACGCACTATTAGAAAACATCTACTTTGTGTTATTGGCAGGCTAAACGATATCCAGGGGCTTCCAGGAACAGGGTGGAAGGATGATAAAACACTGAACAACCCCAGTCCGTAGAACACTATCAAGGTACATCAATCCACATTTTGGCCAAGCACCGCAGCCACTGCTGGACATCTGAGGATATTCATAGAACAGATTTAACTGTCCCCACAAGGGATTAGCCTGGAAAGGAAATGAACCCCCAAGCCACGTTTTCATGATCAACAAATATACAGTTTCCTTCTCATCTTGGGGAAAAAACCTGTAATTTTTAGACAAAGACAATAATTTTAAATCTTGGAGGCCTGAAACTGTATGTGAAAAAATGTTCGATGATGGCAAAAAGTATTTTGATTTGATATCATTCTGCATTTACCAAAAATATTAGCTTAAATAATTAAAGCCATATAGAGCCTTAAATATTATAATTTTGGGAAAAAAAAATATCACTAGATCTTTTAAAATTGAAAAACCTGCCAAGGCCAATGTTCTTCCGGGAAGAGCTTCAGTTTTGATGAATACTAATTTTTTAGCTGTTTATTTATTCAATTTCTAAATATATACATCTTCTATAAATCAGTGATGACCTTCACCAAAGAATTGCTCTTTAAGTCTTCAGACATAGGAACAAAGGACCTACAGAAGCTATCTGGGGAATATTTCAGAACAAAATCCATTTTACTGTACTTGCAATATGTGCTTGGAGATATTTAATGCACACAAATAGCACAGACATTTATCTTCATAATGTGCTGCACATTTTGATCAATGGAATTTTATTCAATGCTTATAAAAAGTGAAATATAGTGCATTTTCTGAAAGTCCCAGCAGCCAATATTTCTATTTCTATCCAGTTTCTGTTCGTCTTATAAAGACTACTTAGTTTCCACTCAAGGATTAGGGGAAGTAAGCACGTTAGTTTATAGGTGTATGCACACCACCTAGCAGCGTGCTGATCCCTGGCTAGCACCAGAAGCTTTGAGCAGGCCACTGCCTTAAAAAAAGACCAATATGAAAACTGGTATTTTGTAGCCAGAGGTGTTAAGTTTCAGTAGTGCTCATGGGGCATTCAGAAAGGATACATATTTCTCTCCAGCTCTTCCTTGAGTTCCACATACATTTTGGGACTGCAAGACAAGTGTGTAATGCTGCAAATGTTCCATTGTTATTTCGTGGCTAGAGCAGAGGAGTTTGGCATATTAAGATGCATACCTGTATTGATGCAGAGCTTCATTTGCATTTAAACCACTTTTTTTTTTTTTACATACTTTGGCTATTTATTTCAAATCTACAGTAGCTGAAATATCAATGTTATTCTGTTTCCAATGAACTCCCTGCCAAACTCCTGCAGGCAGTGCTGGGAATGTAGTTCAGGGAGTTTGGTTCTGAGTGCCAGAGTTTTACATTTGACGCAGGAAAATACTTTTGATCAGATATTTGATTTTAAAAAAACCAAAAAAAAACCCCAAAAAAGAAAAAAACCCAAACAAATAAACACAAAAACCACCCTAAACCAAACAAAAGCAAAACCGCAAAACTGTTCATATTGCCAGCTAAATAAATAGACTCCACTTGTAAGTGAACAGTGCTCTCAAGCTCAGCAAACAAAACTGGGGCTGTGTTTGGGCTCTGAAACTTAGGTATGAGGTAAACTAGCAGAGCTCAGTTTTTCCTTGTCTCAGAGACTGACAACTCATCATTCACCTCCTCAGATGTGCTGTGAAGTTGAATTACTCAAGACAATTATTTTAGTCTTAAGAGGCCTAAGGTGTTGTTAGTTATTATTCCCACAGTACTACCAGTCACCAGAAACCTCTTCTAGATCGCAAGACCAAGAGAAGATTCCAGTATTTCTGAATTTAGAACTTAGTCATTAGACGATCTTATCACACATCCTTCATCAAATTAGTTAGATCCCCATTGCAAGAGATATTTCACCATGTTAGGATATAAATGACTCAAGTAAATATTGAAAATGGGACTGTGAAGTTAGTCATCACAAGCCTGAATGAAGAGAAACCATCTAAATTCTGTGCTTTGCCAAGAAGGACAACTGCAATCTATCCACTGGAAAAACAAACAAAAGGATGGGGGGGGGGGAAGGGGGGGGGGAAAAAAAAAGGAAAAGAGAGAAATAATGCGTCCAAACTACTTTGAGAGTTTAAAACGGGTATAAAACATATCATCTGATGGAGTCACCACAGAGTAATACCTAAATAGAAAAGGCATTTCTTTGGTTGGGAGCTACCAAAGACGGTGTCTGAGAGAGAATTCAGGGCACAGACAGACATGCAGAGAAAGCACAGGGGTTTCTTTTCCTGTTGGTAAATTTATGAAGGGTACTTATTCTGCATCAAATGGGACAGTTATAGCAGCTGGAAACTTTCATAATGGCCCTGGGTCCACACATTGTGGTTTTTGTCACCTTCAGATGTCACATTTGAATCGTGACAGAGAATCTGCAACAGCTTGAAGACTATGAACCTCAAATGCAAAAGCATCAATAGTTAGACCAGGACAGACTGAAATGGCATTCCCAAGTCACCCTTTATGAGATGAGCTTCACTTCTCTTTAAAAACTTCTACAGGACATGGTTATTGCCCAGTCAATATCCAAGTTATCCTGCTTAATAAAGAAAATAATTTACTTTATTCCAAAATCAGAGCCAGCTTTTCATCTTCCTTGCCCTATGGAAATTCCATATGTACTACAAAACTTATCCTGGCTTCATTAAGGAGAAGAACATAAGGTACTGCGTTTGCTTAGGGCAGTGCTAGATTGTTTAATGAAGTAAAATAGTATTTTGTGTGTCAGAGAGTCTGACAGAGCTTGCACTGTGCGTACCATAATTTATAGACTTCATGGAAAGGGATAATAAGCATCATTCCAGAAATGTGAAATGAGACAAATCAATGGAAACTAGCTAACTAATAGCCTGCATAGGTGTCAGTAAATTGCTTTATTTCCTTGGCTTTTTATGATATTATCTAATGAACAGCATTTCTCTCTAATTGGCTACTAAAAAACCAATTATTACAAACTGATTTTTTTTTTTACTTTTACTGCTTATTTCAAATAAAATGTTCCATATCCTTGATTTAAAGACATGGTGCTGTTTTGCACTGATGTCTGCAGCATCATTGATGGGAGCAGCTTAGGGTCATGGTGGCTCAGGTTTACCAGCCAGCCCATTGCTTGAATGAGTCTCTTAAGAATAGGAACTCAGCAGCAGCAGTGGCAAAACTTCAATGCAATTTCAAGGCAAATGCTGCCCATTATTGCTCACAGCATCAGTCAGATTTAACTCAGTTCATTTCACAAGTATAAATAATTTCTATCAGCCCCTTGCTGCCCTTTCTAACAGTTATCCAATGGGGCCACACAGACACAGCTACCCAGACAGCAAAGGCACAGCAGAGGGGTCTTGTCCCTGTACATGGGATGAATCTTGCCAGTGCTGGGGAAGCCCCTGAGCTCTGAGCACACTCAGCGGTAAGACACTGCTTATTCCCCATGGGAGGCAGCACAAGTCCTCAAGGTCCTTGAAGATCTGCCAGCTGGAAGGGGCCCAGCACGGAGAGTGGCAGGGGAGAGACCGGATCGTGCTGCCCCTGTGCAAACAGCCCCTGTGAGGGCAGGACCAGCTCTTGGGTGGGGAGGCTGGGGAGAGCTGGGACCAGCCCTACTGGCTCGGCAGCAGCACGGCTCCTTCATCCCCTCCCAGCAATGGACACTCCCTGGGGCAAGTCCTGCTGTTTTCTGGTCCTTTGCTCTGCAGCAGATTTTTTTAGAAATTCCCATTTGCAGTAAAACCTTTGGCCTTTTGAAGTAATTGCATATGCTCCATGAAATGTAGCACTTGGTAGCTGAATCTGTCACCACTCCTAAGGGGAACTTTTGGCCCCTTGAGAGATAATCTGATGACCTGAGATCTGTAATTGCTGTTCCTTCAAGCCCCAGCAGATAACCCTGTGCATAAATCACCACAGCAATCCAAACAACAGAAAAGAGCTGCTTGTTTATTTTCCCCCACCTCTAACAGCTCTCCCAGCTTCTGAGCATGGTATTCAGAGAGGAGAAACAGGGGAAGGTCAGGTCAGGCTAGCAGAAAGTGTTTTAGAAGGGATTTTGGAAAAAAAAAGGTTCTAATTATTAAGCCATACAACAAAAAGAGAGTTGCACTTGTACCTTTAAAGTGTTAAACATTGCATATGATGTATCACTGAGAGCAGTAATGAGTGCTATGGTTCCCCTTTCATTGTTTAAAAGAGGGCATTCCTTCACAGAAGGCCATCAGGTTTATCTGGCTGATGGAGAGAGTCCAGGTTGTCTCTCCTGTAAGACAGAGATGGAATTGCTCCATTGCTGCAGTGGGGTTTGCGCCACCATGGCAGCAGCTGCACAGAGAGTAAAAACAGTGACAGTAGGTCTGGCTGATCACAGCACAGATTGACTTTTCTTTTTAGGAAAATCCCTTCTCAGTCACACCTAAAAGCACCAGAAAAGATTTTCCTCAGGCCCTCGGGGTGCTCAGATGCAACTCCAGCCTCTGGGAAGCAAAGGGCATTAGTATCTGTTATGAGCACTCTCCTTTACCCAGTCCACTGAGTACAAGGAGTCCAAACTCACATCATTTCACAGCTCCAAAACACTTCCCATCAGGCACATAAGTGTCAGATGCTCTGAAGTTTCAGACTGCAATAGATTATATTTGACTTATGTTGCCAGGCTGATAAGGACTTAACAGTTGAGTTAACGCAGAAAATTCAATTCTGTTTTAAAAGATACTTTCCAGAATAATTCTGTCATTTCCGAGTTGCCAATAACTTAGAGATTTCAGTGTTTGAAGGCTTGTTTAAGATGGGTTGCCAGTTCCCAAAGTATAAACCACCTGGATTAATTTCTAACCACTTTCATTCCAGGGATGTGGAGGTAATTGATTGCTAAATCACTAAATCAAGTAAAATTCATAAATAAGTGCTAACAAGTGTTTCTAGCTACTTTGATGAAGATGAAAAAGAAAGTAGATTCAAAACAGATTTTTTTCCCTGAGGACCTGTGTTTTGCATGAGAAGCACACATTTACCCTATTTACAAAGATAGCTTGTTCATTCTCCAGATCTTCATGTAGTTCGAGTAATCTCTCTTGTTACCCTGAACAGACACATTCAGTCTAATTCAATGCATGGAGCAAGCTCAGAAAATAGAATCAAAATAGTAAAAAGAATTCAGACAGAATTTCCACATCACGATAGCACCTCTTGATCTGTAAGATATTTTATGTAGCCAAGGCAAGTGTGAAGCAGGATTTGTATGGCCAAACCAGCTGGCCAGGACTTCTCCTTGGAAAGCCACCCTGAGCGACCACCTGGAGGGCAAAGTTGAGAGTTTTTCAACTCTTGAGTATGAGCAGCTATGAAATAAAAAAAGACATCCATTATCTAATTATAGATGCAGGTACAATTTTGTTTGCCCATATATGGTGACCCATAAATCCTTTTCTAGTCAATGGGGATGTCTATATTAGAGGCCCTGTTAAAAATCACTGTTTCTCTTGGTTAAATATAAGGGAAGCTAGCTCCACAAGCCCATGTCAGGGAATTTGATAATTCAGGATCAGTCAGATCCCGCTCAACATATCTGCAGGCACTTCACAACTGTATTGGACACAAAATCAATAGTCTGTAACTTGCAGTCTGATGCTGTTAAGAAATAGCCTCTTTCTCTGCTTTTGTTACAGCTCGTTCATTTGCTCTGCAGCTCCAGATACATGGCACCCCTGGCCTGGACTATTTACATTTCCCTGTCTGAGTTAAGAAATAAAACATTCAGTCAGGATACTATTTCTTCCAACCAAGTCAGGGAAACTTCCTCTCATGTGAGGCAGTGTTTGACAATGTGCACATTAAAGTCTTCAGCTCTGTCCCGAATGTTTGGATTTACTGCAGTTCCCAGCTGTGCTCAGCGGGATTGCAATTCAGAAAATCAAGAGTAGAGCATAACTCTCTTCTTCCATCCCAGGCTGATAGCCCAGACTGCACATTTGCTTCATGAGACTGTGTATGGATATGTTTTTTGTATGGCTATATATTTATTCTGCAGGAGAAATACAGGTCAAAAAAGGCCGGAGCTGTCATGAATTATGGTTACGTTGTTATCACTGAAATCTCTTTGATAAAACAAAATGAGTGTGCTGGGTATCAGACAGATATCAAATTAAAAAATTAGGCTGAACCCCAAGACCTCAGTGTGACTATTGTCACATCCTGTGACAATCATGCCTCAAAAATTATCTTTCACTGTACAGTATATCTGGGCCTGGGTAAACCCATGAGAAGAATTTTGCCCTCTACTAAATCATGTCAAGTTGTGCTAGTTAGGAAGCTGCAGGTCTGTTTCTGCTTCTTCTACTAAATTACTCTGTCACCTGTGAGTTACCAAGCCATGCTTATCTGCCATGCTTATCTATTGTGTGTGAATTCTCTGAGAACTCACACTGAGTTTCTCCAGGCAGTTCTTAACTCAGATAAAGCTGATTGTTTCCAGCTGAAAGCCATGTCAAAAAGGACACAACCTAATGTGGATGCTGCCAAAATAACAATTAGAGGATGAATTTCAACCTTTAACAGCAGACAGGATGACTGACTTGGTGGCTGAAGGTCTGTGGAGCGAGAGCAGGGACAAGCAGATTCAGTTCAAGGAAGTCCAAGGGCAGCTTGTCAAAAAGCTCAAGTTTGAACAGGGAGGTTTTATTATTATGTATTAATGCATAGGAAAAGTTTTCTAGCTTTCAGAATAGGGGACCTGGAAGCTTTAACAGAGGCAGAAGACCTTGAGTGGTTGTTTAGAAACAAGATTCCTGGCATACTCTTCTCACAGCACTTTGGAAATTGCCAAGATGAGCCTCCAGCATTGTATGGCTGCTCTGCTGCCCCTGTTCCTGGAAAAGTGTGAAATGGAAAACATCCTTCAGGAAAGAAGGGTAATCAAATTGCTCTCAAGTTCATATGAAAGAGACCTCAAACCAGTGAATCATAGGAATTAGCTTTCAAGTAAGTCATGGATGTCATTTGGATTCCTTGGTTCCTTGGATTCTCCTTTCAAGTAAGTCATTTGGATGCCTTGGTTCCAGTGACTCAGCAGCCAACCTTTGGTACATAACTGAGCTGCTGCAACCACCACAAGGGAGGTGGTACATAAGGCACGAGGGATGTTGTGTGACAGAGGGTGCCCTTTTCCAAAAATGCCAGTCTGGATGGCAGTGATGACTTCACATTATCTCCCTTAAGGAAAATATATACGTGGTAAATACCACTCGTATCACAATTATTACTAGGGTTTGAACTCCTGAAAATACTGCACACCAAAGCTTGTGTTTCTGTAGTAGCTGTAAAATGTTCATGGCTATCTTGAGTCAGAGGAAAAACTGTTCTGCTTGTGGTTCATGCCATTCTCTCGCTGAATTTTCCTGCCCTTTAGGAGAGGCATCAAACAAATGAAAAGTTCTAAACAAACAAATATAAAGTTTTACACCAGATAATTTGTGCAGTATAATAATAGGCCTGCTGATATATTCAAGTTAAAACAGAGCACTGATTTTGGCAGCAATAATCCTATTTACAATAACAAAGACATGGAATTTATATTTGCTATTATTCACAGCCTCTGCTGCTTTCACTCTACCACAACTGAAAAAAAAAGCAACATAAATTTATATTGATTTTGATTAACTCAATAAAATGTTAATCCCTATGAAGTGTAGTTCAAATGCAGCTTGTATGTCAGTCTTCACTTGGAAGTTGCATGCCCTTGTTTAGTAAAATCCCAGGAGCACAGAGCACTCAAAGTTGAGTTTTTTTCCCATTGTAATTTCTATTGCATGACAAATGAGCCTGGGAATTTTACCTTTACAATCTCACCAATTTACAAACTCTTCCAGGTCAGTTTTTATGAACTGGGTTTTTGCTGTTCTATTATGCCATCAGTTGTTTTTTCTAATGAATGCTTTTTTTTTTTTTTTTTTTTTCCAATTCTAGAAGTTTTCCAATAAAAATCCAGTCAGGTTTATTTAGGAAATATGGATGCCCTCAATGCAGACTTTTACCTCTGTGTTTATCATTACATCCTCATTTCAATCAGCACAGAGGTATAAAAATTCTTTCAGGATTTTGGCCATCTCATTATAAAGCAAATGTCTAAAATTAGTTGGATGAGCCCTTGAAGTCCCTGTTTCTTTCCAAAAACTTAGACAGAATCTACATCAAAGATGCAGGCAGCCAAACGGGAGTAATCACAATATCTTTGCTCATATTCAACAGCACCTACACATTTTAAAGACATAGATATATGTATTTCTAGTTAATGAGATTTAATGTTTTTATACAAATAAATTTTTATTAGCAATCAGCAATAAAACAGTATTTCATTGTTTTACCAGTATAATCAGATACAATGCAATGCATCTGAACCAACAGAAAATCTTTCCCTCTGCCTTACTGAAGGTTGAGATGATCATTAATGGCTTTTCCTAGCCTCAAACATTTTACTCTTCAATGGGATGTCACCGCTATCATTTTAAGTATTCATCACTGATTCAGTGCCATCCAAGGCAGACTGAGCTATGACAGGGCTGGATCAAATCAGCTCCTGTTGATACCAGCAAGGAGGNATTTTAAGTATTCATCACTGATTCAGTGCCATCCAAGGCAGACTGAGCTATGACAGGGGTTACCATGGGCTGGATCAAATCAGCTCCTGTTGATACCAGCAAGGAGGGAAAGGCTCCTGGTTCTGCTTGCCTCTAGAGTTCTGATGTCATGCACATCCAGAAACATGAGCATAGCCTTCAGTTTTCCAGTAACACACTGGAAATGTAATTAATTTACCTGAGCTGAGTGGAACACAACCTGACACTAAGCTCTGTTTCACTGCTCAATTAACTTATTGCAGAAGTAGAAGTTTGTTCCACTAACTTGCCTGACATCCTCTTTTTGCAGAAATGGGTTTTCTTACACAGTCACACACAAAAAAAACCCATCTGTTCCCCTCTGTGTAGAACAGAATTATACCAGATAACTGCATTAGGCTGGGAGTCAGTCTGCTCAGCCAAGCCTTAACAAAATAAATGTAATTGGTATTTTTATTATAATAAAGTGCAGTCCTAGATTAAAATGGGATGGGGATTAAAGTGTTGAGGTTATTTTAATATTTGCTCTTGCCCCCTTTTGCAGATTTTCTCATCTTTTTTCTTGGAGGTTTTTAGTGTTGTCTCCTGCCACCACCACTCACCACTCATCAGTGAGGCTTTAGGCAGTTTAAACCTTCAAGCTTTATCATGGGGAAGAGTTCCACAGCTCCAGTTACATCTGCTGCTGGGTGAGATCTGCAACATCCATAAAGACATGGGAAGAAACACCCCTTTTTCCATAGCATGTACTTGAGGTGCAATTTGCTCATCTAATGCCATTCTAAAATGATACTGTTAGAGTTCCTGAAGCTTCTCAGCAACTATTGGCTTACCAGCAGCTCAGAATTTTCCTCTGTTACTTATTCTACAAGTTTGTTCATAATCTCAATTAATCTGGTCACATGGATGTCAAGTTCTAGCCCGAGACTTACCTAAGCACCTTCTACGAGCTGGTGGGCGCTCCCAAAGGAAGCAGTCGCTGCACCTCAAAGAGAATAGCCAAGGAATGCAGAATCAATAAGTTCCTATGTCTTTCTCAAGGTTATACTGGGACCATGGAAAACTAGTTTAGAGGAGATGGCTAACTCTTAGCTGGAGATGGATGGATACACTCCCACCAGCTAAGCAACAGGGGCAGATAACATTCTGTAAGGATTTAAGAACAATGGAGCTTTCCTAGTAACAGCATATGGTCTCCAAAGATCTTTCTGGGTTTCATAAGTAGGGTAGAGCTTAATATAGTGAGAGGAGCCTTGAGTGGAGGATCTGCCACCTGCTTTCTCCCAGCCTCTGATCTCACATTTATATGTTGTGAGCTCTCTACTGCATGGACCATCTCCTGCTGCACACAGGTGCACTCTGCTTTAGGGAGATCCTCTTCCTAGAAAAGACAAGTACTCAAAGCAGTACAGTGGTTCAAGTTATTAATAATTGGGATAATAATGATGACAATAGACAACAGCACACTGAGAAAGCTTTGAGAGAAGAGTCTTTGGCAGGTAGGCTACTACTGGGACAGGGCTGTTCCATCCAGCTTTTATCCCGAGTTCCTCCAGATGTTCAACACCATTGGGGCAGATTTTGTCACCTAAAACAGACAACAAAGCCTGGAACACCAACAAATCTGTGATGTAACTCTCATCAGGAGCTCAAAGCGGGACTGACCTGTGGGGAACATGCTGGTACTGCTCACAGGGCAGGAAAAAAAAGCACTGGATCTTTAATGGATAAAAGGGGATGCTTTTATTTTCCAACAGGGCTCTGGGAACAGAGAAGCTTTTATTCCAGATAATATTTATTATCTTATAAAATATTATTTTACTTGATTGCTGTGGATACTAAGGAGGTTCAGCCCAGCTACAGAGCAAGTTTATTTCTATCATCTTATGAAAGGTTTTTATTTTTATATGGCTTTTGACCTCAAGTCTAAAGGAAATGTCAATCTCCACTGTAATGCGAGGTCCAGGGAATGCAGACACGTCAGACATTTCCATATCAGCTGCAAGACCTTTAGCAGAACACGCAGACGAGCAGGGCTCTCTAGCAGTGTTAAAGATAAGGAATGGACAGATTGCTTGTCAGCAACAGTGGAGAAAAAAATCTTACTAGCAACATTTTTTGTTCTTCTGCCCAGGGGTGACAGATGAAGCATGAGCAGACACCTGAAAGAGGGGGAACCTGGGGAAAGGCACAGACTGGCATTTGAAGGTGGGATCTTTCAGCTTTGCTGTGTGAGCTCAGAGAAACCAGTGCTCTGTTTTGGTCCTCACAGTTCTGTTTAAGCATTCCCTCTGTTTAGATAACTCTGTCCTCCAGCAGGAAGCTTTTGGGACAGTCACCTACAGCTTTTGCTTTCTGGAAAGAGATTCAGAAAGGAAATTGTCTTCTACCAAAAGAAGGAGATGTCTCAGACCCAAACGCTTCTATATCCCTGTAGCCTTCCCCTGGCACTGAAGGTACTTCTGTGCCATGACCTGACCTTGTAGCACTCAGTTCCCCTTCAGAAGCAAACCCAAACCCCACACTGCTATATAGCTGCAGAATAAGTAAATCATTAAGAAACAGGCTGTGTCCTGTACAGAAAACAAGTTAGCTGGATTTGTTTTCCATTGAACAGTACCCTGAAGTCCCAGTTCCCTCTTGCTGCAGCATTATCCTCTGATCTGCAAGTTGTTGACGGATCTGCTTGCTGCTCTCAGAAAATTAAGACATCACGTGTGTGGAGTCACAGCAGGTTCCCACAGGGAGCTGAGTTACCAGTTTCAAGAGAGCAATGTAATTAGCAGGCAGCCTACCACCATCACACTTAAATCAGAAGTTGCTTGAGAGGAGACAGTTTTTGTCCCAGGTCTTCCATGCATTTGACAGTCAGTAACTTCATTATTTAATGAGGCAACAAGTCCCTGAACATTCACATTTCAAAGCGGCAAACCATCTCAGACATCCTGAGTTCCTAAAATATCTCCACAGTTCCTAAATGAGAGCAGGGCTCCAGCTCCAAACACTGTGCTTGTTTTTCTGTCTAGCATTACAGCTCAGGGAATTGAACAAGCAGGTAGCAATGTGTGGTAGGAAAGCAGAGGCACTCCCAGGGATCCTGCGCAGGCTCCAGCCTGCTGGCAGGGGAATTCCCTCTGCAAAGGGGCTGCTGTAGATGGACAGACCAGATACAGCATGGGAAAGCTGGCCCCTGCACTTGACCTGTCTCTCATCCCAGCAGAGACAAGAACAGGAAAATGGCCTTGCAGAGGGGGAACTCTAGAAGAAAATGAAAATGGGAGTCAGAAAAAGACGAAGTCCAAAACACACAAAAAAATGCAATGGTAAAACACTTACTGGGACTCATAAAATGGCAAGTTACTATTGTTGAAAGGAAATTTAATCCTTGTTTGATGTGTTTGTGCCAGGATTTTTGAGTGATAATGAAAATCAGGCTTCCTCACAAATACCCAATTGCAACAGACACACCACAGTTTGTTGTACTTGGGGAAAAGCTCATGTCCTCTTCTCACTTGTTGAGGTTCATGACTTACCTTTCCCACACCAAGGGGCTTTGTGAAGACTGATTGGCCCTGACTACAGGACAGGCTAACAGGATTAAGTGACATTTTGAAATCTTTGCTGCAAGGTGCATCCCTTCTCAGCATGCTGGGAATATGGGCAGATTTGGAGCTGATTTAACTGGCAAACACCCCAAAGGATGGTTGCCTACATGTTCACATCTGTTGCTATTTATGTGTGTGCATAGCGATGCACATGTAGACTTTCCCTCTATTTTTCAATATTCCTACAACTCAGACACTTGCCTTGCAGAAGATTTGCCTCTTTGGCAGATGTCTGCTAAAATTCATTAGGAATGGCTTTTTTTTTTTGTTTTTAATTTAACTGAGATATTTATCATTTTCCAATTTAATAGATGCCATCTGCAAAATTATTATATTAGTCATTAAACTAAATTCTTTTGCTTTGAGATTTCATGTGTGGAGAAAAGCTACAATGGAAAAATCAGATTATAGATCCAGAGAAAACATAAGTCTCCTTCGTCATGCATAATAAGATTGTACTAACTTCCAATTTTTCATCCCTTCCAATTCACGGAAGGGGCTACACTATCCTTGATTCAAAAACTGACATGAAAGAGGTTCATGGTACAGAGAAAGAGCCTGGTGAGGAGGACAGGTCTAACAGTCTAGCTGATCATGGGAACTCAGTTCACTTCTGCAAAGTGCTGTATTATGGCTTTTCCTTTTAGTGTGAAAAAACCCTTTGCTTTGCAAATAACAGATAAAGCTGTTTCTGAGCAGATTATCTCTATTCTGAGAGTCTGTAAAAACTATACATCTACATCAAATGTAAATCAGGGCTGATGATAATTTAATTGTTCTCTCATTCTCCCACTCAGCCTTTAAACCTTTTTTCTTCTTTGTTGGCTTTTACTTCCTTTGTTTCTCCTTCACCCAACTCCAGCTGCCTCCCTGTCACCCTTATGGCAGAGGTTGTGTGTATTGCACCCAGGTCTGACCTCACAGCTGTTGAGACTCCCATTTTAACTCTTTATTTAGTGATTAATAAAGCAGAAAAACATTTGCCATTAGACTCTATCTGCTTTTCTTCCCTTTTGGCCCTTCCCCAGCAGCAGCCAACCCCCACTGTGCTACTTTTAAAGGAGAGTTCACCCTTGAAGCAAGCCTTGGATGGATCACCCCATTTTGAAGACTTTTAGCCCAGCCCGTACCTCAATGTTCAACTTGCTTGGAGTGGATTAGAGTGAAACAACACTGAATGATTGGTGGTTTTGTAATTATAGTTATGTAGGCTTGATTGTAGAGCAGATTGGTTGCTCAGGAAAACACGTATGTATTTTGATTGCTGTTATCTACAGTAATATGACAATATAAATGCATAAAAATATCACTTCAGAAAATGTATAAGGAAGAGAAGGAAAGGATAAGAGTAGAAAAATCTCACCACCCACAGGCTTTGTGAAGAGGCTCAGCTGTTGCCATTTCAGTGTTTGTTGGTCAAAGTGACGTTCACAGTCTTAGTCAAAGTGACAGTTGCAGACTGGATCCATCAGGTGGTGAGGAAACCCCCAGAATACAAATTCTGTTGGGTTTATATTCACTCAGGCTCAAATAGGAATGCCCAGATACCTCCCTTGGAGCTAGGTTATGGACTGTTCTGGATCTTGTGACATTTCAGGAGTCTTTGACACCTTCCAAGAAGGTACAGCTGCCTATTACACCACTGCAGCTGAGTCCCTTATGGCTCATGGTGGCCCATCAGCAGAGACAGATCCTACAGGCTATATGTGAGCTTCCCCAGCCTGGGAGTTAACACAGCTGAGTTCACTGGAGTAAGGACAGAGACAATTTCCTGATGCACAGGGTTTGCCTCTTTCCTTAGCTCGTTCAACACCAGCTGTAGCCTGGGGAAGGCTGTGCTCACCCTCTGCACATCGGCAGCTTTCCCCCGAATGTTTGAACCATCAGCATTCCAGTCTCTCTCCCTGTATTGCTTGTGGATACATTCTCCTCCCTAAACCTGGTGCAACTGGACAATAATACCCCCTTTATCTTATCTCAGGTTCCTGTCACAATCCTAATTCCAGGTATTAGGCATATGTGGGGAGGGGTGGGCTTGAGTGCTTGCAGATATTCATTCAGCTGTGTGTTTGCAGTTTGCTACGGTGGGCAAAAGTTCTTCAATGATTTTAGAAGGTTTAAGCCATTAACAATTTCAGTCTCTTACACACAGCTTACTTTGGTTCACAAGACTTTGCAAACAGTTAAAAGGCACTAAATAAGAGCCACAGAGTAACTCTCACTTGGAGATCCATGCAGTTTCACCATTTGTCATCCAGCCCCTCCAGCTGTCTTCCCAGTTGAAGACTACAACAGAAGTGATACTTTATGAAGCTCTACAAAAGAAATGCTTTATGAAGCTGACCTAGATATAGATCGGTAAGCTGGTGAAATCTGCAAAAGAGTAAGAAAAATGAATGAACTCAGTGAGCAACTCCATCTAAACCCCAGCCTAAAGAACTTCAAGAAACCACATTAAGATGGCAATTTGAATGAGATTTATGGTCTTCAGCTCTGTACCTGGGGCACTGAGGGATATGAAGGCTAACTGGCCCACTGGCAGTACCTCTGAGCTTCCTCTGTATGGTCTGGCAAAAAAAGGAACAGGGGGAAGGGGGGTGGAAATGATTGACAGCTTATCAAAGGAAGAGAATGCCAAGCAGGGGAAGGATCAAAGGAAAATACACATTCTCATTTATGCTAGTCCTTCATTCCTGATAGCAGAGAAGTATCTAGTGGGACTAAAACCCCTCTGGGACAGGGACTGTGGCCTAGATCTGCAGATACACATATATGTTGAATTCCCACTGATATTTCTTTGACCATTAGGGCCTAAATATCTTTGCTATAAATCCCAGCAACAAAAAAATTTCCTACATTTAATATCATAATTATGCCTTATATATAACTTATGCATATATATGTGTGTGCACCTTTGCGATTTTACCACTGGTGATATAAAGATGCACCTCAGCCTGGAAACCCCAGAGAAACATTCCCTGGCAAGGTTCTCGATGTTCCACATTGTAAATTGTTACCACAGGGCTGGCAAACACTGTCTCTGATAGTACTAGACAGGACACAGGCTCACACATGGAGCTGACACCAATGCCAACACACAGACTGGATGAGGTCAGGCTACATCATCTGAAGTTTGCCTGGAAGACACGGGGCACCCGTCAGCAGCTGGGCTCAGCATCAGGGAACAAGCACAAGCATGTGCCTTTATCCTCACCCAGGCACGGGCATTAAGCAACTGGCCAGGGTCACAAAAATCTGTGGCAGGAGAGGAAACATTCTGTCCAGGGTCCTTGCTACAGGCGTTTCTTCCCATCGTGGAGCCAGAGCCAGACCTGTGTGGTACTCCAGTACCTCCAGTCCTCAGTTCACCCAGAGCTTCAGCAGGAGACTTGGAATTTTATACTAGAGCTTTGCTGCCATTCCAAAGTAGAAGCTGAATAAGCCCTAATCAAGCACAAATGGGACAGCAGATTCTTCACTGCCTTATTTATAACCTCACTATTAGAAGGAGTCAAAATGCTTTGTAAATGCTTTTTCTCCCCTACAGATGGAACACAACACACGTGGGGGAGCCCCTCACCCTGAGCAGAGGCTGAAGGATGATGCTCCTCTGGCTTCAGCAGCGCTGGTCTGCTTGCTCTGCACGTTGAGTTTTGAGTCCTGAGTGACACAAGGCATAAAGGAGATAGATAAAGAATTCATACCCACTTGCTCACTTAGCTGAGCTCTAACCCAGAGCAGTTCTTGCAGCAATAGCTGTGACTTGTCCCTACCTCACCCTCTCGTGGAGTACAGCACAGGCAAGGGCAAGAGTGGGGAGGTGATGTAAACAGAGGTGAAGTGATCAGATCTCAACTCCAGATCTGATGCTTGAACCACTGACTAGAGTTTCTCCTCATGGTTTACCTAGAGAAACCAGGCTGAGTTGTTCTGTTCAAACAGTTTGGGCTCAGGGTGCCTTTGGGCAGCTGCACTGCAATGTAATGTAAGAACAAACAGTATCAGTTCAATGGGAACTGTCTCTTTACAAACCCTATGGCTCCCATGGAAATGACCTGTCTGACCTCTGTATCACCACTTCGTCCCAATTTTCATCCTCTGTTTTCTTATTTGCCCTCAGTGGGAATTCACTCCCCCATCTCCTTCTACCACGTGCTGGCCTGGAGGTACAAGAGGCCTGAATTAACACTGAGGGTCTGCTCTTGCCCATCTTTTCTCCCATCTTAGTCCACTGTAGTTGTGCTATAATATAAAGACTTCATCTTGTATAGCTCCCTGCCAAGCTGATACTCCCACTGTGACAGACAATTTGTAAAACCATGTAAAAGCTCCCTTGCTCCTAAAAGCTCATAGTAATTAACTGTCTGCTCAATATTTATATACTCATACTCCCATAGAAAATGGCAGAATTAGCAACAACTTGTGCCTCTTACCTTGACTGCAGTGCTCCCACCCATGGAAAATGAAGACTTCTCTCCCATTCTAGTGTCATCCAGACACCGTTTGTCTTTAGTGATGCAGGTAGATAAGGATGCACACTGTCATGTGTTCTCAGGCCATGGAGACTCCCACTGCCCATGCTGGTGGGACAGGATTGTGTCTGCAGCTCTTACCTAACACACACCATTAACAGACTCCTTGGGAAATACTTCCTCCCTGCTGCCAGACTCCATCACTAAATATAACTCCACTGTTATCGGTGAAGTGTAGAGGAGTCAGAGTGAAAATCTATCAACAGGGGTATTTTAACTCTGTGTAAAAAGAGCTTTCAAAAGGTAATTTTTGAGGCTGGGGGTGGTAGCAGTCTGTTTATATAACATGTTATTTTTTGATTAGCAGCTGATTAATAATAATCAAACCTGACTGTAAAAGCAGTCATTTTATGGGTTGACTACTTACAAGCATGGTAAAAAAATGGGTTCAGGTTTTGTATTTAAGGCTATCCCACATGTTTTATATGAGGAAAATGGGGCCAGTAGACAGGCACAAACTGGCACAGTCTTGGTCATTTTGCAGGTACACACACAGAGAAGCATCTTGGGGACAGTGGTTCCACAGCTGCCACAGGAAAGAAGGCAGGATGGAGATTCACAGATACAGCTACATTCCTATCAGTACCTCTGCTTTTAACAATGGCAAAAGACTGGTAAACTGCTTGGCAAAATCTTCCCATTCATTCTGCAGCACAAACTGAGCTACTGAGCAAACTCTGCTGCACACTCTGTGAATGGCTTTGCATGGGGAAGTTAATTTGTTCATTTAGGACAGATGGCTGGTTTGGGGCTTTTCTTTAACTGAGTGGTGGTGTAAAAGCAAGCCCATTGCAATAAATAACACCTGATGTGGCAATAAAGCCAGCCTGATTTTCATTTCCTGATAAAACTCAGTCCATTTTCTCTCCCTCCACTGCAAAGAATTTTCAGGATCTGGATAATTTTAATTTCCCAGTAATGTGATTGCCTTATAAAAATTGAAATGCTGCTGAAAAATATGTGTATAGGATTTGATGTGTGTGTCAGACTAGGGGGAAAATGCACTGCAGCTTTCTATTGTATTTGTGAGATGATGTGTGTTTACCCAGCTCTATACAGCATTCCCCATATTTTATGGACCAAGTGCTTACAACTCACATCAAATTGGTGAGAGTTGTTGGTGTCCTTCATACCTCAAATAAGCAATCATATTAAAGGAAACTCCTTCCAGTATACAGAAACTTTATGACAGCACAGGACACCCATCATCTCCTCTTCCAGGGACATTTTCCAGTAGTAACCCATAGCACAGAGAAGATTTAGGTGCAGGGAGTTAGACTCTGTGCTCAGGTACAGGCAGCAGCCTGTGGTACAGCTCAGACCACAAAAATTCCTTTTCTGAGTTTAATGTTTTTGCTTTAAATTATGTTTTCTAGGTCAAGTATTAAGTAGGCAGCATCTTGGAACCTCCCCTTAAATATTTGCTCTAATTTCTCTGAAGTCTCCGCTGTTGACTGAAGTCCCTCTTCTGTACCAGGAAAACAAGTAGATCTGCACTAAAGAGCAGACCCAAATCTGACCCATCATCTTTGCTGTCTCACTTGGAACCACTGAATCTGCTAGGTGCCTCGAATTTCCGAGATATTTGTCTAAGAGAAATGAATGGAAAAAAACTCACTGTAACTTATTTTGCAAGTGTATCAAAAGATTGCCAAAACATTTCCAAAGAGGCACCTGCAAAATTCATGCTTCCTTACTGCCTTTTCCTATGTGATTCCCTGAGAGAGGCAAGAGACAGAAGCAATAAAGGAAAGCCTTGAATACCATCCTCTGTAACCTTGTTGCCTTCAATTTCAGATCATAACTCAAGTCTGATCCGTTGCAGTGTCTGATGACTGAGCTCTTCACACAGCACCTTCTCCATGAAACCTGGATGAAACAGCCTTGAAATGAGAAGGTCCCACTTCTCAGTCCATGTGTTGCACGAATTCCAGAGCTGGCCTAAGCAGCAGTCTGCACTGCTCTGCCCTGCCTGTGTGTCACCAGCTCTGGTCACTGCCCTGGTTCTGCTGATGGCTCACAGAGGAGCCACCACTTTCCTTGCGCTTATCCCACATTGACACAGGAGTGATCCTAGAAACACCAGCTGACTCACAGAGGGCTTTTTTCACTAAACTGTCCACTTAGATAGCCGAGAGCTCTAAATTGGGTTTGGGCTGATGAGAAGTTGAACTGAGCCAGGAGCATGAGCTGGCAGCCAAAAGGGCCACCTGCATCCTTACCACAAGCTGCTTTGGGCTGTGCCTACAGTTAGAGTCATGTTGTCAGAGAGAAAACCCAACTTACAGCCATACTGCAACTTTTTGCACTAAAACATGTTGATTTTGGCAATATTTTAATATGGAAATCTTCAGTTCTCATCAGGTTTAGATGTGTAGGTTTAGACAGTTTGCTAAGCTGGTTGTGTAACTGTTTAGCTTTCCAGTTCCAAGGGTACTGTGAAATATAAAGTACTGTTTTATGCCACGTAGGTACAGACTGTGCCGTGCCACTCCTGCACACTGTCCCAACAGCCTATGGCAGGGCAAGGCTTCCTGCCTTGCCAGCCTGTCTGGGCTGGCAACTGCAGTCCAGACACTCCTGGTGCTTGAGCAGACACTCTGTGCCTTGTGTGGAGCCCACTCTGGGCTTTGACTTCCCCATGCCAAACTGGGACTGAAGCAGAGGAATATATTTAATCCATATCATGTTGGTGGTGTTCAGCCCACAGGAGGAATGAGGAGGAGGTGAGGTGCCATCTGCTAAAATTTGCAGACAAGATCCCTAGAGGGAGGAAGCAAAGATATTTCAGTATCTCTAGGGAAACTAGGGGAAGCACCATGGGGCTGAAACACTGCGGAAGCTCTCAAAGAAAAACACGGTAACCCCAGAAAATGTAGACTGTAGAAAGGCTATCTCAGATCAGGAAAATAAGCATTTAATTTAGGGTCTAGATCAGCAGATCTGAGAAACCACCTGTAATTCAGCATAGGCTTGTGAAAAAGGAAGGCTTGGGCATTTTCCTAACAAGATTACAGATCTATACACTATATTTATATTCTCAGATATTCCTGAAACACTTTAGAGTTATACAATATTTTGCTGGTTTTGGCTGAGAGAGAGTTAATTTTCTTCATAGTAGCTGCATGGGGCTGTGTTTTGGATTTGTGCTGGAAACAGTGTGGTAATACAGGGATGTTTCATTACCCTGAGCAGGGTTTATACAGAGTAGAGGCCTCTTCTGCTCCTCACCCCACCAGTGAGGAGGCTGGGGGTGCACAGGGAGCTGGGAGGGGACACAGCCAGGACAGCTGACCCCAGCTGACCCAAGGGACATCCCACACCACATGGCATCATGCTCAGCTCATCAAGCTGATGAAGGAAGAAGAGGGGAACATGTTTGGAGAGATGGCATTTGTCTCCTCAAGTTACACTTATGTGTGATGGAGCCCTGCTTTGCAGGGGATGGCTGAACATCTGACTGCCCATGGGACGTGGTGAATTAATACCTTGGTTTGCTTTGCTTGAGCATGTGGATTTTGCTTTACCTGTTAAACTTGCTTTATCTGAACCCATGAGTTTTCTCATTTTCACTTTTCCTTTTGCCTCCCCCACTTCCCCGGGGCAGTGAGTGAGCAGCTGTGTGGGGCTGCGTTGCTGGCTGCGGTTAAACCACAAGTGTGCTCATCAATCAACATGTGTGACAGAGATGTACACCTCAGGGAAATGATCACAGCCCCACACCTGTCTGGCTTGGTGAAGGATTTGGACAATGCTTTCAGGCTCATGGTGTGATTCTTGGGGTGTCCTGCGCAGGGCCTGGAGTTGGATTCGATCCTGATGGGTCCTTCCAACTCAGCATATTCCATGGTTCTGTGATTATGAATGATTAGATACATTCAAGGCCAGGTCACATATAAGTCTTCAAGTGAGCCCAGGCATCAACAGCGCCACAGAAGTCTTGTTTGGTGCAGGCTCCTGCAGAGATCAGACTCTCAGCCAGCATTAAATAAATGTGACAAACGGGTTTTGCTGTGAAAATATGCAGCAGATGACAAGATCAGGCAACTAGCAGGCAAGCAAGAGAATGCCTTACTTTGTAAAGTAATCTGGACTACCTGGTAAGATGGTCAGAATTTAAAAGAATGCTTTTGAATATGGGAAACTTTGTTTAAAAAAGTGTCTTTACACTAGAAAAAGAAAGCATATTTCTAAGCATGACATAGTGAGACTGATGGTTCTTCGACAACACAGCATTAAAATGTGCTGACACCTGTTGGGCGTCAGAGAACAAAAGTTATAGCTGCTATATATACTGCATATATATATGTATACTATAGCTGTATAGATAAAGCTGCTAGATATACTGTGTGTGTGTAAATATATATATATATACACACACATATATACACTATAGCTGTTAGAAATACTCCTCAGTATGTTGTAAACTTTAGTCTGAAGGCTGGGATCTACAGAGGCAGTATGTCCCAGGAAATACATGGCCTTGAACATACACCACACCAAAAGATTTGCAGGGACTTTCTGACAGACATGATTAAATAACATAATTAAAATAAAAGATGTCAGGAGAGCAAAAGTGTACATGCCAGTCAAAAAAAATATTCTGACTACTAAGAGTGCGGTATCCATATTTTGATTTGCATAGGTTTCAAAGGAATGAAATTAAACTGACAAGAAAGGTCTTAAACCAGCAACATTTTTAACCTAATCATGATTTGGTCTATTTACTCTTTCTTCTCCTAATGGAAGTTACCCAAGACTGACAGTGGACATTACAGCTTTCTGTCTTTCCTAACTCCTGAATCCCCCATCCATGAATGGTGGGAATGGAGGGCAAGCCTTTAGCATACAAATTTCTTTCATCTCAGTTTACTCGTTACATATTGGTCTCCCTGTGGCACCAGGCCCAGGAGCCCGTGCCCTGCCTGGAGCTGCATGGCAGAAAGGAGGCTCCAGTGCCCATGTCAGCTGTCCTGGCTGTGTTGTCTCCCAGCTACCTGTGCAACCCCAACCTCCTCACTGGTGGGGTGAGAAGCAGAAAAGGCTTCAACTCTGTGTCAGCACTGCTCAGGAATAATGGAAACATCAGTGCTTTATCAACTATTTCCAGCATAAATCCAAACACAGCCCCATACAGCTAGTGTGAAGAAAATTAACTCTACCCCAGCCAAAATCAGCACATGAGACTCACTTCACTGAGATTTCATTTCTCTTTCTTAGCTGTTTGGCATGAACTGTCTTTATGTTAAATGGAGGGGAAATAGGCACCTTTATCTAAATAATTTATGCTAAATATGCTTCATTCTAAATATTTCTAAATGTAGTTTAAATCTAAAACTATAGAATGACACAAATGAAATTCTGATACTGTCAGTTTTTCCCCATGGACTGCAAAGGGAGTCTAGATGACTTGCTCAGATAGAGACATGCAGTTGGTGGCATGAATTGCAGGGATGGGGTCTCATCACAGCCCACACAAAATTACAGGTGGCACATAGCACAACACACACCAGCCAGCTCTGAGGCCAACATCAGTCATGGCAGCCACAGTGCTCTGCACAGAGAAACACCATCCCCATCACATCCACTGAGCTTCTCATTAAGAATGTGTATTCCTTATTAATACCTTGCCATTAGCAAAGCAATTTCTTCCTTAACAATTTTACTCAAAAATTTTCTATATAGTGCAAGAAAACAGTGTAGCAATTGTTTATTGGTTCCTTTAGCAATTATTTTCATGGAGTCATCAGAATTATTTAAATTCAAATAGAAAATCTATTTATGTAAGACTGTCAAATTTTGCTACTGTGGTAAATTTCTGAAAAAATGAAACCTGAAGTTGAAATTTAGTGTTCTTCACTTAGCATAAGAAATACTTTCTGCTCAGAGTTCAAAATACATTTCTGAAGATATTATGTTTCAAATAGGCTCACTGGGCAAAAATTTTAAATTGTTTTACAGTTGAATAAACAAAAGTAGAGAGAGATAGAAAGAAGATTACTGATTTACTGTAAATATCAGACATATCTTTCCTCTCTCAGTAGAGGCAGACACTGCATATTATTTCATTTTTAAGAGATGACTAGAAGACCTGTGGTATATTAGAATTTATATGCAAATATCCTTTGAGGAATTTGGTTACTTTACTGTTATGAAACAAGAAGTAACAGGTCAGCTGTGACAGACCACTCTTCCCTGAAACTGTTCTAAAAACTGGTGTTTTCATTGCTGACTTGAAACAAATCCCATACAACTGCACAGTAGCAAAGATACAAGAAATGCTGGTTTTTTCCTAACAACCTGGCTTTGTATCTTCTCTATCACTTGCCTACAACCCAAATCAAAACACACTGAGTCAGTGAGAGGGTTTCCAGTGATGTGTTGAGTGAATGCATAGGAAAAAAAAAATCCACGTTTTGGGGTCCCTATGGAGCTGTTTATAGGGAGCAGAAAGTAGAGAGGATGGAGTTACACATGAGTGAAGTGTAGCAGCAAAACATGGGGACAGTTTATGTATGAGTATAATATTTATAGAACTCAGGTGCAAACAAGATTTTTCATTTGGCTTTAAGTGGTTTCTATGCCCTAAGAAGAAGCTGAATCACATTAAGCAAATTCAGCTTTTCCAGCAAGCATGTAAGTGGTGTGTGCATTTCTGTGGCGCTGATTAATGGCTTGGTGAATGCCATAGAACATCTAACAACTCTGCAATACTTCTGTTGCTTAAAGTTTTCTGCTGATGGCAGCTTTTCCCTTGCTCTCTGCTAGGTTCTGGGTGAGCTATTCCCCACCCCAAGGCCTCTGGCACAGTCTGCAAAGAAATTACATCTGCCAACTCACACCTCCTTTCCAACAGACAACATCAGACACTTTACCTTGAGCCACATAAAAGCATTTGAAAAAGCACAAATTCAGGCCAGAGGCATCTGACTACAGCAGTATGCTCAGGATAATTATGAACATAAAGTCAGTGAGACTGTCAAAAGTGCCCTACATGGGATTTGTACTCCTATTGAGTTCAAAGAAATCAGAGTTAGCTCAATACAGGCCAAAGATCTGCTCCAGAGAGGCTCATTTCAACTTGGTAAAATTCAATTATTTTTCCAATCTCTACCTGACAGATTTTGCTCATCCGCTTTCAGATTTAGGAGGCATTACTTGTAGAACATTCAGTAAATCTGAGTCTCAGAGTTAAGGAACGGGCTACCACCATAAAACACAGCAAATAGAATAGATAACCATTATATGATTCATCTGAGACAGAAAAAAATACAAATCAAAAGAAATATCCAATTGTAAAATCACTGTTGCCTCAGAGATTCTGATAAACAGCCTCTGTCCTTTTCACACTCAGACATTTGCTGCCTTTCAAACATTCAAGTTATTTTTTTTCTCTTAACAACTTTTATTGATTTGATGCTGCAGACAGTGGGTTTGTAAAAAGCATTTTCTTCATAGCCCTTCCTCACACACCTGTTATGGTAAAAGAATAAACAGTATAATCATCTATTGTTTTTCTACTCATCTTTTTTCAGCAATATCTTGGCATCTACACAAAGCTGACAAGACATTTAATTTGTGATACTGATTAAGACTAAACTCTTCATGGTTCTCTTGCAATACTAACACACATTTAGGAGCTGAAGTTAATACAGGAAGGCTGAATTTATTTGTATGGGGAAGGCAGAGAGGGATTTCAGTAAAAGCATCTACAAATGAAGTTTCTCAAGCAGACTGTTCCTTAAGGACAACCCCTATGTGCCTATGCTCATTTTGTCCCTCGTATGACCCCAAAGGAGAAATTATATATTGTTAAAAAATTCTTGAGCTCCAGCCCCAGATTTATTTCTAATAACAGGCTGCAGCATTGCTCACATGTGGCATGGACCCCACCCAGCTGTAGCCCCCAGGATCCCTAGAAAAAAAGGTGAAGAGTTTCACCCACTGACCTCTGCTTGTAACTTCTTCACTTATCATATTCTGTGGAAAAGCTTTGGGTCCTGACTCACACATTCCTACTGATGAGTTATGGATTTTTAAAAATATTCACAAAGCAAAAATAAAGCAGATGAATCAGAGTTAACTGTTACCCTCACAATTCAGCACTTCACTCTGACATTGCAATCAGCATTTATTTACTGTAATTTGTTTTCTGCAGCTATTTATTCATGAGTAACCACAGGGAAAGAGGAAAAAAAAAAACCATCTACCACTACTTTTGGATGTGACCATTTGGAAAATTATGTCCATATAAAAATATCCCCATTAAAAACCAAAACAAAAAAAAAAAAAAAAAAAAAAAAAAAGAGGAAAAAGGATTTCCCCTGCCATGGGAGCAAGCCTGGGGAGGCAAGTTAAGTTAACAGGACTCATGTAAGATGCTGGGCTGGGGTGCAGGGGGCAGAAGCCAATTGCTTCAGTGGTACTGCCTAGTGTGACCTAAGCAAAGCAATTTTATCTGTCTTCACAACTCATTTGTAACCTGGAAATATCAACAGCTTTCCATTCCTCCTCTTCCTCCTATCCCACTTACTCATACTTTGAAATCTGCAGCTGCGCCTCTACTTCGGTGTGTTTTTATACAGTGCCAACATAGCTCGACCACATGCACGGAGCACCAAATCCCTGATACAAACCAGGGAGGAAATGACATTCCCAAGAGCTGCCAGCTCACCTCCCACCCCATGCCTGCCTCTGCAGGGCAGGTGGAGCATAAAGCAGGGCCCTCAGCCTCAAGTATGAGTCTATGAGCAAGTGTGAGGTTTTTTCTCCTGCAGACTCTGGAGGCTTTCACAGTCATTTTGTTCACTTTAGATTTTTACTTCTCAATAGTGAGAAGTAAAACCTACTTATGTTATAATTAGATATGCTAGAATTAACCTCACGTTTTTACTGACACTTAAATGAGTATTCATTGGGCCCATTAGTCCCATAAACCACTGGGAATAAACTAATAAAATTATTAATTTGTTGATTGGCCTATGTATGTTGATAACTATATGCCAAGAACCCAATGATTAGTTAACAGCCTCTTTTAAGGAAGCTGCTGTCTTTCATAAAGCCTTGGCCAGCTGCCATGCATCCCTTCATAAATTTCTGATTAACCTCTTCAGCATCTTAGGCATTTTTGTGAGAAAAACAGCAGTATCTATATGGAGACAATATGCTCACCTTGCAAAAGTTTCTTGGCCCCTGCCCCTTCCAATTGCATCCTGCTGATGCAGCTCATTATTTCCAGCCTGCATTGACACTCCTCACAGTCATTTGATGCTTTGTCATTGCTCTGTAAAGGAGGAGATGAGGCCATAGCTCTCCTCATCTCTTAACCAAGCCCATACAAGTAATCATAAACCAGATCATTTGCCCTCAGCATGATTTTAAACAAAGCTGTCAGAAATTGCCATTATTCTTAGGCAGAATCTCAATTCTTCATCAAACACACACAAGAGTTGTCCCTCTGCTACTGAGTTTGGCACAGAGTCCACCAGAAACCAGTGGCTGGCAGCCTTCCCATCCACAAGCACTGTTGGTGCTTGTCCAGCCTCTCGGGACATTTCTGACCCACGTGAGACAAGCGGGTCAGTGCCATTAATTCTTTTTACAAGTGGGCACTTGAGGCACAGAGCTGAAATGGCTGTTGAAGGTCACCCACCAAGCCTGATGAAGGAATGGAGGACATGTTCTCGCCTCCCCTAGATTAGATCAAATCCTTCCATTTTGGGAGAAAGTGAGCATCCTTGCCCAGCCTGCTCCTAGAGTTGTAGAGGGTTTCAGCGGGATAAAGAGATGTGGCTGTGTCTGGGGAAAACTTTCCCTGCTTTTAAAGCAGGTATCTCCAGTTTACTTGGTGGAACACAGTGCTGGGGTCACCAGGACATACTTGTTTGGGTTCAAAGGAGGTAACTGCACAGTCCTGGTATGCACAGAGAATAAACATTTCTATATCAGCCTTGCACAGGCAAGTCCACTTCTGTCTCTATCAAAGCCAACCTGCAACAGGACAGTACTGATAAATGTGGCAGGTCCATTTCTGCCACAACTGAATAACAATGTCACCATCTGCTAAACAGTGTCACACAGTTACTGGTCTTATTTTGCATTGCAGTAGTTTTAAAATTATGACCCATGTGCCCTTGAGGTCTGCTAGCAGTCTGAAGCTGGCAGATTTTCCACATTAAACATACTTACAAACTCAACAATTAGAAGTTGGATGCTATGGATACCTGGCAGTCCATCAGATGGTAACAAATGAGTCAGCTCCAAAATGGTTTGGGATTGTCTGGATCGTCATTAACCAAAGGAAAAATATTTGCATCCTAGCTTGTGTTCCAGGATTGGTTTTGTTATCAAAATATTTATAAATTAGAAGAAAAATAGTGGGCTATCAAAAGGAGCTGAGTACATTACAAGGAATGGAAAATATAAAGGGAGGAAACAAAAGAGTCATAAAGGTAGAAAATCATGAGGGGTGCAACTTTGACATCAGATGAACTGTTGGGTAAATCCTGTGCTGTGCTCAGAAACATCTCTTGGTCTGGGTGAGCTCAGGAAATCAGTCTACTCTTCAGGTCCCCAGTGAGTTCTTGAGCTTCCCCTGGCCCTTTCTTAGCAGGTGCTGCAGAGAATCTGTACTTACAGTGGCTGCTGTGAGACCCAGTGAGGAAAGGCTCAGCAAGGAGAATCACAACACTGGGACTGGTTAAAGCCTCTCACGCTGTTTTCCACTTCCCTAAGTAGAAAGCAGCAACACACATGTTCAGTGCCGTTGGTGCACCAAGTGGAGCTCTGTAGTGATGACTCTGCAGTCTCACTAGCTCACAAATACAAAATTGATGAGTAGATGGGCACCTCTCCTTCACGCTGTGTTATCCCCTGTGTGGGATGCATCACTAGAACGTGTTTGAAATGAGAATCAGCAACCTGCACAGTGCTTTAGCTGCTTGGAACGGGATATACAAAGATCTATTTCTTCTTCTGCCACCTCCCAACTAATCAGTGCATGAAGGCTTCATAGGAAAAAAATGTTTCTGATTTCATTAATGATGTGTTAACCTGGTGGTATGAAGCAACCAAAGGAAAATTGAATTTCAGGAGTGCAAAACTAAAGTGTGGAAAGCGATGGAAACAGGTAAGATTTGTGCTGCTTGGCTTTCTATCAAGTAAGGGAGAAATTATTCCTGCACAGGAACAATGACAATGTATTTACTCTTGACTCACCTTGTCCTGCCCAAGTAGAGTAGCTCTGGCACATTCTGGTATGGGCAATAAATGTTGAAGTAGAATGTCTCTTGCTGGAATCTTTCAGCAGCAACTGTGCCCTAAGAAAATTTAGGGCAAATTCCTCAGGTAAGTTTGATCAGTATAACACATAGCTGCATCCCAAGAACAAATTCATGGCTCTTACATAACCCACATCCAGGCCCATGTCACTAGGGCTACCACTTTTAGAATCACAGACCAGGTCATGAAGAAAACTTGAAAGGTCACCCGGGGCAACCTTTTGTGGAAAGGGGAGCCTGGATGAAATTACCTGGCACCATATCCTATCACACCTTGGAAACCTCCATCGATGGGGACTTTGCCACATCCCTGAGGAGGTTGGTCCAGTGATTGATGGTTCTCACTGTAAAAAAATTATTTCTTATATTAGGATGGAATGATTCCCTATGATACTTGTTGACTGCCCCTCAGAAGTCCATTTCATTTTCCTATTCATTTTTCCAGTGCACTGCTCCTTCTGGCTTCTAGCACGGCATATCATGACACTCAACAGGCATTTGGGTTGTTGAGAGTAGATGCTACTCCTGCAGCAAACAACTGGCTTCCCTCTGCCACCACAGGACATGTGATGAAAATAACTCTCCAGAGCACATCACCAGTGCAAGGTTTCTACAGCCACTTTAGCATGTTTGGTTTTTTTTTTCTTTTGCCATCTCATTTTCAGGTATAACTGTTTTTGTTCAGAGAAGGACCCAGACTGTCAATAACTGCAGTCCATCTGCCCAGGGAAAAAAACTCACCTATATTCACAGGCACCTCACCTCAGTTCCTTGGCAAACCTCTTCCTGCTGTGATGCTTCACCACCTGCATTGTGATGTTCACTCTGCACAAGGAGAGAGCGGGAGAGCTCTCTTGGGAAGGGCAGCACCTGAGACACCAGGTGCTTGTTCATATCTCTGTTGTGCTTGGGCCCCCTCACTGTGTCACATCCCCTCTGTACAGATGACAATTCCTGCCCTCTGCTATTTCTATTTCAAGCAGAGCAGCTGTGGCTTATCAGACATCCCTCTGCCGCCCCAGCACTGACAAGGGCACAAACCCATTTTGGTTACAGATGTGAGTTGTTGCCAGCACATCAATACGGCAACTTGATTTTTCATCAAGTGAGCAATCAGGTGAGCCACACATTAATTAGTCTCCTTCACCTGTCCCAGCTGTATTAGAGGCTGGTGTCTGATGCTGAACTGACAGTTCAGTAGTTCTGGTAGCCCATGTTTATGAAAAGGCAAAGGCTCTATCCTCCATCCAGTGTAAGCATTTCCAACTAACCCAGAGAGATATAGGGTTTATCCTTGCCTAGAAAATCAGATCCTAAGGAAGATCATTAGGGAGTTAAGTATTAGTTTTAGTATTTTTAAAGCCTCCTAGAAGGACTCATTGATACTTCCCAATCTGAGCAGCTGAATTTATGTTACTAAGCAAACTAACTTCACAGCAAAAGTATACAAGAGAAAGTACTGCTATGTAGTTTTAAAGTCCATCCATTTTTCTGTGAAAGTCTGACCGAAATAAAATGGAGACATTTTTTAAAGGGAGCCCATATGATTGAAGTCAATAAAATATTTATGCCAGATAAGAGAAAATCTAGACTTCCTAAATTTAACATAATTCAAATGGCAACTGAATCCATTTGGAGAGGGTATCAGTAAAATGCTTTTCTATGTGATTCTAAACATTCAGCTGCTCCAAATGACAAGGACAAGCTCATCTTTACACAGGGAGTTGCGTGGCTGTAACAGCTCATCTCTAGAGAGGTCTCCCTTCCTCCACTAAATATGGGAGTCAGGGGTTTTGATATGACTAGACACCATGAGTCTAATTCTACCCTCAATTTTTAAAAATCTAACAACAGAAAGGCAAACATTTTTTAGTAACAGTAAAAAGAGCTTGAGAAGTATCTTACTTGAAAAAGCACAAAGCATTGATCAAAGGTGCTGTTGGCTCATTTATTTCTTTGTCTGCTTCTGCCAGTCCTGTGGCTTTGCCAAATTTATTAGGTCAGTGTGGCTTCCAGTGTAAAATATCAGAAATTACAATTTTTCTCTATTTTTAAATTACAGGCAGTATCATTTTGCTATCATTACTAGTGATGTAATGATGATTCATACCCAAAAGACATTCTGACTCACTACTGTTCACCTCAACCAACCAGATGACTTTTATTTAACTAGGAATTAAAAACTGAAATTTAAGGAAATAATTTATAAGAGACATGGTTCGAGCATTAAATCAGTTGATTAGATTACCAACAAAAAGGATGGTTTCTATAGATGTTATGCAGACTGAACAAAGGCTAAACCAAAGCAAATAGGACCTTTCAAGATGATAGACTCAATTGCTTTGACAAGTAAAATGGTGGACACCCAGCCTCAGAACTAGAAATTAAAGTGAAGATAGGATATTCAATAGTACCTTCCCCCCCGCCCCCCCCCAAATAACTGCTACCGGCTGATAAAAAATGTGTCATTACAATATGTTATGTTAAGATAAATGAAGAACTTAGTATTTTGAGTTATCCTGGGGGTCCATCAAGCAAACTTTGCCTTTGAAACATGGAGGTGATTAAATCCAATGTTTGCTCATAATTTTTAATGGCATAACAATAAGTTATAATAGAAAACAATATTATTATTAAATCTGAATGGGTTGGAAAGAGAGATAAAGCAAACTACTTAATAAGAAT
>VWZN01019460.1:89155-131231 GCA_013396955.1 Regulus satrapa | reverse complement strand
CTGGGGGTCCATCAAGCAAACTTTGCCTTTGAAACATGGAGGTGATTAAATCCAATATTTGCTCATAATTTTTAATGGCATAACAATAAATCATAATAGAAAATAATATTATTATTAAATCTGAATTTGGGTTGGAAAGAGAGATAAATCAAACTACTTGGTAAGAATTCTTATCTGTATGGGTAACCACAGAAAAGCCAGATTACAATGAACTAGGTAAATCCAGGCTTTAATTTGAAATATTATTTGTGAGATGAGTTTAACCTGTATTTAATCTACAAGCATAAAAAGAGTTTCTGCTTTGCTATTTAACAACCATGTGACAAAGCTAGCCAGGGAAACTTATAATGAAATAGAGAAAATTATTTTGGCTATTTGGAATAGTTTAAGGGTATAATGCACTTAACTCAGAGTTGAAGATTTGAATCAATGAATTTAAGGGCATTTAAGGTCACTGTCTTGGGTTGCAATGCAGGATGCAGCCAGGGGTGTGCATTCTGTCCCCATCTGTTGAGCCCAGGAGGGGCTGTGTTCTTTATCTCTTCCACCAGCAATCCTTGCCCGGAAGGAATCTTCTGTTTAATGGGCCTTCGAGTGACTGATAAAATTACATCATCCCATTGTGAAGTGCTCCACCCAGGGGGAGGAGCCAGGCATCTCCAACTGAACAAAATCTGAAATTTAGACCACCATAAGCAGCCTTTTTCCACTGGAATCCCAGAGGAAGAGCAGGCCCATCTACACCACCACTGGATCTTTGGAGGAGGACTGCACCTTTCTACAGGATCACTGCTTCAACTGATCCATGTTTGTCACTCCAGGAAGACTGCAGCCACCATTTAATAAGACTGCTAACAACATCCTTTTTGTACTACTGTATTTTATTTCTATTTTCTTATTAAGTTGTAGTTTTTTCTTGATTTTTTTTAATACTAGTAAAGAACTGTTATTCTTATCCTCATATCTTTGCCTGAGAGCCTCTTAATTTCAAGATTATAATTAGGAGGGAGGGGGTTTACATTTTCCATTTTCAAGGAAGGTTCCTGTCTTCCTTAGCAGACACCTTTGCCTTTTAAAACCAAGACAGTCATGTTCACCAGAGAGGAAATAAAATTATGAAATTACAGGTTCTTTTGAGACCTCAAAAATGGCCAAGGTCCTGCTGGGTAAGAGGCCCCTGAAAAGCTGAGCAATGAGATCCTGAAGTGAATATCTAAGAGCTGTCAGGTGGATGTGAGCAGTATGCTGAGGAGCCTTGAAAGACGGCTGTTGATGGTGCCTTTGGAGACTCAGTTAAAAAGCACAAACTTAGCACTGTTCATTTGGACCATGCCAGAGATTAGGTGCAGCACCTTATCAGTGTGAGAAAGTTCAATCACCTGTGCTGGCCTCAGCCCAGCTGCCAGTGATACAAAAATCCCTGGGGGCTTCTGGAGGCACAGGAGTCTTCCTGCGTGATGCCATCACCTATCAGGAATAGGACACTGCAGGTCAGCAAAGCTCTTTAATGAAATCAACAGAATTTATCCAGACTTCAGCTGTGGCTTTTTTCAGCAAGCTGGATGGCACCCATTAATAGGAGGGGTGGCTTCAATCTGGGAAGCAGAACTAGTAGAGCCTGAAGTCTGTGGTGCTATCACTGTATCACACAGAAAAGAAAAACAAAAAAGCATCAAAAGGGTGCTTTTGTTTGTTTCCCTGTTCAGTTAAATTATCAAGATACAATGTTTTGTCTTGTTCTACAAATTGTATTTTCTCAGCCAGCCGTGGTTTTCCCAAATAAACCATTTACATCTGACCATCTCACCAGCCCTCCTCCCACTAGCTCCATTTCCAAATTTGGCAGCTTGCACTCTAATGCCTCTAAATATTGGGAAAAGCATTACCTTCTACATCAACCACCAGTTCAGCCAGAAACCTGACACAAAGATGTGCATTTATGCAGTTAGAGAATATGCCAAGACTTCTGAGAAAGCAGATACACATTTTAACCTGTTTTCATTATTTATGTTGTCTTTTAGTCAATGTTGTGTGCATACCTGGCCAGTTACCTTCCCTCCTTGCAAGAAAATCTATGCAGTGAGAAAAACAAGAAAGCAGTTTTATGTTTAAACATTATTTAATAGATTTTAGGAAATTACATAAAAAGTCTGATTCTCACCTGGCAAAAGGCCAGTATATGCTTCACATTAATTGCACAATATTTATGCCAGTTGAAAATGTGAGCCACTCTCTAAGGGTCACATTTATTTAAAAAATCAGTTACCCTGAAAATAGCACATGAAACCTTTTTTTCCCTGCAAGGCATAGAGTTTCTCTTTAAAATTCTATAAACCTCTTTTGCAGGGTAAATAGTGATCAGCCTTTAACAAACACCAGACATATTTTACAATCTCTGGAAATTAGAGTTCCCAACTGCTCTGCAGCAACACCTGCATCTGCTGGCAGCAGCCACTGGGTTCACTCTGCCCAGGATGCAAAGAGGAGGAAGCACCATGTGTGTGAGCAGGAAGATTGTCTTGGTGTCTTACCCCTCTCAAGAGGACAGGATTGAGACATTTTTTCCTCCCTAAATACACAGAACAGCCAGAGCAGAGTGGTCCTGCTGCTACCTCAGCTACCAGCACTTTGACACATCCTCCCCAAGCTGCTGGAAATGTGCAAACAAGCTGCAATAGATAATCATAAAGCCATTGATCAAGAAAAGCAATTTGATACATAAGAAATGCATATTTTTATGCATCAAATATTTGTTTTACCCTACCAAGCCTGGAGATAAAGAGCTACAACAGCTAGAGGGCCCTGGCTTTGCAAGCTGTGGTATAATTAAGGAAAAAAAATGTAAAAACCGCTTAAGTTAGTGTGGTGTTGCTGGTTTTCAACACTTGTTCAGCAAGCCCTGAATAATTCAGTGGTACCTTTGCTTCTTATGAATAATGTATTCAGTCTTGAATTTGAGCCAGTAAAATCTTATATTGCATCACTGTATTTTCTGCTGGGCACAACACCAGCAGTGATGCTTACAGATAAATGTCTAATGAGTTTAGGGCATAAATTCGCTTTGCCTGTACTCCAATATAGCCATACCCTTATGATTAACACCTCCTTTACCACTACTTAAATGCTCCCATGCCATATTTGACTGGAATTTTCCATATCCTGAGATAGTTCTTAGCCTGATTGACTGAGACTGCTCAAGAGTCACAGAATTTGCTGCTCTGTCCACTTCCTATTA
Organism: Regulus satrapa; assembly: GCA_013396955.1. Lineage (NCBI taxonomy): Eukaryota > Metazoa > Chordata > Aves > Passeriformes > Regulidae > Regulus > Regulus satrapa. The sequence goes on along the minus strand of VWZN01019460.1, from coordinate 127,996 downwards.
ATTCCTAGGCACCTAGGTATTTTGGGGGTTTTTTTAATTTTTTTTTTTTTAACCACTGTTGAGCAACCAAGACAATGTCTTCACCACAAAAGCTGTCACAGCCCAGGTAAACCACCCCTGAATGGCAATGGTCAGGTCAGAGCCAAATATTTTGTACATGACTTTAGGACTGGTTTTCACCATGTGTATCCCCGTACAATTACAAATAGTGGAATCTCATGTTTTTTCTGCCTCATCACTATTGCCTCCAAAGATCCTTCTTGAATTTTTCACATGTGGTCTGATTCTTTTACTGTCCCCAGAAACTTACTGACATTGATTATTTCCTTTTTAGTCTGTTATGAATACAATGAACAAAGCATTGAGCTGCCTTGGCCATAAAATCATTCCATCCTTCCTCAGGTTATTCATTCCTCTGTTCCACTCCAAGTCAAAAGAACTGAATTTTAGATAAGGACAGAAACAGCTAAATCAAGGTTTAGAAAAATTATGAGCAGAAAGAAGATTGCATGCAAACATGTACAGCTAGGAAAGGACATATATATGTCCTTCATATATATTTTCTATACAGCTTTTGTCCCAGCTTTACACTGCCTAACTGGGACACAGCTAGGGCTGGACACATGCCACGTGCAGCCCTTGTGCCACAGTGGGACAGGACAGGGTCACCTCTCTGCAGCCCCACTCTACACAGGCGTTCACGTGTGCCTGCCGAGGGGAGAGCAGCACCTCGGTGTGGGAGAGCTTGGAAGCGCTGCTGGCTCAAAACATTTCAGGCTTGAAAAGGGGGGAATGGGCAGGTCTGGCCTTGGCTCTGGTGAGGTGATGCCCTGCTCTGCACACCCAACACCTCAAGCCTGTATCCCAGCTCTGCAGTGGCTGCCGATCCCTGGCACACCAGAGGCAACATCCACACCACCTCTGGAGCCCCTAGCCCAGCTCCTGAGGGGCCAAATGACTGGGAGTTCAACCTAGGGAAAGGGACCAGGAAAGCCAAAAGCCTGAGACATGAGGCAAGTACATGTCTCGACCCTACCTTCTCTTAGAATTTCTATCAGCTGAACTCTGCTGGAACCAGGACTGGTAGTTACGTTTGTTTAAGTTTAGAATTTTAAATAGTTAAAAACTTAGACAGGCTTAGAGTTTGCTAGTTGAATGGGCTAAATTAATGCTTTGAGAAGTGTTTTATGTTGATTAAATGCTGCTCTAAATCTTATGTCGAAATTCTTTGATTTTCTAAAGCTGCCAGTAAAGGTCTTTTTGTTGTTTTGACCTCCTGAAAATATGACCAGTATTTCTTCCATGTGTCTAACTCAGAGTACATGAACAGCTAAGTCCTTGTAAGTGTCTTGTCGAGGGAGATTTTTGGGACCTTACACAAACCCTGAAGGGGTTTGGTTTACCTTAATGCTGAGGAGTGGCACCATGGTCAGTGTCTGCAGCAGCACCTGGAAAGGGAATCCTCCTGCTTGTCAGCAAGTTAATTGATTTGAATAAATAAATCCACATCCTGACTCCATCCAGAGCCTGGCATCTTTACAAAACAACAGTGTCTCTTCAAAACTATTTGCTTGGGGCTGATTGCTGAATGTTGTCCCTTTGGCATGTCAGGTCTCAAGTACCCAGGCCATGCCTGCTGGTGGTCCAGAGAAATGCTGCCCGGCCTCAGAGCTGGAGGCTGTGGGAAGACAGCCACCAGCAACGACACTTTGTGCAGCACACCTCCATGGCAGGATGTCTGAGGCCCTCCACTCATCCCCTACACACCACAGAGAGGAAGAAGGAGGTAGATGGGACATGTGCCAGACTCCTCCCCTGCACATTAGAAAAGCACCAGTCTCCAAATGCAACACCTTGCTCATCTTTGGCATTCATTCTTTCTCTTCCTCTGTGCCCAGGGTTTAGCTGACATTATAGTCCACCTCTATTCAAGCTCCAACACAATGCTTCAAGTGTCAGTTTAAAGGAAAAAGATACAGAATTTAGTAGAATAATCTTCCATGTTTCTAGGAGTCTGTGAGATCAAACTAAGTAATCTCACAAGTGCCCCAAATCTTTATTGATAAAGCCCCTAAATACACCATATCTTAAGACCAAACATTGTTACAGCTGAGGTACATTTTATTTATAATAAATTCTCCTTAAAATGTATTATTAATCAGCATAAACATGGCCAGTAGTGCCTCTGACAAGAAACTGTAATACCTTTCTTACGAAGTCTCTCTCTGCTCCCTCTGGCACTTTTCATTTGCATCTTTTCCACTCACTCAAGTTTGAATATTGTATTACACCAAAGGGAATACAATAATCTCTTTGCAAACCTAAGTCTAAAGGAAACTCCTAGGCATTTCAATGGAAGAAATTTTCCAGTTAGAGACCCATAAAAATCAGCAGGTATCAGGCAAACATTTCTATTTTGATGAAACTACACTCTTCGCTGGGACAATATTCCACCTGAAGATTGAACTTATTCTAGCTCACATGAAATACTGCAAAATGTAAAACATTTAGAATGCCTATATGCAGATGATGAATATTTAGTTCTGGTCATTTACCTGTAAGGAATGATTGACTTGCAGCACCAATGCAGGAAACACCTGGACCATACCAATGCAACCAGCCCATTATTCTCAAAAGCATGGAAGAGACTACCCATCAGATATGCAGGTGCACTGTGATACCTGTGGGTCTATCCTGTGAGCTCAGCTGCTGAGCAGCCCTGCTGCAAGAAGCCTTGTACTCCAGGAGAACCTGCTCGTGACATCCAGGAGAGATCTCTATTCCAAAGCTATAATAATGGTTCAGTTTTTCATCTTGCCCTCTTGTTTGCTATTCATTTATTCATATTTATATAAAAAACTCCAAGGCAATACCCAAGATTTTACAGCAGTCCTTACGATATTTCAAAACATAGAAATAAAATTTAACAGTACACACCAAGCTACATAGTCCTCATCCTGCCTCTTAAGTTATATTTGTTCTCATGTCTATGTTATGTAAAAGGCAAATGATATCATGGGCAGCTCTGTTGCAGGTTTAACTCCACAGCATGTCTGTGCTTGGTCTTACAGTGTACTGAAGACATTTTCTCTGCCCAAGACAGGCTGCTCTGAAGCAATCTCTCAGTCTCCCCTTTGAGACTTGACTCCTTTCCCAGCCCCCACATTTCAAGCCCAGGCCATACTTAAGCCCCAGCAGACAAGTACCAGCACACTTCTCTGCCTTGGCTGCCCATCCTCTCTTGAATGGCAACTAAGCCTCACCATTTTATTTTCTAATTATCATAGAGATTTTAATTCTTTTTCTATCAGCATCCTTATTAGAGAGAGTGGGTCTGAATGGGTGAATCCTGCTTGTGATTTCTCTATAATGCTGCTGGTCTGTAGGCTCACTTCTGGTGATCAGCTCATCTCTGGTCTTTGCATTTTCTTGGTCTTGACCAGCGTTAGGGTTAGGTTCAATCCGAGAAGCCTCTGTACAAAGGCATAGCAAATTATTACCCCAAATGAGAAAGCCTCATGAAATGGAAGGCACCAGCAGCCTGGAGAACTGATTGCAATACAGTTGTGGTTCTCACAAAGCTTAATATTTACAAATACTTTTATAACCACAGACCTGTTCCTTGCTCCCTATCATCTCTTGTTTGTTTACACATTGTTGCAAACACTTGTCAGCAACAACTTTCCTGCATTTAAAAAGATCAGTCTAATTTCATGCTGAATTTCAAGGGTTCAGAGTCCAAGGCACCCTCAGACACAAAGGGAAAGGAGCACTCTCCGGCAGTTCAGCTCCCGTAAGATGGGACTGAACTCACCAATAGCAAATATCAGCTCTTGCTGTGGTTGCTGAAGAAAGCTCTCACTGATGCAGCTGGCCCGAGAAACTCTAAGGATTAACACAGAAGGATTTGTTAGCTACAGTTCCTCTCAGTTTCTTATTTCTGAAAATCTTCAGTTTTCCTCTGCATTTTAAGTTTGGGTCCTTTCAGAAATCCATAAGTATTCCAGTATCCATAAGAGCCAACCCTGACCCATCCTAAGTGGGCTTTCCACCAGGCCAACTATGATTCCTGTCAATCCCTGACTGTCCCATCATCCTCTGTGTATTTCCAACCCTGACTCCCCTACCTCCTGCCCCAGTGCTTGGTGGAAGCCTCCTCCAGTGTCCAGCCTTGAGTCCAGAGACAGCAACTCCCACCAGCTCTGCACCAGCCTCAGTGTTATCTGAGATGGTGCCATAGGGCTGAGCATCAGCACAGTTTGAGGAAACACAGGGAAATTAGCCCATCCTGAACTGTTTTCTGTCCCACTGGAAATGACTCCTCATCACTCACCCCTAGAGCTGCTGGGCAGGGAAAGGCTAAAAGGGCCTGACTCTGCCATGACTGCTGCGAAAGTCAGGGAAGAAAAGGGAAAGAAGAAAGGTTCTACCTACTTCTTTCCATGCAGGAGTAGCAGGATTTCTTTCTTGATGGAGAAATCCAAACCTGAATCCCCAAGGGCAGGGATAAGCATGAAGTTTCTACGGCTTATCCAGAAAATCCTGCCGAACAAGCATAATTTTATATGGTGCAGGGTTACTGCAGGACCTCTGTCTGGATGCAGGCTACGTTATCATGAATTCACATGACTTCCAGATGGGCCCAAAAGTCTTGATTTAAAAGAAACCTGAGATCCAGGAGTCTAACACAGACAGCTGGAAGAAACATGTTTACATCATGTCAGGCTTATGCATTGCCCAAGGTCACCCTGTGGCTCAGGGTACAACAGTTTAACCAAAATTTGTCAGCACAGCTGTCTGAAGGCCTTCCCCACACTGCACAAAAACATAAAGCAGAAAAGGAATAAAACAGGAAAAATTAGTGTTGTTTTGCAATTAAATAACAGCCTTTATGTTTTCCTACTTTTATTCTAGCAGATTTTACATCCTATTGTGCACATAGTATGTCTCTTATTTAATATTTGCCTAAAGATGATGAAGTGCAACAACTTTTATTAATAAAAAAACTCAGGTCCTCTTACTTTTTTTTTATTCACAAGGATAAGTACGTTTAGAAGAAAATTCTATACTCCAGCTGCAGCCCCACAGCCCACTTACACACTAATTACACTGGAGGTCCCTGTAACCAGGATTACTATTCAGCAGATAATACTTCAGATTCTCTTATTGCCAACATATTTTTTCACCTACACCACAGCCACTCTTTTCCTCATGCCCACCACCAGTTAACTGCAGATTATATCCCCTCCCCAGCCACTGTTTAAACCACATATTAATACCAAAGATGGCTTAGAACAAAATTCTTCAGTTTTGTTCTCTTCCCCTTTGGAAAAAAAGAAATGCCCACTCCCACTGCTGCCACCTCCAGCTCAAACAGAGCCCTCAAAACCTGCCAAGTTATTCTCTTCCAGTGATCAATACTCTCCAGGCTTGATTACAAAATAATGGCTTTCAGGAGAACGGCCGAGAGGGTATGGATAATGCTCAGTGGTCGCACGAAGATAAACTTGGCCCACAAGAGAATCACAGAATACCTTGGGTTGTAAGGGAACCACAAGAGCAATTTCATGCCAAACCCTGCAAGCTACTGAAGGTTTAGACTGCATTTCTCACACATGTTCCAAGAAACTCATTCCAGAGAGATCAAACCCTGCAGCTGTTATACTCCCAGCTTTTTCAGAGCCAACTAACTTAGAAAGCCAACACCTTTGGGAATAAAAAACACAAAAAGAGAGGTGAGCAATAAATCAGAGGCACTTAAAAAGCAAGAGATCCTGGTCCCGTTTACTGCTGGCAGGGAGGCACAGAAGCAGACAAGCTCTTCTAGGTGTTCTCCCCAGCTGTGGTACATCACACTCAAAGGTAACACCATGTACATGATACGCTGCTTGCAGGAGCTCATCTTGCTAGGAAATTCAAAGTCACTTTTTCTAAGCAAGGCTTCCAACACCAGAACTCTTAGTGTAACTCAAAACAATTGCCCTTCATTCTCTTCCAAGGCCGGGCTCGGTGACATCCTCAGCAACCTGACTTAGGGGGTGGCATCTCCTGCCCATGGTGGCATAGGTGGAATTAGAGGATTTTTAAAATTCCTTCCTACCCAAACCTTTCTATGATTCTGTGATCCTCGGATGAGAACTGACAATCCTGTAAAAGGTAAAACATGGACTTGGACACAGCAATGTTTTCAGGTTTTAACTTTTAGCTACACAGTGGTTTTTATTCCCCTTTTTTTCCTGAAACCATCTGAACAATTGCAGTTTCATTCCAATTAAGATTTTTTTTTTCCCACATGAAAACAAAAATATATCCTATCCACAGAATCACATAATGACTGCGGTGGGAAGAGACCTCTACAGATGGCTTAGTCCTACCTCTTCCTCAAAAGAGGGTCACATACAGCACATTGCTCAGCCCTATGTCCAGTCAGGTTTTCAGTATATCCAAGAATGGAGACTCCACAATCTCTTTGGACAACCTGGTCCAGTGTTCCATCACTCTCACAATAAAATGTTGGGTGTTTTCTTATGCTTAAATAGAATTTCCTGTCCCAACACTGGGAACTGAGAACTAGATCTCTGTTCTTTACATTCCCCCACTAATCAAGTATTTACACATGGGTAAGGCCCCCTTGAACCTTCCCTTCTCCAAACTAATTAACACCAGATCTCTGAAAACTTCTCGTATGACACATTTGGTTCCTTAACCATCCTTGTGGCCCTTTACTGGATTTGCTCCAGTATGTCCATGTCTCTCCTGTAACAAGGAGCCCACCGTTGGCACAGGTCCCAGATGTGGGTGGTCACCTCTGTCACAAGGACAATTGATGGCTTATGGCCATCCTGGGGTCCACCAGGATCCTAAGGGCCTTTCTGGGGTTAGCCCCAACCTGCAGCAGAGCATGGGGCTGCTCCTGCCCAACGCCAGAATTTGCCATATCCTTTGGTTAGACATCATGAGGGTCCTGTCACATTCCTCCAGCCTGTCCAGGTCCCTCTGGATGGCACAACTCTGGAACATCAGCCACTCCTCCCAGTTTCGTATTCTCTGCGAGTGTGAATCAACCAGATTCATTAACAATGAGGTCAAACATTTCTGGCCCCAATATCAACCCCTTGACCACCAGTAGTGACTGTCCTCTAGCTGAACATGGCTGTGTGCTCAGACATTCAGGCAGTTTTCAGCCCATTTCACTGTCCAAGTGCTGAAGGCAGGATAAACAACATCCATCACTCTCCGCTTCACCACTCTGCCCATCATTCCTGTAGAAGGGTACCCAAATTCAGCTAGAACTAGAGAGAAGTGACACACAGGACAAATCACATTATTTTGAAGTTTAAACTATGATAATCCTTGAACTGTCATTCATTTTTATGCTTATCTAGAACAACACACATTCCTGCTTTGTTTAAGAATAACCAATTTATAACATTATAGTGAGGTTTGTATTACAGTCAGTCATTTCTTTCCATACCTCCCCTGGAAAAACACACCTGCTAGAACTCCAGCAGAGATGTCATCAAGATAAATGTGTTCTTGAGTGAAAAGAATATGCCACAGCCATTCATATGCTGACTTTTTCTTGTTACCCCTTGACTTAAATTCATGATTTATATTAAGATTAATGATAAAACTAAGTATGTGTTCTGAAATATGCATACAAATGAAGATGGCTTCGTTTGAAGCCAGTTGAGAGGAAAATATCTTGACTTCTATCTGCTATTGAGCTATACAATCCACCCCCCCTTTACTCAATTTCTATTTTGAAATGCAAAAAACTGTACATCTCCGCCAAATTGCAACAAAATGCCAAACATTCCTAAAACAACCCTGAGATCACAAGGAAAACCATACAGAGGTTAAAACTTTCAACTAGGTTAGTCAGAGCAACAAAATACAGTCTTTCAAGCTCTTCAACCAAAGCATCTCTGATTTGCAGCACCCACTGTCTGAGCCCTGTCTTGCCAGACTAGTGGCAAGGTATATTGCTGCTGCCTGCCTTAATATCCCCAGCAGTCCACATATCCCCATAAAGTTTCCATATGTAAGTTAATTTGACAACATTTTGAAGCATTTTTTCCTTATTTCTAACGACTTCTAAGAAGTGAATGATCATCCCTCTTTCATTTTTCTGCCCTCTATCCTACTGACTCATCACTTCCCCCTCCCCCTGTCAGCCCAATTTTTAACACACAAATACTGTTTTCTCTCACACCTCCCGATTTGCCCCATCCATTCTGGGCACTCTAAGTAAAGCTCCACAGCAGCAGGCATCCCTCACATATATGTCACATCCCTGTTCAAATAAGCTTACATCCCATTTAAACCACCATGACTTCAGTGCTACTATTTATCTTTTACTCCTGTCTCTCCCTCCTCACTGACTGCACACATTTTTATTTTTTTTCCCCACTTGTGAGCTTCTAACAATCTTTTAGGCCTCTCCTCCAGAGAACTAAGCATTCAGTATGAATAGCTGGACTTAACACTGTGCTGCTATGACAGTTTTGTGTCCAGTGCCAAATTGTCTTTTAAATGCATCAACATCTCTCTGTTGCTGGTATGAACCCAACCTCTCCTGGTGCCAGACTTGGCTGGAACCTTTTGCTGTCACTGATGCTATCTGCCAGCAGCTCCTCAGTGATTTTCTTCAGTGGATTTCTTCCCCCACATGACTGGAGGCCAAACATCAGCTCAGCAAGGGGGGCTGGAGCTACAGCAGGATGAGTGAATGTCTCAGGCAGAGGACACACTGAGGCAACAGGGATGGAAAACCTCTCTCGATGACATGACAAAATTCACCACATGTGACCAAAAAACCCCCAAATTTTCCACATTCTAAGGAGAAATATTTATTACCATTTGGTCAAAATAATCCTGCACCCACAGTCAATCCTCACCTTCTAGACTGAAGGGACATTCACACCTTTCTTGCTATTCGTGCTGTACCTCATATACTACAAACCTTTTACCCAGAACAGTCTGCAGGGAGACACTGAACTGTAACTTTCCACACTTGAGTGACTCCAGCTTCACCAGACTGGATTCTTAGTAGTTACACATATACTTTGGTGTTAAAAGTCCAAGTAAATTTACAAATAATACACCTATACAGCATTGCAGAGGGCAGGAATGCACCTTATCTTTGGTTAGATTCTCTGTACCTACACACAGATCTTACAGGCCAAACTAAATTTAACTAAAGGACTCATCCCAAGAAGTAAACTGGAATAGCCTCAGCACAGCATCAGTTTACCCTAGGTCTTGTGCACACAACAGGTGCTCATCCTGTGGCAGCTGCCCAAATTTAACTGGAGCTTATGCTCCTGGAAAAGGAACCTCCCCAGTTTCCCAGATGACCATCATGCACCTTATACAGATAAACAATGCCCATGGAGATCTTTGCATCTTACCTGGTGAAAAATCAGACCAGCAGCCACTGGACAGAGGCCTTGCTGGCTGTTCACTGAATTTCACAGAAGGCCTTTGCCCACTTTCCATTTACTACTGTGTCCTGGATACAGCCCTGTCAAATCTGCTTCAAACTGTCTAGAAGACCTGGTATACCACTGACAGACTCTGCTCTGCCAAGATTCCAGAGCTGAACAGGGAACTAGAGGCTGTGAATGAGGTTTAGAAAAGAATTTGAACTGCATTTCCAAAAGTCACTAAAGACATTAAGGCAAGTCTCCAATAGGGATGAGGCACTGTATTTCTTTAAGGCCAAGAATGTAACAGCCACACTCTTTATCCAGTGAAAGACAGCAGCCCTCTTGATGTCTGCCAACAGAAATGCCACTCTGCCAATCCCACACCACAAACAAAATCAATGCCTTTGTTTTGAATTGAGTAGTGTTTTGTCCTGAAAGATTTTATTACAGCTTTGAGTTTACTCCCAGTTTGGAGCACAGTCATGTTAAAGTAAATTCTCATCCACCACTATTATTCTTCTCTGCACTTACACTGATTGCAAAAGTCACTCATCTTCTAGACCCTACAAGACATGTATCAAAATCATAATGCAGTCCAGAGTCCTAGGAGTCAGGGAAATGAATGTGTGACAGCCCCTGGAGGTATCCATCATATCTGCAAATGCCCATTTCACTGGGCTGGGTCACCCCCAGGATTCAGATGTGCAATAGACTCTGCTGGCTCATCCTCTCCCAAGATTCAAACTGGGCAGCAAATCTTCAAACTCAGCCCCACAGTCTGCTATGCCATGAACAGGATCTGGCCCTGAGGAGCTGGAAACTACACACAGTTCAAAAGCCATAAAGTGCTGACATTGGATTTACTTCACTTTACCCACAGGTCTAAAGTTTGGGGCATAACTTACAGTTAGTTAGCTATTCTTCCTCTTTGGAAGCAGGGGATACAACATCCTCCAGAGGTGCCTCTGACTCCCTGCATGGCTCAGAGGGATGTGTAACTTTTAGACAGCCACAGTTAAGTGAGACAAATACTAACTGAAAACGGAATGACAAGCTGACATGCTGTAGATTCCTCCAGTAACATTATTAAGTGACAATACTGCCAGTTTCTATAAATGGATTCACTAAGATCAGGAAAAGCAGAGTTTGCTCCTGTGGGTGGAACATTTAATAGTTCTTCAAAATTATGGGAAGGGGAAAAAAATAGATACAGACTGTGGAGAAAACCAGCAAAAAAAACCCAAAACAAAACAAAACAGTTTTGCATAGGTGGTTAAGCTATGGTGGTTAATGCTGAGAGTATGAACAGTTTGACATAACTGGCACTTACAAGACAGGAAGTAATATATTAATGTGAAAAAAAACCTAAATACACTTTTCTTTTAACTACTGCTTATAACCTGCTAGTGGCAGGATACTGTCAAAAGAATTAAAAGAGATTAGGAGAAAAATAATTTAAAAACATTTTAAATACAAAATAAAATCTAATTGCACAAGCAGAAATTTGGAACAACACATGAGTGTTAGGAGTCATCAGTGTTGGAAAGCCAAAGGTGAGTGAAAATGAAGGACATTTCCTCTACGCAGTCATAACTGCTGACAGACAAGAATATCAGGAGGAAAGGAAAGTAACTCCAGCATATATATTTTCCTATTTCTTATAGCTATCTTGTGACAATCCCTGAAGTACTTCATGCTGGGTTTTAAAGCACTGGAAAATGGAGATTATTTACTTGCAGAAATAATAGTGCTACAGGGATGGGATATGCAGAAAAGAGTGGTTATGTTCCTACAATGACTAAGCGCAGTTAAAAGAATGGATATATTTCCAAGATATGAATATTTTTCAATATACATACACACTTACCATGGGGAGGAATTACTCAATATGACACACTGAGGAGTACTAATTCAAAGCAGCAAACTGAGAACAGTTAAAAATTAAGGTTAGGAAGAAACTTCCACACAACTAAAAGCAATACATATCAAAGCCGTAGACCACGGTTTGTAAAAAAGCTATAGAATCACCATGCCTACAACATCTGGCACAATGCTGCCAGGTGCAGGCAGAACAGTCATTTATGGACAGCAACAGCTATGGATGCTTAATTTTTTGTAACATTCACACATCTCCAGAGCATCCATGTAAAGAAAAAAACATGTTTAGGAAATGCAGAAACTACCCCACCTTTTGTTTTAACCATCTGTGACACTACCACTCCTTCTGCACTTTCTTACAGTGTGGAGGAAATAAAAGAAATCACCACATCACCAGCTAAAGGATGCTACATGCAAACTTTACCCAGAATAAGACTGGATGAGGATGTGAGATAAAATCTGCAAAAACCACAGTGCATACTGAGAGTTTATCAGAGGACATCCCTGGTATGTTAGAAGACACCAATGACTTGTCCTGCAGCAGACTGTTTCTTTCTTAAGCAGATGCTTCTGGCAGCAGGAGCTTTCCAGCCTCTGAGTTGGCATCCTTGCCCTCAGGTCTCTGGTTTAACAGGCACAAAGTGAAGGCGCTGCCTCATGGATGCTTTAAGTTCCTTTTTGTCAGACAATCTGTTTATTTTAGCAGACTGCATTTTTCATGCAAAGTAATTTGCAACAGAGATCGCCACTGCTGCGCAACGCAGAACATTGGCATCAGTTGTCACAGCAGCTGAAGTAAAAACCAAAACAAAAAACTTAATTTGCTGCAGACACGGAGCGTCAGAGAGAAAAGCCACCAAGAAAGGAGTAGCTCTTCCCTGCTGGAAAATTTTAAGGAAGTAATTTGTTACCCTGTCACCCCTCTTTGCTACCAAGCTGCTCCAGTCACAAGGTCAGTTTGCTTTACAACAGTCAGCAGTTTCCATTCAATGAACCAGTTATTTCAGGGGGAAATAAACTCTTCCATTTCATATTGCACAATTCATAATTTCATTGACCAAAAGCAACACAGCACAGGGCAAGTCAATCAAAACCTGTACAAACTCTGGGCAAAAGACAGGGCTGAAACTCCACTACACTCCAAATATTCACCACAGCTTAGAGAAAAATAGAAGACTGTACAAATTAACATCAGCACTGTATTTTTGGTGCAGAGGCTGTATGCTCCTGCCTGCAGCATGTGACCAATCCCACCTTGAACTGCAACACCTACAGACAAAATTAGACAACATACACTGCAGGACTGGTTCCACCATATACAAAGGGGTCATGAGACAGGTAACACAGATGGAGTAGCCCAGTTGCAATATGGAAAATCTACATTTAGGCCATTTCAAGAATCCGTCACATATATGAAAACTGAGCCTTGAAGCCTGAAAGACAGCCACATGTGACTGAGTTCACAAGTACCCAAACCTCTCACATGTTGTCTTGGTGACCTACAGAAAAATGTAATGCACTGCCTTTTTGCTTTCCTAGGACTTTATAATCTGCCTAACCATAAAGCCAGGCCAATCATCTACTGCAGAGATAAGGAGAGGACTATCCTGTGAGATGTTACGGTTTCCAATAGGGGCCAGGAGGAACCTCTTCTTTTTTTAATAGCCACATGAAGGATTGGCCTTCTTCTAGGCACATCAGCACAATAACCCTTGCCATACATTAACACAATCCAAGAAAAACATTCCCTTTCCCAGAGAAACTCTCCCAGGATCTGCTTCCCTTTACAATGCAAATGAGGACTATAGATGAAGATGAGACTGCCTTTCACAGCATGGGCTCTTCTTGGGACGTTTTCCTACAAAACATCCTGGCTCTGGTTGCAGACTCTACCCCAGTCCTGAGGTTCCTTAGAAGGTTGTGAAGCTTTCAGGGAGCAAAGTGTGTAGAAGGAAAATAATACCCTTCAGTGCTCTTAGAGAAAAAGGGGCAAGCAACTGATAGCAGAGACCATGAAGAGGAAGAAACAGTCACAGATCTTCATGAAAGCCTACCTGAAACTTCATCAAAAGAGGTTGTTCCCCTTTTAATATTCAACTGGCTAGCGGTGCGGTCTTTGGTAGCTTGGCACTCGTATTGCAAAGGTAAATCACTTGTAAACATTCTTTTCTTCCTGTTCAAGGACCCCTGTCCTTTTGTATCCCTTTTCCTTTGATGGTTCCTTCTATGATTCAGTAGCTGAGATGTGCAGAGAAGCCAGTCTGGGGGAGGGAAATCTCACCAGCCCTTTGGAATCTTCCAATATTCCAGCATGTCAAAAGCATTCTTGAGGCACAGAGAACAGCAGGAAAGTACCATGAATGAAAACCATAGGTTTTTTTCCTCTTTTAATAAGACCCCTATGCATCCCCATGCAGGGAAAACAACTGAGAAGAATCTCATTCTCCTCACTTTCCTTCTTGTTACTCACTGGAAGTAACAGACAAGTCATTTCCAGCAAAACTATAAAGAAGCACCACAGTGCAAACAGTCCACCCTGCTTAACCCAAACAGCAGTGCTGTGCAAAGACAGGGGGGCACTCCCTGTCATTGTTCTACCAATCCATGGTTCTGCTCAGTAGAACAGGAATGGCAGCAGTAGGTCCCATATGGCAAATCTTACCCTTTGGATCCATGTTTTCTAAACAGTGAATGGTCCCATTCACGACACTTCATATTCCATAAGAAGATACTCTATTTTCCAGCAGATAAATCAATACTCACAATGCTTGGAAGTGCTTAAGTTCCAAGGCAAAAGCATAAAGTCCTTTTCATACCAACAGAAAAACAAGATACTCTGATAAGCACAGTATCAAGAACAGAACACAAAATGTACACAAAATGCATTATTTTAAGGTCTCAAAGAATTTTGGTATTTCACAGCAACTTAATCTTTGCACACATACACAGAAGGAGTAACTCATGACTGTGAACCATTTAGTTCTTTAAGCCATTTACTCACATACTGTCCACTACTAAATTGAACACTGTTAAGTCAGAACTGTTTCCTGCCAGCAAAAGGCCTTACCTTGGCATCATCTACTTACAGGAGAAGTAAAACATCAGCATTCCAACACACACATCTGTCTTCCACCATAAAAAGAAAAATTCCTTCTGCATTTATCTTGCCTGGCTTCATAATTTCAAGTTTGCCCAAATCCTTGGCACACAGCCCCTGCCCTGCCTCAACACTATTTAGAAGCAACACTCTGGGTGCCAAGAGTTCTGAACACTGAGACAAGGGAAAAGCCTTAACAAACACCTAATAAAGATTTTAAAATGTGAGATTGAACTTGTTCTATGAGGTCTAGCTATTTTCTTAATATTGTAGAATGAAAAATTCCAGAAGCGTAAGACTCTCAGATCAGGGAGATATTTCCTCCATACTTTATTAAGGCCTTCAGTTTATATACTGCTGCTCTGTCAGCTTTGTCCCTAGATCATGTAAAACATCAGACCAAGAGGGAAATGTCAGGTAGAGGAATGACAGACTATGAACAGTATGAATGAAGTTCAGCTGTACAACACAACCACAATGGGATAAAACAACAGCCAGCCTGTACAGGTTCTCAAAATTAAATGAGATTATCCTTACAGTACAGATGTTTTACACACAGCACTTCTTGCACAGACATCCACAAAAGGAATTGACCAATGAGAAAAAAAAAATAATTGAGGAGCTCCAAAGTTCATGAAAGTTAAAAAAGGTTCAATTTACATACAAAAAACCTCAATTAATTACAGAAGTTCAAGTGCAAGTGAACTTCTGATTAATATTAATCACAAACACCACCAGTTTACCATGCAAACATTTTAATTATTTAAATTGCTCTCTTCTGAGCAGGAAGAGACAGTACCACTCCATGGTGGTATTTCCGTTGATAGTGACAAAGGACCAACTTGCTTATAACTTAAATATAATAAATTCCTTTTTTGTGTAACTGAGGCTGAATACCCACAGGATATTGTTAACATTTCCCCTCCAGCATCTGGTCTAATAAAGAAACACAGAACAGCTTTGCTGTAGTACAAAAGTTTACAGAAAGTTCAACAATTTAATTAAAGACAATACAAAATATGTCGTCTGAATGAAAATAATTTATGTCAAAGTACATGCATGAGAAAATACTGGCAAGAAGATTTGGGTAACCCTATTATCAGATGCATGTTCTTTGTTCCTAGAGATAACATACAGTCAAAAATACATTTATAATTCAAGTTACAATAGAAGACAGTATTTCAAACATAATTTTGTGTCTACCAGCCCTTCAAGGCAAAAGAAATTCCTGTTAACACAGGAAAAACTGATAGAATAAAAAAAAAATAGAGCAAGACTGAAGTCTCAGAACAAGCCTGCAGTGTTTTGGTTTTCCTTTTATCAAGGGAAGAGAAGATACCAGAAAATAAAGGGGGACTCTGTCTTCTGTTAGGTTTTTAGTAAGTGTGATCAGAGCATCAGGGATTACTTTCATCCATATACCCCAGAAAACCCCACTCTCCTTGTGGAGAGACAGGGCACAGATCAGGCACAGATCTTCCCTTCCACACAAAGCAGTGCCATGCCCACACAAGTGTGGATCCTGCAGCCAGAGGAAACTACCTGGTTCTCATAGGGGGCAGCTTGGCCCCAACAAGCACCTTCTCTGAGCCTCCAGCAGCACCGCTAATCCTCTCCCAGCACAAGTTATTCTTCACCTTTATCAAATACTGAAACCCCAGAAGTCACCTTCTTCACTATGGTATTAGAATGAAATACCTAATATTTCTTACCATGTGTCACTTGCCCTCCACATTTTTGTGGTCAACTAAACAGTTTAACAAGACGACACATGATTAACTTCTTTCAAGATATTTTAGTTCATTGATTCTCAATAAAAGCATTGGTTGCAGTACAACAGTTTAACATACAGCAACAAAAGGTACTCAAATTACATGCACAAACTATTTAACAATAGTACACAGTGTTTTCTATTGCCATTATAAAACAAATACTACTATGACAGCTGGCACAACCTTCCAATTGTTCTCATGAGCCGTAATAGTGTGATGAAAACAGTGTTCCGATGGTACAACGCCAAAAAACAGAGATTTGGCCACTGCTGGAAGATTGCAATCAATATACCCTATCGTAATGGGAAACAGCATTGAAATAACTGTAAAAACAGTGACAAAAGAAACTATGCAAAACTGCTTTGACTTGTACTTCATTTTAAGAAAAATGTGGAAAATACATACAGCTTTGTATAGAAACAAAAGTGCATACAGAGGCAGAAAAGCTAAAAATTTAAGGCAAGACAAATGTGTGGATAAGTAAAAAAGACCTCTGAACACTGAAGTACTGTAAACCAGCAGCAATCTGTTGGTGAAAGAGTGCATAATTGCCTTTCTGGATTGTTTCTGTGGGTTGGGGTGGGTTCCTTTTTTTGATTTTTTTGTTGTTCTTGTTGTTGGGTTTTTTGTTTGCTTGTTATTCTTTCTGTTAGAATTATGGGGTTTGTTGTCTTATTTAATTTTATTTTAATAAAGCTTCCACCTCTGAAGCGCAAGCTGAAACTCCTCTGCATTTATGTTTGATGCTTGGCTGGCTTTCATTCAGTTTTACAGCTTGGTCCAGATTTTCATGGTTTAATGTGCAAAGTACAGCACATAGTATTAGGACTACTCACTCCAAGCTTTCAACATCTGCTTTTCAAGAAACAGATAAGGTGTCATCTTCATTAAAGTCAGTTTCAGTATTGCTGTTAAAGGGCTTCTAGAAATCAGAACAGAGAAGTCAGATGTATAACAATGATATAAGCAATGAGCTTTGTAAAACGCACACATGTTACAATAAGACTTTACCTACAGCAAATTAAAATCATCAGGGGACTTAATTTTTTTTTACATTTCTTTCTAGGTTTCAGAAACGCTAGCAATTTCAGCAATAATACTTTCAAAGTGTCCTGGCTGTGCCACTATTTAATGGCTTTTCCAGATAATATTCAAACAAGCAAGAAACCTTTTCCTCTAAGGGACAATTAGCAGTTTAGTATTATGCTATTGGCAAGTAAGATCCTGAAATATTATGAATATTCAATAGTTGTCATCATTTTATTCATAACCATATAAAAAAAGCACAGTTACATGATACTGCACTGTCAGGTCTATAATACACCAAGTACAACTGCAAAAATAGAAGTTAAAAAAAACAAACCTAAATTCTCCTGGTTTTGTTGCTTGATTTTTAAACTAATTGTCTCAGGGGAAAAAAAAATAGTAGCAAAGGCTTAATCTTAAACACAAAGGTATTATCATCAAATCAGGTCCTCTAATCCAGACTGATGGAACATTTAACATTTCAACTGAACCACTCATTACAAACTTGCAATGCCAGCAGTCATTCATACCCTGAACTGCTCCCTGGCCTCATCTACCCAATCAACTATTCACACCTTATTTTAAGCAGAAAAATTGAAAAATTTGTTTGTGGTTTTAAAACAGTTGGTCTGAATTCTTTAACATCACACTTAAACCAGAGGAAGACAAATTTAAGGATATTTCAACTCAATTCTCAAAACACTGTTTAAAAAGGAAAAAAGAGGCATGAATATGAATGTACAGAAGGTGTTAAAATACCACTTTAAAAATGGACTTGGTAGAGAGCCTACACTGGAAACACTTACCTTGTCAAAGCATTGTCATCAACATAATCATGTTGATCTCAGAACACAATTCAGAAACACTTAAGTCAGAATTGCAAAAAAAAAATGAAACTATACTGTCAAAGATCACTGAAATATCTAATCTAAGGCAGTGCAAAAAAGATGGCTGGTGAGGGGCAACCAGTCACCTTGCAAAGTGAGGGACTTCAAATTACTCATCACTGATCTTCTTAATAATCTGCATTGAAGGACCTGATGAACACCAGTGATATTTCTGTCATGCAGTTACAACTGTTAAGCAAACAATATGCAACTCAAGAGTGATACTGTCATCCATGGTGGATTATTGAAGTAATAATCCATTAGAAAATAAATTCAAAGGGGAAAGTGGTAAACATCTTGCCATAAGTGAAAACACTTCAAAAATTTACAATTAAATAAAAAGTTAGATGATATCTTATAAAAAGAAGTACTGAACACAACAAGGCCACAATAAATTAGTGTTTCCATAAAATGACATGCTGAAGGTTTTGTTCCCAAGTCTATACATTTTTACTGTCTGTTAATTCCTAAATATTGACAGCATAATTGAATAATTGAGGTACAGTAGTTTACATTTGTATGTGTCTCGTAAAAAGATTATTATTTTTCTTCCAGTTTTTCTTCCTCCTCGCCAAAGAACAACAAAGGAAACATTCCTAAAATGCAGCCAATGGTCACTCCAATAGCTTTGCCCTAAAGAAAGGGGGGAAAAAACGTTTTTCACTGATCAGCTGTTACTTATTTCCCATGTCCCACCACACACAATCAGGAACACACACCCCTTGTTCTAGTTTTCAGCTGGGAGTCACATTTTGCTTAGCATGCAGACTAGAAACACAGTCTATAAGAGAGAGACAGACATGACAAGGTTAGAAACAGTGTTTGCTGTGATAAAAGACAATTCTGATGAAGGAGGAGGGCAATGATCATGAACAGCTGCCCAAGTGGTAAGGGAGGAAACAGACATTCAAAGGAATAGCAGAATGGCCAGGGATACAGAAAGGAAAAAACCAAAAACCAAAAAAAAAACCCCAACAAACCACCAAACAACACCTACACACATTTTAGGTGCAATTATAAATGCATCTGCTTGTATCTGGTGCTGCAAATCATCAAGGGAATGAGTGGCTCCTTGCAAACATGATGGCTTTCAAAGGCGCAAGGCAAAACCAACAAAAACTGGAAAACATTTCAGTTGACCTGAATGTATAAGTCAAGAGGAAAGGAAACCAAGTATGACAAGCAGCCTCCAAACCACATCAATAGCAGTAGGTAGATAGTGTTGAAAAACTTAAGACAGCAGGTAAAAAAGAAAAGCTGCTACCATACAGGCAAAGGTGCACACAGGAAAGGAATGTGAACAAACTGAGTGCAATGACAGGGTTTTACCACTGGCTCAGCTTTTACTGAGGAGACTCACACTATGGGGCAACCCTCTGATAACATGCCAACTCGTCAGTCCCTCTGTGCTTTGATCTATCACTGCTAAAACCTGACTTTTTCTACCATAACTTTTCATCAGTAAGTACTATTTCTCTTCCCTTAAATCTGCAAAAGTATTTTTCCCAATGAAGGCTCATTTTGACAAAGTGAAATATCTGTTTCTTTACTCAATTTCTGATAATCTGCTTCTTTAATCATTGCTCTCACTGCTTAAGTGGGACCACTTCAAATGTTTAAATGTTAAGTAAGTAATCACCCTGAAAAAGCATCTGCAAGATGAGTGTCCTGTAACTATAAACGCAGGCAGTGAATATTACTCAAATGCTAAAAAAGTTTGGCCAGAGAAAAGCTAATTTCATATGCCAGCTAATGATACAATATTAGAAATTAGTATAAATCAGCACAGGTACATGAATAGCAAGCACTTGACAAGGAATGTATAGGAGTGAACTACTAAGGGGTCATAACTCCTAAGTAAATGATCTTATCACCATAGCCAGAGCACAATCCAGGTATCTGCACAGCATGCACTGCAGAGACCATCCACACCACTTGTCACTTGGGGCTTGCTGCATAAAAAAACCACTCAAGCTCAAAAAATCCAATCTCTTGATTCTTCCTGACATGGGCTCAACACTGAACCCCCCTGGGGAAAATGCACAATGCTGTTGGTCATCAAGGGATAAATGGGAATGATGACAAAAAGCACTTATCAGCTAGTTTAAACACAAAAAGCTCCAGGCCAGCAGTGCTGCCCACAGGATACTCACCAAGTGTGCACTGAGACGGGTCTGCCACATGTCAGCTTGTTTGGGTGTCAGGTCAGGGATTGACAGACCCAGTCGTGAAGCCAAAGCTTCTACATAACCTGCAAGACTGGAGGAACAAGAAAACAAGAACAAATGATTTTGAATCTCACAGTATCTTCTAGTGAGGCTTTTGAAATACTTGAACTTAAAAACAAGAGCGTTTCTGCATACCAATAAAGTGATTGAGAGAAAACTATGGGAAAGAGTTCAGACTTTTAAAGGTCATATTTTCCAATGTAAGTTAGTTATCTCACTGATTTACCATATGTATTTCCAAAAAATCTTTATGCAGCACAACACAACTGATGTGAATGTTAATGCATTTTTGCAGAGCTTTTTCAGTAACCTTTACTGGAGGAAAGGTAATACACAGACTAGTTAGTGGCAAGCCTTGTAATTTGCAGAAAACAAAACAGAAGGAAAGTGGGGGAAAAAGGCATAACATACAGCTTTACTTTCAGCAGTTATGCAGAAATTTCCTTCAAAAACTAAAATAAGCTGTATCTGTTTTTAGCAGAAATGGGTATACCTAGACCTGAAGACATTGCATAAATATTGCTTTAGCTGAAGAGAAAGAAATCACTTCGGATCTGGGCATAACAGATAACAACCTGAGAAGGTATATAAGGCAGAGCTTTATTATATCACCAAAAAATTATTTTTCCACTTTGCATCTCAGTGAATGCACTTAATATTCTTACCACAAATTCTCATACATACCCCAGTCCAGCTAAATCTGAAACAAGGTTTCCCAAAGCTGCAGCTGGAGGAAGAGGGAAGAAAAAAAGGTATAATCTTAGCTATGAACAAAACCAACCAGCTTCTACCCTCCAGTGACCCTCACTTACTCTCAACTTACATAGAATTAAAGACTAGACCTAAGTTCCTTATATTTTAGTGTTTTTATTCTTATTACAATTTAATAACAGCAGCAGACTAGAATCAGTACGAGGTGCAACTATTTTTCTTAATTTACGTGGAGAAAACTTGACAAATACAAAAAGACAACACTAACACCTGGAAATCAAGACAACTTTTGGGATCAGAGTTAAGAACAGGTGTGCACTTTTGTCAGCTCCATGCTGGACACCAAGCAAAACCTTCCAGTGCCTGAAGAGGCACAGGAGCACTGGAAATAGCAGGAGCTGTCACTCAGGTACGACAGCAGCGTAGCAGGCAGCCTTGATAAACATGTCAACATATCCATGTGAACGGTGTCAATTTAAGAAAATATACTGTACACAAGTGAACAAAGCTACACACAAAATACATGATTTCACAGCAGACTTTACTAAGATAAGCTTCCCTGGGACAGTTTCACATTGAACCAAGGCCTGCAAACTTCCCACTCTTTATCTCGCTCTGCTGTAACGTTTTCAGTTAAGCGCTCCCTCCTGGGGCTTTCCAGCAATGCTGCAGCTGGTGGATCCATGAGCACCCTCTGACACTGCAGAGGCACCAAAGCTGTTGAGCAGAGCTTATCAGTTTTGGTCCAGAGCAGGAGCAGGGTGGCTGCTTGGCCTTCCTGTGGTATCTCACCAAGGCAGAGGATCCACCAAGAACTCAGTAAAAAGACACCAACAGTGATCTCCACTTAGCACTGCAAGCAAACAGCAACATACAAATACATACGTCCACATACATTGATACTGGGCCCGGGGGAGTTTAGAGCAGTTCTGTTACAGAAATGCAAATACACTTTCCCAACTGACCCAGGATTTTAATTACTAGGTTGAAATCAACAACTTTTTCAAAAGCTATTTGAACTGAAATTCCATTTCTGCAAATGGAATATGTCCTTGCTTCACCCAGAGGTTGTTTCTTTATTAGGAAAGGCAGCTGCAAGACTGAGGAAGAGCCATTTCCAGCCCTGTGTGCTACTTTCAGCCTAAAATATAGGAATGTGCCATATTAGTCTCAATGTGCTGCAATTTTAATACTTGCCTGCCATAGTTGAAATTCCTAAGACAACTCCAATTGACAATTCTATTTGAGTTCCCTGAAAAATAAACAGTTTTTTCATTATTTGAGGGATTTGGAGTTAAAGTAAATTATATTGATACAACTGACAGAAGTACTGTTTATTGCTTTTCTATGTTAAAAGTGAAAGGATAAATGGACATTTCTCCTATTAGATCACAGAAATCCTATCCTCCTGGCATATATATTTCCCCCTAAGGCAAAGGCCTACTTCTGAAAGTCTTTTAATATTTCATACTCTTGTAGCAGGCAGCTGGCAGACAAACCTGCAACTCCTATCCCTGCATATCATCTTCCCCACTGCAATTCTTTGCTGAATGCACAACTCTGAACAAAAATTTCTACAAATATGGAGCAAACAAATAAAACACAGTATCACAGCTCCTTATGTTTCCAGCTGAAGAAACAAAACCACATGGTCTGCATTATGAAACACCACTAGATGGTTGAAAGATGAGAGACAATGTGCATGAACTAAAACAAGACATGATCCAGTTGGATATAGCAAAACATTTTCCTTCGTGAGGACAGCTGAGCATTGGAACGGGGTGCTCAGACAGGCTGCCCTTGCATTTCCCAAGTCCCTCAGGATAAAACCATGAACAACTTGGTCTCATCTTACAGCTGGTACTGCTTTGAGCAGGAGGTTAGGCTACAGACCCTGAGAAGGTCCTGAGCAGGGGGACTTTCTAGACTAGACCTCACAGGCCGCTCTATTCTGTTCTCTTGAAAAATATGAATCCTACAGACTCGATCAAGGAATTAAACAGTGAACTTACCGCAGCAATCATAATTGCGTTATCCAAAAATCCAAACCCTACAAAAGGTAATGCATTGTGGAAGAACACTAAAAGAAATAAGTAACAAAGAAAAAATAAATATTTATAAGAGAGTTCTAGAGCGCACAGGAACAACTGATATGTCTAATACTGGTTTTAAGAGAAACAAGGCAAAATACACAGAATTCCTTTCCTACTGGTCACCTTTTTGTTGCTGGCAGGTGTGGTAGAATCCTTTTCTACACAGAAATGTTACTAATAGCTGATGAACAACCAGCTAAACAACCTACTTTGCAAATACTTGTACAATTCCAGGTGGAAGCCACTTATGCCTACTAGTGCATAAGAGAAATACTTGAAACTACATGAACTCTAGTATTATCTACAGCAATGTAAAGCTCACAGCGACCTTACAGTGATGTTGCAGCATCACTGATCACCAAACTGTCTCACCAGACTCCCTGCATTCTTCTCTTGCTTGAAATGAAGGCCCTTTCTCGGCAAGCCCCTCGCAATTTCTGTGCAAGAGCTCCATCTTTTTCACACATTCCTAAAATTTTGTATTTTAAAAGCGTTTTCTGGAGTTAGACAAATCTTGTCAAAACTCCTTCAGCCAAATTTGCAAATGCTAAGGTGGGTTTCACTAGTGTGTCATATACTGCTAATTATCTCACCACTTCAACCAGAACTTCTGTATCTTGATTGTGTTTGTGCACTATCCTCAGTGCAAGTTAGACTTATAGCTGCTCCTTAGTACATTGCTTGAAAAAAACAAATTCCACCTTTTGTTTCGCTCATTTTCTTCTTTTTTACTTCTGAAATTCATTAAATCCTTTCTGAAAATATTTTCTGTTGCAGAAGCTTGGAACATGCTGGTCTGCGTAATTTCTGATAATGAGCACAGTTCTACTGTATCATTTCCTTTTTATCCTGCTTAATTTTCTTTCTCAGGTTTTAGCTTGTAGGCTTTTGATGTGGGTGGGATTGAATTTGCACAGCGTTGTCTCCAGCTGAGTTTCAAGGTGCTCACTTCATAAGACTAAATACAGCATGAGGACAAACCAAATGACAAAAATACAGCTGAAAATTGAAAATTTTCATTTTTTAACTTTTAAAATGCAGTAGATATTCAGTTTAGATTTGGTTGGAGCTTGGAGGTTTTTTTGCACTTCACATTGGACTATAATTCCCACACTATATAAACTTAAAGAGATGCAAACCTAGGAAGAGGGACAAAAGAAGAGTGCATGAACCTCACAGTCATGTGAAAAGAAACTGGTACCAGTACCTTTTGGGTTTCCTTTCTGCAGACAATATGAATCCATGACCACACAAAAAACCAAAGCCACATTCAACATCTTTCATGCTTAGGTACCAGAACGTGAATGGAAATCTGTAACTACTTTGTGAGAATACACCTATGTTCTAAACTGCACAGGTAAAGACTACAGCACAAAACGTATGAAACCTTCCAATTACTTTTAAACTATCACGGGACAAACCCACCAAAACATAAATAACAAAGAAAGCACACAGATATATCCATTATTTTAAAAACTGTAGCTAAACTGAGACCTCAAATTCTTAGTGAAATGGACAGAATTTTGAATTCAAGGAGCAAACAGAAGCCCAGGGAAAAAGGCAAATTAGAAAAAGATTTAGGTAATTAGAAAAGGAAAAAGTTTGCCTAAATATATTTGCTCACTGCAAAGTATAAAACTAATTTGGAAACTAAATCAGAATTTGAATCATGGTATTATAAATACACAAACTGTTTCAAATTTTCCTGCAATTTTATACCACTTCTCAGTCCTTTTAAAACACAAAACCTCCACGAGGCACTGCAGCACCAACACTGCTTGGCTTAGAAAAACAATGTTTGCTGCTGGCTTTGAACAGCGTGCTCTCATTTGGGCTTTCTGTCCTACTTTCACTAAGTGTTGCACATTCTCCAGCCGAGGTGTTACAAAACAAAGGCAGCAGGGCGAGTGGTGGTGCTCGCTTTGGTTTTTCTCTTACTCCATACAACAGGGATGAGGACAGACCAGCACTTGTGGAACAAAGATGAAGCCAATTCAAAGAGAGACTGCACAAATACTGAACCACATTCAAGAAAGATTCTTCTTTTACCATGTCTCAGTTGTCCTGGAGATGGTGGTGCAACCTCCAACTTCTCTAGAGAAGTCAAAATGAAATGAGAAAGTTAGCTGCTTTTTCACAAATTTGGTTTATTATCAAGTCTTTACCAAATGACTAGCAGGTAAAAAAGCAGTTGTCATTTAACAGCTTTCAAATGGGAAAGGAAAATACTTCACACCTGCATTTTTATTATTTTTACAAAAGATAACATAGTGTTAAAAGCCAAAAAGTCTTAGAATATCACAAGCTTACACTAGGATAAGTGACTATGCAAAGTAACAGCATATTTCAGAAGCAGTCTAACAGCCAGCTCCATTGGAAAATTAAAAAACCACACTAAAATTAGAAAAGTCAAATCTTCTACAGACAATCGTATGTCATTTTTTTAGAGGTCCTCTAAACATGCAGGAGACAACCTTCTTTCCCCCAGAGAGTCTGCAAAACAAATCCTACCATTTATATTCTCACAAAAGATATCATTTCATAGCAATATAAAAATAAAAGAAAAATAGAAGCCACTGCTTTTGGTAACAGCAGATTAAGTTTGGTCATTTGGTACATGTTTCAGGTATGCTGAATCCAAATCACTAAGAGCTAGCAAAGACCAGGACATCACTCCTGAACTTGACAGAGTACTTTTCTCTACAGGAAACCAATGCAGTTGTGTCAGAGATGCTGTGTAGAATGCAGCAGCAAGGGGAAAAAAAAACTAGCTACTTTTTTTTTTTTCCCCCTGTGTATTTTTTAATGTAGATATTGAGCAAAAGACCTCATTTTTAAAACAGAAAGAAATCAGTCCCAAATATTTTCCAGCATTATGAACCCTGAGGTTTTGACAAGTTGCTTCCATACATCTGCTGAGGCAATTTCTACAGAAAGAGCTTAAAAATGGTAAAACATGGAACCTACAACACTCAAGTGTTCAGATTTTACTTGGGGCAGCCAAGTACATGGAAAGCCAGTGCTGCAAACACAGGCTGTGACTATTTCAGCTTATGTCTGAGCACTGCAGACTACAGTGAGTATTTCTGCATCCAAGCCACTCTTATATTCAAAGCTATTGTAAAGAAGAAATGAAAATAGTCACTTAAAGAACCTTTGAGGAATAAAAGATCATAATACCAGTAATTCAGCCAACCAGGAAACTGACTTCCAAAATAATTTCACTAATTGAAGGTCTTTAACTTTCAAGCTCTAGCTGTTACTGAAGAGGTGCTTCCTCCCTCTGCCCAATATAAACACTACCTAAGCTCTACAAACACCAGATGTACCCACCGTGTAAACGGGACAAGTATAGCCCAAATACTACAGAAATAAAGATTATTTTGCTCTTCCCTAGAAAATGCCAAGGAATTCACAGATTCAAAGCTCCGGCTGGAAGAGCAACATGGTTAACAGTGGGGGGCCCTGTGAGAGTCAATGTTCTCACCCTTCGAGTAAAAATGGCAAGAAAACACCAGACCAAAATGTTCAGCTTCTCATTAGAAGGCTGGGATTGAGGATGGGACCCATTTTCATATGGTCTCATGTTCTCACAGGTGAAGCAAGTCTTTTACAGAAGCATAGAGAAAGAAAGATCTATATAGACCAGCACTGCCCTTTGGGCAGCTTTGCTCAGAGACAGTAAATTTCCACAACACTGGGGAAAATCAGAGCCACCTTGAAACAAAGAGATTAGCTGAGGCCACTGTTTCCAAAAGCTCCAGATGCCCTGAGGGTGGCCAGGCAACCAAAGTCAACACTGTCACATTCCTGATGAAGCTTCCCTAAACTCATTTGCTCCATCCCGAGACTGCCAGGGAGAGAATAAAAGCCCCTCAAAGGGAACACAAGCCCAGGAAGGCATAGAGTGCTGCCCTCCAAGGCTTTCTGCCCTCATGGGAAGCCCTCACAGCAACCACTGCGGCTCCCGGGCTTCCTGTGGCACTGGAACCACCCCTGCTGCAGTGCCCACCTAGTTTTTGGATCTAAGTCTCCATACAAGGGATTTTGTGATGAAAAACTGTAACGATATAAACAAATTTCCAGGAAACGCTCTACCTCTGAGGAAGATATCTTCTCATAGTTTTCCCTGATTATGACAGCCAGTTAGATTGGATAATTTCAATCTATTTCAGGTATCAATAGAGAATACAAAAGACTATTCAGCTCGTCACAAAATACAACAAAGCTCTAGAACATCAGTTCTCTGGATTTAACTACTACTGAGTTTGACAGCACCTGTCAGTCTACACAATTACATTCTACTCAGTCTAGCTAGACAGCTATTGAAAAAAGCTAAAAAAACCCAGTGCATAATTGATTTTAGAAACTTAGTACCAAAAGGAAAAATTAAGGGGTTTTGGTAGAAGGAAAAAGAAATAAAAATTATGTCTAGGAATAACAGGACTTCCAAGTTACAATAACTAAAAAGAACATAAACTCCACCTTCAGAACACACATCAAGGACTACCTTGGGATGTTTCTCAAAGAAGGGAGGCTGGGGGACACTACTTTGAGATTAGAGGAAAGACGAGTTAGTGTAAGATAGAGGGAAACACCAGGTGATCAAATATAAACAAAAATTACTTAATCACTGACAGTCTGTTTCAGAAGTGTGGGATTCCTGCTAAATAGGCATTTAATCAAGCAGTCCTTCAACACTATCAAGGCAGAAATTTCAAGAGAGGTCACCCCAGAGCATGGGGTGGCACCATGCTCTGGAGACCAGACTGCTCCTGATCAGCCATAGGGAGCTCGTGCCAGTAATGGCATCTTCCTGCTGCACATGCTAGAACTTTATTTTATAAAAGAGCATCTTGAAAGCACACGTGACAGCGTGTCTGGCTTACAGCTTCCTTCATCATCAAGACATCTGTGAAAAAACTCTGTGATTCCACACCCTAATGAGACAAGAATGAGATGAAGTTCAGGTAAGTGGTGCTGTGAACCCTGAACATGCTCTGGACAGGGCAGCTCCCTCTCTGCCTGAGCAAGCATTTCGCCCCACGCCAGCACACAGGAGGGCCAAGTCAGACCAGGGGGCTCAGGACCTCGTCACATGGTGCCTGCAGGACCAGGCTCACAGGAAGAGCTGTCCAAAGCAAGGCTCCAAAGCACAAAGGCAACTTCCCTGAGAGCTGATGCTCTGCCTCTGCCAGCTACAGAGCACTGCCCACTGCAGGAGAGGGCTGGTCCAGCTCAGCTCTACTTGCAGAGGCCAAAGATTGGTTTAAAGCTGGGACACTGGGAAGGAAAGAAAAGTAAAGCAGAAAAAAAATCCAAACCCAACCACTGTGGCATGAAAGCCAAAAGCCTTTTTACAGAATCACTTCCAATATCACCTCTGTAAAGCATAACATACTTTAAAACTCTGCAAGATATGAAAGCACTGAGAGCCAAAAGAAAGTTCTTTAAACGAATTTTTTAAAACTCTAGATAGCAAAACATATTTCAGAATAGCGTATTTATTCATAGGAAGTTGTTCTGATTATTTGAATTTTCAAGACTCAGCAAAAAACAAGAATAAAAATATTCAGAGAGCACAGAAAAGGAAACGTGCCCTTTGTTTGTTTTACCGGAGGGGAAAACAAAAATTCAAATTGCAAAACCCACTTTAAAGAGCTAATTTCACTCAGAATCAAACACTTCAGAGTTTAAATGTCTGGGGGAAAAAGAGAACAACTCTAAAGTACTCCAGAATTGCATTTCACGATGGCCATTCACCAGCTCATCCTGCAACACAGCGCTCAGTAAGACACAGAATTCATCTTATTGCAGAAAGAATAAAATGAAATGGTGGAGTGAGGAATTGCTATTTTCTGACCAACATTCATTACCATAAATGAGGTTATAAACCATGGTTCAAGTGCAATACATGTCATGAGCCCTGAATTACCAAGTCTGGAAAAACATTTACTGCTTCTTAAATCTGTTCTTGATCGTTTTTAAAATTTATAGCATTATCTTTTTCACTAACTACTTTAAAAAAATAGCTAGAACCGAGGGGGGAACTTCAACATAAATAATACCATCATCCACAACTTGGTCCAAACCCAAGCAAGTTAAAGTAAATCTGACATTTGTAGCCAAGTACTTGCAATTTAGTTTTAGAATTCTTATTCCTAGCTGACAAACTAACCACAACTGACTAACAGGTAATATGAGTACATTTATTTTAAAAAAAAAAACAACAAAAACCCAGCAAGTTGTCATCATCAGTTTTTGAATTACCATTTTTTAAAGAACTAGCATACAAGAGAGCTTGCAAGCCTAAAGCCATGCATTATGTTTTATTCAAATTGCAGCTAACACCAGCATAGATTTTACAGCTGATTCTGTTACTGTCACCCAGGGGCAGGAAACACTAACACTGAATGCAGGTACTACTGCCAGAGCTACCCTAGGAAAATACTTTGTACTGCTGAGTATTGCCATATCTGAGACAAAAAATATGAGCAGTGTTTTATAGATTTTTAAATAGTGACTGAATTGTTTAAATTAATTATTAAACAATGAGTATCAAGAAGAGGAATATAAAAAAATATGAATAATCTAGGTCTATTATAACATCATTTTAGGCTCTGAAGGCATCTAATGTAGAAGTTACAGAAGGTTTTTCTTGAATTAATCAGTTTCATCCAAAAAGCCTGTCCAGATAATTTCAGCCCATCATTCAGATACATATCACTAAAACAGCAAAAACATTACTTGGACAGAACAAGAAATCAGAGCAATTGTTGTGTCTACTACGAAGAGGCACTCCTTTGCACGAGAGTTCATAAGAGGATCTTTACAATCAAAATTCTGAACTGGAGCCTAAAAATGTACTACTGTGTTCAGAGGTGGATCCTCAACAGCAATTTCTGACTCTGATGTATGAGCTCATTCATGGAATAAGCTCATAAGGCACTTCCTCATCATCCTCTTTTCCTCCTCTGCTCTTCCTTGATGTTTTCACCAAAACTACAATCTAGCAACTGAAAAACCTCCCACTGATCTTCGGTTGGGTTCCCTCAGTATTCCAGATGGGGAAACAACAATCCACGAGTTGACAGTAAAGAAAAGTTCTGCAATCTTTGTTATAACTCACAAGTGGTTTCCTGTTACTACAGCAATTAAGGCACAAAAGGATGCTGACTTGTGCAGTGCTAAATATAAACCTGGCTGTCAGCCCCTTCAGTCACATGCCCAGCAGAGGGAACGCTAGGAGAAGCTCTGGTACAAATAGCACAGAGGACGTGATAAAAAATTTCTCTACTACTCTGGAGAAGGTAACTATGTCCAAACAAATATTCTACATAAATACAAATAGGGTAGCATGTTTTAATACTCCCCGTAACTTGTAGAGAAATACACAGTGATCATGTTGCATCACTCTTCCTGAGAAACCTTGAAGTAGCAGGAGATCATCACCTTCATTTGAAACTTTTGTTACATCTTCTGGACAAAGAGCTGAACCAGCTTTGCAGGAATGCACTCCCTGGCTAATCAATTCCCTTCAGAACAAACCCCAGCAGCGACTTCAGGCTTAGCTCGCTCCCGTCATCTCCTGTAGTGAGTACATTTATCCTATTATCTCTTCCAAAAATGTGGCACGGCATTCATATCCTTTTAAAGATGCTTAACAAAACAGAGAGACCTAAGGTGGAAGCCTGGACTGGAAATGTAGGAGAAAGCATAAAA
The DNA here is from genome assembly GCA_013396955.1 of Regulus satrapa. Lineage (NCBI taxonomy): Eukaryota > Metazoa > Chordata > Aves > Passeriformes > Regulidae > Regulus > Regulus satrapa. Next base: position 97,151 of record VWZN01019460.1, on the reverse strand, counting down.
TGCAAACAGGTATCCAGAGGTTCAAATCACTGCCCTCATCATTAAGGGGGTTTAATCCTTGACCTAATCCCAATCTCCATCAGTGCCTTATAAATGTGAAGGTCAGCATTTCCACTCAGACAGGTTCATGCCAAAATATTATTTGCAGTGGTTTGCTTAAAAAGGTCTCAAACCACAGCCGGAAAAAAAAAAATTCGACTTAAGATGCTTGCTTTGAGATTCAAGGGAGTTAATCAGCTAAAATGATGACAACACAGAAAGGATTTGCAGCTTGTAATAGTTTGAGCCGTCTCCTTCAGAGAGAAATTGAATATGTACAAAAAACAGCTGAAGTGCTTGTATAAAAGTGCCAACAACATAGTAACACTGATAGGAGAGCAAACAGGAACAATAATGAGGCATTATGATCTATGTTCCAGAAGTAAATTATTTTATTATTATTTAATGGAAAAAAAATTTTTTTAAATGGTATTTGACAGTTGACAAGAAAGAAACTTGCTATGTCAATTCCCTGACTGGAAAGAACCATCTTCAGAGTTAAAATTATCTGCCTCAAAAAACCAAATACTCATCCTCCCAAGAGGATGCTTCCCTCCTCACCCTCTCCATTCCAATGCTTGAGGACTGCAAGGAGTTGCTGGGAGCCAGAGGAGGCACATCTCCCAGTGCCATAGTAAACTCTTCCATCTTTGGATGAATTAATCTTTGCCTGGGATTATTAACAACCGCTCCACTAGATCTGGAAAAAGACCAGATTGGTTCTGACTAGAAAAGTGGAATTAATATCATCCAAATATATTCATTTAACTGTTTCAGTAAGGTGAGGTTTTGGCATTTCTCTGTCAGCATGGTTTTTCCTTGGGCCTCGTGCATTGAGGCAGGGATCTATCCATCATTTCATGGGTTTGCAGTTGAGCAGAGCAGCAGCACAGCAACAATGCTGAACTGGAAACAAGACCGTGGTATCTGTGCTTTATCAGAGTGCAATAAATTCCTGTAAAAGGACAAGCAAAGAAATCCTGTGGGACACCACAGAAGATTTGTTAACAAAAACTATCAGCACTCTGTGTACAATCAGAGATCTGATCTATTAGAGGACTTTCATCGCCTCGAGTTGTGTTAAGCTACACTGATGTCCACGTGGGAGCTCTTGAAATATCTAAGGAGTTATATGTACAATATCCTTTATTCATTTATGTTCCCCCAGCTCTGTTTCAACAAGAAATCTGAAAAGCTGAGAGAGACAACTTGTTTATTCCTGCCCCTCCTCTCCCTTATGCCCTTTCCCCTACTGCACAAAATTAAACTTATCTCCCCAGGAAAGAAAGCAAGTGGAAAATGGTTTTGAGAACAGGGAGCAGCACTGGCTTTCAAGCTGAGTCTGGTAGCAGCAGCAGAACCCCTCAGAGGAGACAGCTCAGTGACAACAGCCTGTGCAGAACAGCCTGTGCAGGGGAACCAGGGCACTCCCTGGCACAAAACTGAGACTGTAACAACACCAGGGGCTTGTGCCTCAGCCACAGCAACACCTGGGCTTCCCACAGCCCCTGGCACCAGCAGTACCTGCACTGAGACAGCAACATTGACCCTTCCTTCCACAGCCACCACCAGCCACAGGCAGCTGCAGCAGCGCCGGAGCACCAGGCAGGGGGCGGGTGACACATGAAATGTGTTTGGTGGGGTTACTCTTTTCCTTTAAGAAAACTCCACTACAATCTTTACAGGGAGCTGAAGACAAACTGCTATTAAATCACATACCACTAAGTACCAGCCCTCCTGTAAGCAGAAAGTTCCATTCCCTGCCTGAGAACGACCTTGGTAGAAAGTACGAGTGCAGAAATAAGCTTCTGTCTGAAATAACTTCAAATTCATGTAGAGTTTATTGCTTTTCATCTGTCTCAGACTTAATATAGCTACCCAAAGTAAGAGAGACAGAGAGGACAGATAAACTGAATGATTGTCAAACATTCTGTTACAGACTCATACTAAGTGTAATGGCATTCCTCCTAATTTTTCACTGCATTGGGGCATTAAAAGACAGAATATGAGCTGCCTTTAAGTCCTTAAGAATCTATTAATTCCTGTCAGCAAAAGAAACACCATAAGAAAGCACTGACAAATTAAGTTCCAGCCATAAATTACACTCAAGTAATTTGTGCTTCTCTATATAAATGCCAAATGAATACAGAATGCAGTAGCAATGAAGTTATTGTTAACTCTTCACCTGCTCCTAGAGGTAGTGCAGTAAATTCACCACTTTGATACCCCCTTCCCTTCCCCATGTAACTTAGCAAAGCATCATTTGTGAAACTGTCCGACTCCCCTAACTCCCTGCATAGTCAAATTCAAGCTGTAAATGACTGCTTTCTCTGTCAAACAGATGAAGGAATGATTATAATACAAAAACAGAAGAAAATCACTTCACATGGAACTTCACCTTAAAACATTTTCTTTTAGCTTTTATATTATAAGAGTATGGAATATCTACCGGGTTGTTATGCAGCTGCATTATGTAACAGTTTATTCTGCACGTGAATTTTGTTTTTTAATAAAAAACTCACTCTATTCATAAAAATTATCTGAAATAGTAAGATTTCTGGTTTTGTAAATAAAGTCATCCAGGAAGGAAGAAGCAGAAGACAAAGGCTACTGCGCTCTAATCTTCCTAAAAGTGAACAGCTCTGACTAAGCTCATCAATTGCCTTTATTCTGCAAAACAAAAAAAAAGGAACATCCTTCTCCTGGTCAGTGTTTCTCCAGCCTCTGGCAAGCATGAGGCCTCTCTCAGGAGAATTCAATTGCAAGTGCATCCCCGCAGCTTCCAACTGCGTCCTCTGCATCCCTGCAGAGCCAACGCAAGCTTCAGATCCCGTCACGCCCCTTCAAGTGCCAGCTGTGCACACTCCCTCTAGAGCTGCTTCAGGACTTCTGCTCTACAAACAACTGCACATCTGGTCCAGCTATTTCATCCCAGTGCTTCTTAACTTCCCCAGAAACTACCCAATGTCAGTTTATGAAACGCACGGTTCTGCCACTTAGGAACGTTTTTGTTTTTCAACTTTACACTTTTCCCCTTTTCATTGACAGGTTTTTTTAACCAGTTCTTTTGTCACAGCTTCACTCTAAGTAGGTAGCGGAATCCTGTGAGTCCTGAAATTACACCCTCACCTCCAGTTCTGCTAATCAGCTTGAGAATTAGTGAAGTACAAACACAGATCCTCGGCTCAGAGTTTTCTGCATGCATAAACCTGTTCTGTTTCCCAGAGGGGAGGAAATATGGAATCTAATTTATTTAACACGTCTACCCATGGTAATGGAAAGTGTGCCGTGGCACAGCCCGCATCAGGGACATTCTGCAATGCCGCTGTTTACTGGAGATCAAAATGAAATATGCACCCCTCCAGTTTTTCACACTGGTGCGACAGAGACTGATCCGTGTGCCTCCGGCATCCTCCCCTCCCTCATTCTCTCCCCTCTCCGCTTCTCCAAAATCTGTGCAACGTTTCCACAGCCCCTTTTCCAGCAGCAAAGAAGGGGATGGATTCAGGCTGAGATTGCTTTTTGCAGTGCTGATGCAAAGTACTGTGTGGTGTGGGGGACAGCCACTCAGACCACGATGAATAATCCTGAATAGAGAGCCAGAGGAAGGGAGAGGAGAGACAGCTCTCTTCCTAGTCACAAGATAAACGTTGAGGTAAAAAAATATAATTGCAAGTAGTTGCCAAAACCGCAAAGGTAACCTGGGAGATCAAACCAGTATTGCTCACTAGCGCAAGTCACAGCGTGCAGTTAGTGACACAGGGATCCCAGAACAGACTCGTGCCCGAGGCACAAAAACTCTCCTGGCACTTCCCATGGGGAAAGAGATAGGCAAAACATTAGGTCAAATACAAAACTGCACCCTGAAGTGATCTAAAATCACACTTTTACTGCAAGGGGCGATTTGATACTTTTCCTCCAGTTCCTAAATTCCCTCCTGATCATGTACTTGGGACTTCTCCTTTATTCTGGCACTTGTTTTTAGTCAGGTACAGAGCCAGGCCCAGAGAAGAACAGCAGTGCTAGCATGGGAAGCAGAATTGATACTTTCATACCCAGAGGTTTTTGGGACAGGGAAAGAACAGAACACTCTATAACAACACAGGTGAAGACAGCAGTAAATCCACACCCAAACGGCCAAGTGACATCTACCACACATCACCTCATCCACAGCTCATCCAGGCCTGCTCTTACCCACTCTGGGAAACCCAGGAGAACGCTTTTCCTCTATGGCTCGGAAAAAGTAATTAAAGTCAAGGTTTTTTTGTTGGTGGTGATTTTTTTTTAACTGAACTTTTAACACAGGATCAGATATAAATCATAGTAAAACTCAGCCATAGTAATGTGCAACTGCAAAAATTGATGTAAGTATGAAAATGAGGTAGATACAATAGGTTCCTAGCATCCAACCCTGAGATTTAATCCAACTGTGAAAACTTTACAAATCCAAAGACTTTTTTTTGTTGTTGTTTTTCTGGTAAACCATATCAAATAAACAAGTAAAAAACTTATAAAAGCTCACTTATAATTCCCAATTAGAAAGAGAACAGTCTTTTTTAATTTATCAGAACTCAACTGCACATTGGTACATTTCTTCTGTTCAGGGAAAGGGACACTGAATCAGAAGAAGTCTGTTGGATATTTCCATGAGGAAAAGGTCACCAGGCTGATTATTTATAATAGCACTGTCACTTTTACATCTACCTATTTATTTGATTTACTTTACTACATAAAATAATAAAAATAGACAAGGAAATTGGGGAAGGAGTGGTGGATTTCAAGCTGTTCTCCCACCTCTTCTTTATGGCAAAAAATCTTTTATTAGACAAGATGGCTGTAAATCTAGCTGGAAATTCTTAAATCTCAATCTTGAGTGAAACAGTTAATTTTACATTTGTATCATCACAGCTTTACTTGCACTTTGTGAAAATCAGCCTGTCGCCAGAACTAAAGCAAAGAAACAACAGGATCAAAAGGTTATCTGTAATCTGAAAAAACAAACTGATGGTATTTGAAAGGGCAGCTGGCTAAAGAAATTGGCTTGTTCCATGCACATTCTTCTACAGAATTCCACAAAATTAAATAAAGCAAATAAAAAATAACTTTCTTCCAATTCGGATTGTTATGAAAGATGGGATGATATCCTCATGGAGACTGAGTCACGCCCTTAGTATAAGATAAGTTACAGCAATCTGGCCAGCACTAAGGGATAGATCATTACACAAAGTGCTATCAAGTGCAAATAAATTAAAAAGTTACTGCAGCAGTACAATAACCAAAAAGTGAGAACACCTAAAAGAAAACTGTAGCAGGTAAATGTGCAGCAATTACTTGCTGGTTCCCAGTAAACACCTGGACCTGAGTTTTGTGATAATACAACTTCACATACAACAACACAGCCCAAAGCACAGACCTCTGCCCATGGCACAGACCCTAACCCTCCCTCAAGGCTTCCCAGACTGTTCTGGAAGTGCTCATGCCCAGACAACAGGTCCCAGACTATCTCCAAAAAGTAAGTGACCTTTGGGGACCTAAGGCCAGGCCACCAGAGACACTCTACGTGGCCCCTCACAGTTGAAGGTGGTCTCACTGTAGAAACCTTTTTGTCTCAAACTTTTCTATTTTTTCTGAAATTAGGAAGATTTTTCAAAGCTGCACCCTTCCCCCGGGTCATGCAGGAGCCTTTGACCAGGATTACTGCCAAAGAGTAAAGCATGTTTTAATTCTAGAAATACCTAAAAGCCATGAAGTATTTAAGAGCATTGAGGAAAGGTTTTATCCCTACTCACAAGCAGTAGGAGATAATAAAACAAGCCACATGCTTCTTATGACTGCTTTAAGGCAATAGGAGAGTTGATGTAGAATATGATTCATCTCAAAATACAGAGTCTTAAATATGTTCCTATTTTCCCTTCTTATTATCTAGAGAAAATAATATGATTTTTAAAAAATAATGACCCGTTAGTATTTGCCAAGAGTTTCTCGGTCTAAATAAAATTTAATAAAAGCTCAAAAGATACCCAAAAATTAATGAACATGATGAGCCCATCACATACAAAAGGAAACTGGCAACTGATGCAGGAAAAAGGGATAGCAAGTATCACTATGCATTATGGCTACTAGGGAGGGTATTTTATTAACAATTAGCATATAAATATCTAAGACTCCTAAAAGTAAATGAACACTGGAAAAAAACAGCTATGGTCCTATATTCCATAGTTTTGAATGAAGCATGCATTCTGCCGGGTTGAAAAAGCATTTTGTGGGCTTTGCCTTAAAATGCTCCCATGTTTCAGAGGAAGCATGTGTTTCAGGCATGAATTAGTCACATCCCAAAAATTTCATGTTCATTTACTGTTAAAGGAAGTTCTCACACACAGCAACAAAACAGAAAAACAAAGGCATGCTTTCAGAATATCAGAATAATCACCATGCTAATTTAAGGATAAAGTAGAATAGGGGCACAATGCAGCTCACATAGTCATGCCCAGCTTTCCCCAAAATTAGCCTTTTTTGTAAGAAAATCTAAACCAACAGCACAGGCACCCAAGACTGCTTCTTTAAGTACTCTGCTTGCATGATATACTTATCTTATTTTTCCATTTACTTGTTGTTTTTAAAAAGGACTTTTTTCTGGAGACAACAGATGCCTCTGTAGTTTAATATTTGAATTGATTAAATAATAAATAAGGCTGACTACCGCAAAGAGTTTTCAGTTGAATGAGTCAGCTTTAAATAATTTCTTTCTTAGAGAAACTGGAAGACCTCATTTTCTTTTAATTGAGGCTACACACTGGAACCTCTGTGTTCACAGAATAAACATGATCTATTTCATTCATGCCTGTTGCAGGGAGATCTATATATTTTGAATATACCACTCTCAAGGGTTTAAGTTGCACTCTAAGTAAAAGCTGCATTTCACGTGATCTTCTGTGAAAAGCCCTGAATCAAAAGCAGCTTTTATACTAGACAAGAGAGTTACTGGGACAGATTTTCCTTTTAGCCCTAAAATGTACTATTTCACAAAAGACACAGCTCAAGAACAATGGCTTAAGGTTCAGATATTTTTTCTGATTCGTGATTTAAAAGATACTTGGGCATGACACCTATTTTGTATTCATCACACACTTAACCACATGCAAAAGACAAAACAAATTTTCATTGGAGCAATCTTTTATTTTAATTGAATCAATCTTATTTTACCTTTGGCAGGAAGGAGCAAAGGCAGCTAACTAAATAATATTTTTAAATAATACTATTATTTCTGCATTATATTTGGAGCATGTAATTTAATGCACATCACTTTCCAAGAAGAAAGAACAAGGTAGCTGACACTGAGCTGCTTCAAAAAAATTAAGTTGCTTCATCATCTGAAATGTCTGGTCAAGTATTAACTAGAAACTCTAATGTAGTGCAGCAGTTTCCAAAAGACCTATGCTTCAAACACCTTGGTCAAATTAACTGTAAGTATCTGAAGATGTGGATTGCTGAAATTCTTGAGACTGAAGGCTTTATATGAACACGAACAAACTGTGTACTTTTATTTCTTGCAGCAATACATGCCCAATGCATCAAAACAAGCATGCAGGAAGTCTGTCAAACCAGCAGGCTGCTGGCCTTATGCAATGCACACGTCAGCAAACACTTTTCCATTTGGGCTTTTTCTACTGTACCAAATGCACTGGTCGTCTCTGGTGACTCTACCTCCTCTGCTGGCTCCTCAAGTGGTACCAGTGGTTTAGGATACCTGAAAGCTACAACGAGTTTTCAAAAGCAAAACAGGAATCAGTCATTATTTAAAATCTTCCAATCAATACTGGAGCATCTGCCAGCAAGGAAAGATCCTTTATAAATATTCAGACTGGATTTCTGTGGGTTTTACATCAATTCCACTTGCTTGTTTGCAGGGTTTTCTCCAAAAAAAAAAAAAAAAAAAAAAAAAAAAAAAAAAAAAAAA
>VWZN01019460.1:50481-82407 GCA_013396955.1 Regulus satrapa | reverse complement strand
CCGCGCAGGCGCCGGCCCCGCCGCTCTGAGGGGAGCGGGCCCGCGGTGCCCGGCGGGCTGCGAGCGCCGGGGTGGGCAGCGCTCCCTCCCGAGCAGCGCTGCCTCCCGGCCCCTCGCGTTCCTCCCTCTGTTGGGCTGCCTGAGAGCCCACGGCCGTCTCGCAGCGCCAGGCTCCAGCAGCTTAGCAGGGCAACAGAAATGAGGTTTTGCTTGTTTTTCCCGTTTTCCAGGCCCTTGTCTTAGAGCATTGTGGTGTTGCATCATCCAGTCTTAGGTTTAGTACACTTCGCTTGCATATAGCGGTTGTATTCTTTTAAATTAATTGGCAGGTATTCTGGCTGACACACCCGGAACAGTTATTTTAAAAATAAACAAAACAAACCAAACACATTCAAGACGGAATGACAGAATCTGTGTCTTGGGGGAACAGAGGTTGCCTTAAAATCAGGTTTGGTTTTAAACGTCTCTTGGCTTGGCTGCTACAAATACCATTCATGCGGGTTAATCCACAATTGTTCACTGTTTTGTCAAAACACCGTGTTCAAATGGTATTGGATATTGTAATTAGACCGCAAAGAACTTAAACAACCGCGAGGGACTCACATATTTTATGCCTAGTTCGTTTAATACGAAGGAGACTTTTAGAAGGCACTCAGGATGTGCTGCTGTACCTCAGCTCTTTTAACACCAAAGGCAGCACACCTGTTGGTGACCGTCCAGGTGCTTTCCTCAGTCTGGGGGATCTGCTGCCTCCTTGGAGGAAGGCACACCGAAGGTTTTAACCTCGCATGAAAAAGCAGCATTTTCTTTCCATTTCCATGGCTGCAGACTTAACACGTGGTATAAAGAAAAAGATCTCAAGATAAACCTAGACTGTGCATTCAACACTATGGGTGTTTACATATACTATGTGTGAAGTACAGAGGGAAGAGAAAGTGAGTGCAGAAATGTAGAAAATAAGTTGTAAAGGCCTGGATCTATAATATTTTAATTCTCACGCTGTCAGTGAAATAGTGGAGATAGATGAGTATAGGCTGCTATTTTCATTAAAATCCTTTTTTTTTCCCCATCCAGTAGAGTCTGCCTCTGAGAGGAGAGATTTTTTTTTTTTTTTAATTCTTTCTCTCTGCCTACTCCAGATCCAGAGCCACTAAGCCTTTGATGGTGTTCAGAACTGTGCTTATCTTCCCAATTGTTTCCTTGAAAAAGTATAATCTTTTGCTACTCTTTGGGGGAAATATAGAAATGAGTAATAGTTTTCAATCCCAGAGAACTGTAACAATAATATTAATAAATCTGTTCAAAAGTGCTGTTAAAATTTTGGTAACCAGACTACTTTTACATTGAAAATGCATGCTTTGACATGGAAAGGCAGGACATGCATCCTACCACAATGTGGCTAAAAACTCCTGAAGAAATGCCACATGAAAAATAAGGAAAAAACAAACTTTTCAGGTGCCAAACATTTGATGCTTCAATTTGATGTATTTCTGATTGTGTTACGTATTATATTTGATTTTACATTCACACAACTGGATTGCACCAGACTACAGAGACAGAGCAAAGAAGGAACACCGGCTTCTGGAAAAAAAAGAGACCTTATCTCTTTCCCACCATTGCAGCCCGTATCACACTGTACAGATATTACAAAAGGCGATCTGGATTATTCTTGGGGTGTTTTGACAGGACTGAAAACATTTCAGGTCTTTTCGGACACTGAAGGACAATGAGCAGGAAGTTTCTAGCATAGATTTTAGGTGTTTGCTGTATTCACTCTCTATAGATGTGCAAGGACATTATTTAAGTGGGCAACATACAGTACTGTATGAAAATAAAAGTCATTACTTGTGTGTCAGGATTGAGATCAGGGTTTCGCAGACAGTAAATCCTTCTGTGGCCATCAGCCACCGTTTACACCTTTCAAAGCCTTTAAACTGCATGGAGCAAACGGGAATAAAAATTGGAGGGACTGTTCTGCAAGGACAGGAAATTGCCTAAATAACCTAATAGGTTTTTTCCATATTTTTTTGTTGGAGCTTTTATTATGTGAAAAAGGGAAATTGAACCCAATGGCTGAACTGACACTTTAATTCATCAGACTGTCTACTTAAGTCTGTTCAGTGGGTGGTATACAGTAACTTTCATTAGTCCCTGACACTCCAGCAGAGCTTGAGAACCTTCTGAAATTCACATTTCTCACAATGTTCTGAAAAATCCAGAAGCCTCCTTGTATTTTCTTAGGCTTTGTGCTGATAGCCTAATTTTCTCCTAATATGATTTATATTATGAGTGACCAAACTAATACAGATGGCTTATACATCAACTGACAGAACGAGAAGAAAATTGTTACAAATACAACACAGAAAGTTAGGTGAGTTCAGCCTTAAAAACTGGAATGCAGTTTATGTAGAAAGCAGAAGAAAAATGCCAACCGTCTTGAAGAGAATTTCTGCAGGGCCTTCTAGGGACTGCAGAGCTGAGAGACAAGTTTTTTGTGGATATTGGCAGGAAATACTTTGCAGCCCTTGTCCTATATAAATAATGGGTGTAGATTTAATAATTTTATTCTTATGTGATCAAGTACTAGAATATTAATGAAGGAACTTTCTATTAAGGATGATTTCTCTGCCCACTGTAAAGGTGAATATTGTTAGCTAAGGTGAGACCAAGATTTAGAGTTTGATAATCTATAACATAAATTGCAACTATGCACAGTTTGTGTTTTACCAGTTAAGTACTTTATTTTTATATAAAATACTATATTTTGACCTATGCAGGTCAAAATTTCTAGGAAACTTCCAGATAAATAGCCCTAGAGAGTACAAGCTGCTTTTATTTTGCCTCACATTTCTGAAAAAGAAGTGGTTCCTCTGGTCCTGCTAGGCCAGCTAGGGGCTGACCCTATAGTCCTTTGTGTGCTGGCAGGTGGAGGAATCCCCTGAGTATGAAACACAAATGCTCACTCAAAAACGTAGCCCTGAAATATATTGACCATTTGCTAAAATTCAAAGTTCTATCTACAGTCTAAAATATGGATGCAAGACAAGTTTTGGAGGCAGGATGAGGCAGGACTTTTTGCATTATATATTGCAAAAAGTGGAAAAAATGAATAAGATCTTATAATTTAGGAATGCAAGAAGAATTTGCAGTAGTCTTAGAATAACAATAATAGAATCACAGAGTATCTTGGCTTGAGGGGACCTGAAAGATCTCATTCCAAATCCCGTGTTGTGGGCATGGATGCCATTCACTCGACCAGGCTGCTCAAGCCCCCGTCCAACCTGGCGTGGAGCACTTCCAGGAATGGAGTATCCATAATTTCTCTGAGCAACTTATTCCAGTGCCCCACCACCCTCTGAGTAAAGAGCTCCTTCCTGACATCTAACCCAAATCTCTCCTCTTTTAAAAGTTTAAAACCATTGCCCCTTTTCCTGTCATGTAAACATGCCTGTGTAAAAAGTTGCTCTCCCAGATTAAGAACTTATCAAGTGCAGCCAGAGGATCTTTCTCACCATTCCCACTTCTGTCCTTGTAGAGCTTAGTACAATCACAGGCATTATAATATTGATAAACACTTATACATTATTTGAAGACAATTTTTGGCTAGATAGACTCTACTGGCTTTGCTGGGGACAGAGTTAAAGTTCTTTGCAGTAACTGGCATGGGGCCGTGTTTGGGGTTTGTGCTGAAAACTGGTGATAACACTGGGATGCTTTAGTTACTGCTGAACAGTGCTTACACAGTGTCAAGATCTTTTCTGCTCCTCATCTTTCTCATGTAAATTATTCCATGCTTTTAACATTCAGGAAGCAGAAGGCACAGTGTGAGGTTTGAACAAACCTGAAGATCGTGGTAGACAATCACTGTAGTAAGCTACCTCTGGAACACTGTGCCTGAAAGGGATAGGGAGTTTTTTTGAATTATAAATATGGGGTTATCAAATACAAGATATGAAGTTACACATATTCTGTCTAGTCTGTCTTTCAGGGTAAATGCTTTCAGAATATTGTATTCAGCTGCAACGTCCTCAGTCCAAGATAAATTGCACATCGTTAAAAAAATACTGGGAAAATTAGTAAAGGTTTGGAAAAATGCTGGTTAATAAGGGACTTCAAAGATCAATTTATTCACTTTATTAATTGGAAGTTTGTGAATTTAACTTAAGCATGGCCTCTAAGACGCTTTATAAAACAACATTTTCAGCACACGATAAAATTATACAGTACAGTCACAGCCAACCATATATATTGATGTATGGCAAGTTTTGAAGCCAAAACTAATCAGAATTAGTTTTATTTTAGCAGTGGAAGTAATAACAACTGGAACAACTTTCTGAAGGGTAATTTTCTACAGGATGGGATCTGTTTCGTATAATAAAGTGAAGTCTTATCTTAGTCAAGCTCTTAGTTCTGCTTAGACAATCTCTTAGTTCTTCTTTTGACTTTGAAGAGCCAAATATAGGTGTTTACTGTAATTCCTCCCACAATTATAATATATGGTTCACAACTTTTCTTCAAATGAGTCCTGGAGCTTTTCACACTAAACATAATGGAAAATTTTGCCCTTTGTTCTCCAATATTTGTGTTCTACTTGGAAAAGATAAAGATCAGTACATCTTTTGAGATCAAAAAATGATTGTGTTAGTAAATTGGGTAAGGTGAGAGCACTGTGCTGTTTCAGTTAGTAAACTGCATTAAAATGTGTCAGGGGAAATGTATGAAAGAAGAGAAATATTCCAAAAGAGGGTCAGGAATGTCAGAGGAAAGCAACATATATAGCTTACATTTATTGAGCTAACTTAGCTGTTTTCTTTTTTATCTTTCCCAAAAAAGAACTAGGTGGTCCAAAGTTTGCTGTGGTAATTTCTGCTGTACAGAGGGTCTCCAACATCGGTGTAAAGCTGTGACTGTGACACTGAGGGTGTACTTAGACGTACTTCCAGGTGTGTAAGACTGATTTTTGGGTCTATAAAAATGCTGAGCAGGGCATGGGGTGGCTGATGTGCTGTGAGGAATGAGCAGCTCCCGCCCAGCTCCGGAGTCAGCTGAACACGTGGATGCAGTAAAGCACCTTTGCCCAACACCTGCATCTGCCTGCTAAGTTCTGGGGTGGGGTATCAGGCCAAGGATATGATACTATTGCCTTTCCTTGAAACATGAAAGAGAGATAAAGGTCTCAAAGCCTTACAACAAGCTGGGTTAGGGCCTTGGAGACATCCCCCACTCTGCGGTGTGAAATGGATGAGATGACCTGGAGTGACCCCATGTTGATAATGTTTCGGTGTGTCTGAGGCTGCTGCTCCCTCATGCTTTATAGAGCATCGCCAGCACCATTATCCACGTTGATCCTGTTTACTTCTAATGAGCAAAGATAATTAGTCACAGGAGATGAGAATTAAATACCACCGAAAGGGCAGCCCAAGCTGTTGTTCAGCCTGTTTACACATTCAATGAAAGAGGTCATGAACAAAAGCTTTGTTACTTCCCCCCAGAGGTTTTCAGGCATTTGACGTCACAGATTTCTCTGATTTCCTTGTTTTTCCTTTTCATCAGCCTCTTACTTTCTTTTGCTGTCTCACTTTCTACTCCAGAAGTCTTCCACCCACACTCAGCCTGATCCATTACTTTCGAAGGGCCCACGGCTGCTTTTTGGAGTCTTTCCCCAGTTCAGTTTCTACTTGGTGGTCCCCTCTTTTTCCAGAAGTGACCATGACAACTTGTGCTGAAGTCTTCAGTTCAGTTTTCAATCTCTGTTCCCTAATTTCTTGATAACTAAATTGCTGCTTGAAGCTGCCTTGTTATACAAAAGCAAATATGATTATACACCATGATAATGTGATGGCCTCTGTCAATGACTGTAAAATTTCATTGCCTAAACTGTTTTATGAAAAATCCATTTTAAAAATCACATTATGAGTTCTATGAATACAAGCTAGGATGCCAATCAATTAATTGATTCTATCATCTAGATAGTTTTAAAGAAGGAAATAAACAGGTTTGAGGTGCCAAAAAATCCAGTGTCTTACTGTAAAATTATTTAAACCCTCATTGTCTGGAAGCTTGAGGGTCATCTAAACCAGTGAACGAACTCTTTCCTGAACAGGGTCATATGTGCATATCCCCTCAGATTTAAAAAAAAAAACAAAAAACCCAAACAATACAGAATAGATTAGAATCCAATAGCTGTTGAATAGCTGCTGGGCAGATTTAACTGCTGGATTAATTCATTCTGAGAGTGGCAATGAATATTTAATTACTGCCTGTTTAAATTTCAAACTACTTCCACTTTTTCAGTGAGATCATCAAAAGTTCTATTACCTACAAGATTTATTTAGTTGTTTGTAGAGGATATATAAACCTATTTAAAATAGGGAGATGTATAATCACAGAAAGATGAGAAAAGGAGCAAAAACAGATGCTGTGTGAGATCATGATGGTATTTTGCACTAATATTTCATTCAGCAATGGGAAGAAAAAGCTACAGGCAGTTCATAATAGTCACAGAGATATAATAATCTCCAAATGTGTGAGTGACTGTGAGATGCTAAATGCACTGTTAAATCAAATGACGTTTTTAACATGTTTTATGTCATCGTGGTTTTGTTTTTAATTAACCACTTAATTTCTGTATGGATTAGTAAATATTAACATTTTTAAAGTCTTGATTCCTCTTTCCTTTAGCAAAAAGAAAATAACTTCCTAAGGATAAGAGTTACAAGGTAGAGAACTTTTTTAGTAACTGGCCACTCAAACTGAAGAATTAGAATATGCACATTATGCCTGCATGACTGCCTCCTGCACGAGTAAATAATGAAGAGTTACTCCAGCTGTTTCTTATATTGTATTCAGCTTAATATCAAATTGGATGTGAGAGGAGGCAAAGAATTTGTTCGTAAAGGGAAACTTCCTCATCCCGAGAAAACCAGGTGAAAATGTGAAATAAATCAGTAATGACCAAAAGCCACTACTTTGCAGCATCTCAGACAGCACAACACCCTGATCCCCTTCCTGAGCAACAGCATTTTGTGTCAAACTAGAAACAGTCTTAATTGTCAGGGGTGGCTGGCTGGGCACAAGGCACAGCCTTCACTGTCACTGGGGGTTCACTGCTGGCAACCCCAGGTGTGTGAGCAGAGCAGTAGACATGGAAAGAAGTCTTGCCTTGGCACTAAATTCCAAATGACCCAGGGAAGCTGATATCCAGCTGTTACAGGTAAGGAATGACTATTGCATGTATGTTATAATATTTGCAAGTATTCTGCAAAAGTTAGTATTCCCAAATTTTGGATACACAGCCTTATCCAGGAGACCTGGACAATCAGCTGACAGAAGATTCTCCTAATCTCTCACAGAGGGGCAAAAAACTATCAATATTCATTGCAACAGAGTATGATGTTCTGGGCACTCTATCTTGGCTCCACTCCCTCTGTTCTCTTGATGTCCTCGCCCTTTTTTTTTTCTGGGCTGTTGCTGAGAGAATTGTTATAAAACAAGATGCAAGGTATTAAATTTGTCCTGTGCAAGCCCTTAAGAAATTGCTCTGAAGCTAAAGAAGAGTCAGAAAAAGATGAGACGTTTAGCGGAATGGTTATCAAAATTAGATGTGAAAAGGCTGGAAAAGGGAATGAACAATATGAGTCAGGAGAGAAGCCAAACTCTAATTAGGAGCCACTTTCTGTGGAAAACAGGTTATTCCATACCTACCTGCTGTGGGTTTCTTGCATTCATGCAATGGTCAGGTAACAATCACTGCCCAGAGGTGAGATTTGTGAATTAGAGGGACAACAGGCCACATGAACAATGTCAGAATCAATGCCTCTGGATTCATCTCACATCATCTCACCATTTGGAAGATGTTAGAGTGGATACACAAGCGAACAGTCCTGTTAATAAAGGAGGATGCCTGCTGCCATTGAATCTCACTTGTGAAATCCAGGGATTTACCTTGCTTTTAAACTGCTTGTATTTAACTTGAATTTTACATCACCTTTGTAACCCATGGACAAGTGTAGTGCTGAAATACATTGACCCATGTTCTTTCAGAGAGGGCTGTGCCACTGTAAAGAGCGGCTGAACTGTTCACTGCTCTGATCTTTTTAAATAAAACAAATGACAGATCAGCCTTGCATCCATTCATTACCAACACAGTAGGCCACTCTTGTATTCTTGTTTTCCTCTCTTGCTCTCTGTTTACAGCAGAGTGTCCTAGAATTACCATCTTTACATATAGGGGATGAATAAATGTACAAAATTTGCATTTGGGTTTAAAAGAGGCTACAACAACTGAAAATATCTTTATGGATTTATTGACCTGTTATCCTCAGGTATTTTAATGCTATACAGGCATTCTTTTCAAAAAGATTTTTCTTCTAAAAGAAATAATAGATGGGGAGGGAATAAATTGCCTTTATGGGGATTTTGTGTTACATTGGTATTTGTATTTGATAAACAAACAGGTTTTGAGCCAAATTTTAGGTGCCTGGAGGTAAAGAGGCTCAGTGGAGCTATGACACTTCTATCACTCAGTGTAATGCTCCATAACCATTCTGTTTATAGTCTAGTTTTAACAGCAAAATGAATGCAAGTTTATATATCTATTTTTTATTTGCCTTACTCCACTGTCTTTCTATATACTTGCACAACTACACAAAAGAAAGATCTTACGTTAAAAAACTTTTCTCCCAGCAATGCTCCTCGATATCTAAGACTGCTTGCCCATAGGAAGGACAGAGTCTGTCCTGCCTGGTTTCTTCACAACTGTGTAATCCAAGAAGTTTATCGATTTTATTTTATTACTGTGCTCCAGTATTGCCCGACCTCAGTGATCTCTGCCAGGCATCTGTCTCTCGCATTTCAGCCTTGCTGCCTCACCTCTTACTCCCTGCAGCCTACGTGATCTGGAGCAGCAACGCAAATTTTTACAGTTTTGACCCTGTGTCACACTTGTATATTCTCTATCAGTCTCTTTAGTCTGGCTCATCTGCAGTTTTCCTTCTGGGCTTTACTGCCTTAACTTCAGGTTCCCATGGACTATAAAGAGAGAACAGAGCAACCAGCTCAGACTTACACACCTAACTTTGCAGATACCCACGGCAGCATCTAAGTGCAGGTGTCTGTGTGTCTGTCCGGCCTCCCAGTATTGGCAGGGAGGGATGCAGACACCTCTGGAAGACAATTCACTTGATTTAGCTAGGAGTCTTGTGAGTCCAGTGAGGAGCTTAACCACCCTCTACTGGTGCCTGGGTATCTGCACAGACTGCAAAGGGAACTGAGAGTGACTGACTTAAATGCTTAACTTCAGATGTATAAGCTTTAGCAGGTAGGCTTACTCAAAACCACCTTTAAAGCAGATACTGCTTGTCCTCAGATGCTTCTTTACTTCTATCGACTCTGCTTTTTCTACTGCAAACCCAGGGTAGGATTTTAAACCAGCTCAGCAGAGTGCTTGCTCTTCAGGAAATAAACCCAAAGGACAACAGGACATGAGCTCAATGCATGGACTCTCAGCTGGTTAGAACAAGGGAACAAGGGAAGAACAAGGGAACCTGCATCTTCTACCAGATGTATCAGAAGCTGAATCCCACAGTCCATAATAACTTCATCCATACTCATCCCATTCTTTTACACTCTTCACTCTCAGATTAATCCAGAATATGAACTGCTCTTGCCAGTATAAATTATTATCTGAACAACAACTGGTATTTTCTCAAAACTGTGTATTTTGGAGAGAAAAAGAAACCAATAGTCCAATATTATTTGCACATGAACTGCAGCTGAGGGAGAAACAACTACTTTTCTACAAGTCTCTAATCATGATGCACCAGAGGAGCCCTTTGTTGTTACCAAGCATTGCTATTTTCTGTTGTATTGCCACTCACAAATGTGATTTTTAAGTGGTTTACAAAATTATTGCTGTGGAGGGCTCCAGAGCCAATTTTGTTTGACAAATATAGATGGTAATTAGACACAGTATTAAGGACTGGAGGCAAATGTTCATCTGCAGATGTACTGGGGATATGGTGTCCTCCAGAGAAGCAGCCTCCCAACTGGAGATTGCAATGGCACGTAAAAGTACAAGTGGAATCATGAGCAGAAGTTTTGCTCTTGGCATTGCTACAAGCCAAATAAATGATCAGTTACATAGCAGTGCTTATACCAGTCACTGCAATACAGTTTTTCCTGATTTCTGTCCCTCCCAATGTGAGATAATTGTGTGATTATATGGGAAGAAAGAACAAACTCTTCAAAATGAATGACAAAAAAAGCACTGTGTCTTCACTTGTGTTCTTTGTGTATATTACTTCTTCCTCTGTGCAGTTCTATAAGCTTCCTATACTCTCTTTTAAGGAAATACTTCCCAAGGCACAGAAACAAATAAACTTGTGGTTTGAAATTTTGCAGATCAACATTGCACATAACCCATAAAACCAGGATATGAGATGATTTTTTAGAATATGCAATCGGAGATCTAGCAACAGAAAAGGTTGCTTTTTGTTAAATACAGTGTATATCAGACACCACAAAATACATGTGAAGAGTTTCAGAACAGGAGAATGTTAGTTTCCCAACAGTGGAAATTGCCTTTGGTTTCCATAGCACAAAAAGTTGAAGTAGTTGCTTCCCTGGTTGTGTATTTTCATTACTAAAGTGTGGTTAGCCAAATAAATCTATTAATACAGACACTAGATTTTGGGGGCAGAATACAAGAAAAGCAATTTTTAACACACCTATAAACTGGGAATTGCTTCAGGGAATTAGCATTAAAATAGTTCTATGGTTTTTTATTCCAATCCTGTATAATTTTCTGCTTACCCATAGTTCTTGCTTTCATTCACTAAATGGTCTCTTTAAAATTAGATTACAGACTGCACCTGTCAGAAGTTCCCTTACAAAGTTGTACTGCTTCATCTTTACAAAACACCATTTAGGTTATGCTCCTGCTTTTATAATTCCTGGGGAGTTTGGGGGTTTTAAAATACATTCTGTCAGTGTTCTAAAGGTTTTTATCACAGTTACAATGACAAGGAATTTACATGAAGCAACAACACCAACAACAATTTTTTATTTATTTTGTAAACTTTATTATTGTAAAATTTTATTTATTTTATAAACTTTAGACTTGAGCTCTCAAAAGCCCCTCTTGTTATCATGAGAATCATTAAAACTATTCATGATTGCCCAGATCAGAGTTTTACTCTATGGAAGGGTGATTGAAAATGCTTGCACATAGCTTTTAGGTTTGCTTACCTCATCAAATTAAATGAAATTAGGGGGATCCTCAGCACATCTAAGATCAGACAGCAAGTGAGACACTGGAAATTTAGGGCTATTTGTAATCTAGTTTGAAGGTCAGAGGTACTTAGAGAGTAGTCTGGTGCCATATGCCAATTTTGACTTTACATCTCTATTTGTAAATATTGTTTATAGTCAAACTAATAAATTAAGATTTTTAGGAGTGTTTTGAACAAACTGGGCAAGATTTTAAAACTGTCTATATTATAAAATCTTCCAGGTAAATGGATTTCTGGGTGTGTTTATTCTAAAATACAGATCTAAGATCTAATGAAATCTCTGTTAGCTCTTACAAGAGTTCTGCGCAACTGAGGCACAGGCAGCCAAGATTATCCTGAAATTTGCACTTCTCATCTAGAGTATCAAATTATGCCTAAAGTATGTTACAGAACTTATTTCAAATTCTACTTGTGCATGCACTTTACCTCTGGGCACGTTCTGTCTTGTTTTGGAAGATCTGTCTGAAACTTCTCTTTTTCCATCATTTTCTCAGCAAATAATCAGGAAGGAATCAATAGCAGACTTAGCAATAAAAAAAAATACACCTTGTGTAGGATTCCTTTCAAATAATAAATTGAAAGAGGAAAAACTGGGGTCAGTATATAGAAAGATGTTCTATAAGGATCCAATTACACCGAAGTATAGAATTAATGCCAAATAGGTAAAATTCTGTAGGCTGAAGTATGGGAGAATATGCTCATATTAATGAGTATTTAATACATAATCATCTGTGTGGATTAAATTACAAGAAGAGTTCAAAGTCTCCACAGAGGTCTCCTTGCTGCAAATGCTGTGAGGAAATAAGAGAATAGGGCCCTGACTTGGAGAGCTTTGTGCCAAAGGAGACTGGCCCTGACCATCGTATCGATAACCTTGATACCAAACCATTATGAAATGGCAGCGACAAGAATACACAGCAATCAAGGAGTCAGGTGGATTTTCCTCCTGCCATTCTAGAAACATATTTGCCACTTTATACTTCTGAAGAGGCAGATAAACACCAGTGGATTAATTCTCTCTGGAAGAAGGTACTTCCTTTATTTTACAAGCAGTGAAAACACATCACAGTGAATCAGTGATTTAAGAGCTGTCCAGTTGCATCCACTGCATGTGAGACTTGACTCATTTGATTCCCTTTCATCATCCTCTGCTGTGGCACTTCTGAGTCAGGAGCTTGCCTTGATTGTCAGCCAGCCCCATTGCTGCCTCCTGCTCTCCACACTGGGTGCTGTGCTCTGTTTGCAATCCTCGAGCCCTTTCCCGGCTGTGAGGAGCAGGTGAGCTGCTATCTGCATCTGAGGGCTGTACCCAGCAGTGCCCAGTGCCATCCAGCCCTTCCAGAAGCCCTCAGCTGTAGATTTGCACTGTGATCTGATGCGGGCTTACCTTGTGTGATCTGACACAGGCATTCAGCCCAGACTGGGACAAGTTAATCCTGCTGTCAAAGCTATTGAAGTCCCTATTGTAGGCCACGTGCCAAGCAGCCTGAATTGGCTTTAAAACCTTCTAAAAGTGGCTAAAAAATCAGTAAAGAGTAAAAATTCAGTAAAGCTTTGTCCATCCAATAGCCCCAACTGAGTTTAAAATTGACAAAGCGCCTCCCCAGTGTGCGATAGGCTTTAAAAAGTTAATAGTAGCAATTATATCTACCCTGAAGCCTCTGCTTTGCTATAGTCCCATGCAGAGTTCACTGGGACTACAGCAACGTCTCTCTGTAATAGCAAATAAAGATGTTGAGCACAAACATACAGTATCTTTGTTTTGCGTAGATTTCAAAATATTTCCATTATTTAAGTGTGCTTGAAACTATGTATCAAACTATGTATCAACACAAATTATGTAGGTTGGTAATGAATATTGTGCTACACTATGCACATCTTCTTTTATCTTATTTATATATTAAAAATTATATATTTTGTATATTTACCAATCAAACTACTGCCTAAGACAATGATCAACTCACATAAAATCTTTTTTACCACTGTTAGAAAGGGCCAAATTGTTCTGGTCATGAAGACATTCTCTGTGCACGCTGAGAGTGGTCTCATTAGCAATCTGATCTCTTTGCTGAAATCACCCTTCTCACTTGGTTACTCAGAATCCCACAGCAAATTTAGTTCTGAAGCCCATCTTCAGGCAGCCACCCAGCTACAGCTCCTTGGGGCTTTCCTCTAAAGTGTGGCAGGTTACAGCACGGCTCCTTCTGGAGGCGATAAAGGGCAGCTCTCATGCAGAGCCCAGCAGGGAAAACAGAGTTTAAGGGAAAGGGTGACAGAGAAGAATGTGTTTTACTGATTTCATTCCATTTTTGAGTCCTTATGGTTTCCATTGTGGAGTACATAAAATTAATCCCAGGCAAGACAGATACATGCAGAGGAAGAGCAGCTTCTGTGTTTCTCAGACAGAAAAATCATGATCTTAAAAGCTGTCAGCTCTATGCAAAGAAAATACATGTTCACAAACACAAACAAAAAGGGTCAGCATGCCTAGCAGTGACATGCACAGCCAGGCCTTTTGATGAAAGTTTGGAAAATCCCCTCTTCTTTTCCCCATTTACTTTAAAAATCTTTTCTTTATCTGTCATATGCTTGTGATAATAATGAGGGAGACTTTGGAACAAAGTACATGTGTTCTTAACTCTTAATAGTGCTTTTCCACTGGGTTATTATTCTGTAGTCATATTTATGTAGACCATGAAGCTCAGAAGATCATATCCTCAACAACAGAGGGAGAAAACTATGATTTTAAAAGAAGCAAATGCTTCTACATGCTGATTCTGACATTTTACTTCAGCCAAAGAAGCACTGGCTCAGAACTCTTTGTCAAATTTTGTTTTCAAAGTAGGTTGTCTCAGTATTCCTCTTTAATTTCAAATTAAAGCAACATTGACCAATAAACACCTAGACCTTTATGCAATCATTCAAAATACCAAACTTGAAAGTTTGCATTACTTGATAAACTTGCAAAAATAGAAGTAATTTCAATGAAAAATCAGTTTTGTGAATTAAAAAAATTTCTTCTAAATCCCAAGAGAATTATCATACCAAATTAGTCTATACCAGTCAGATACTTGATTCTCTTGATATTTGGACACTTTGTCCAGCAAACATATAGTGATATCTTATTATATACTACAATTGCAGTGGGATGGAAATTACCAAGTCCAAATGTAAGATTCTGCACCTAGGATAGAATATCTCCAGGCACAAGTGGGACTGAGAGATCAGTCCTGAAAAAGGGGATCCGGGGGTGCTGGTGAGCAGCAGCTCCAAGAGAGCCAGCAGTGTGCCCTGGCTGCCAATGGGCAAACCCCAACCCGTCCCAAACACAGCATGGCCAGCAGGGAAAAGAGGTGATTGTCCTGCTGTGTTCAGCCTTGGTGCAGCCCCAGCTGGAGCCAAGGAACACCACACTGTGTGCCTTGCTGGCACCCACCAGTGAAGAAGGATGAGAAGGTCCTTGAATGCATCCAGGGCAGGGCAACAAAGTCAGTGGAAGGGCTGGAGGGAATGTCCTGTGATGAGTGGCTGAGGGCTCTGGGCTCGTCTGGTTTGGAGAAGTGGAGGCTGAGGCCTCATTGTTCCCAGCAGCTTTCTGAGGAGGGGAAGGGTGAGGGAAGTGAGGGTTGAGCTCCTCTCCCTGGGATCCAGTGGTAGGGTGCATGGGAATCGTTCAAAGCTGCCTCATAGTAGGAATAGACTGGATATTAGGAACCATTTCTATGCCGAGAAAGTGGTCAAACACTAGGACAGGTTTCCTGGGGAGGTAGCCAATGCCCCAGGCCTGTCAGTGCTAAAGAGGTATCTGGACAAAGCCCTTAATAACAAGTCTTAACTCTAGGTCAGCCCTGTGTAGTCATAGCAGATGAGCACTTCCAAGTCCCTTCCATAAGTCCCTTCCAACCAATGTTCTTTCTACCCTATTTTACTCTGCTCTGTTCTAATCTACGCTTCAATACAATACAGTGTAGTATTTACTGATACTCCCTTTTCTTTGACCTTATCTCAGATTCATCTGTTCCTGCTATATAACACCATCTTGCATGTGTAAACAATAGGAAAACTTTTTTCCAAAACCTCTGAAGTTTATGAATGAAGACAGTTCTCTCTTCTTGACATACAAGAAAATCCTTTCACTGACTGGTTTTTACACAACTGCATAGTCACAGTGCATAGTGTTTGAACTCAGCATCTTTCTTAACATTCCTGTCCCCTCACTCCTTTTATCTGTGACTAATGGTGTCACTGTTCTTCCTGCCACCTACACTTTCTAAAATGAGTGTCATTTGTTTCTTCCTTTTTTGAGCACTTCCTTTTCACCATCAACTTCATTAATAAAACATTTCTCGCTCTCAGCTTCACAACCTTTCAGGAAGCCCCATTAGCTTCCTTTCCCTCTTCTTCCTGCATTCATTGACTTTGCCAAATATTTTGTGTCTTTTCATTCTCACAATTCAAGCCTTAGTATTGAATCTTAACGAAGCAATGCCACCAGCACACCAGGGCCTTTCTCTGATGGCCTCTTCCACTCACACTTGTGGCCAGCAGCACCAAGAGAAACAGCTGGATTTAGGAAAATGCTTTGGCTTGCACTCACAGTCAGCCAGACACATGTGCAGTCACTAATATGTAAATTGATGGTTTTTGTGGCTATAAATATTTTAGGAACACCAAATCACCCTTGAATTATTTTGATGTTGTGCTTGACATTTCGTGTTATTTTTGACAGTTGTGGAGGAGGGAAAATGGTGAGGGAGAGTGAAACCTACTGTCAATATTTTTCCTCTGAAGATACATGGTATCTTTACCATTAAGAACTTAAAATATTCTTAATTTTAAAATAATCACTTTATTGTGCATAGTGGGCTGAAAGGAATCATATACCTTTATGCATATTTTATTAGTTATTATGAATCTCTGAACTTTTTGTCTATGTTGTGGATGCAGACTTGCTATGTTCTAAATTTCCTTGT
The DNA here is from genome assembly GCA_013396955.1 of Regulus satrapa. Lineage (NCBI taxonomy): Eukaryota > Metazoa > Chordata > Aves > Passeriformes > Regulidae > Regulus > Regulus satrapa. The sequence goes on along the minus strand of VWZN01019460.1, from coordinate 66,143 downwards.
TCTGGAATATATTCTAACCTTGGACTGATAGGTTTTTTGGGGTTTTTTGGGTTTTGTTTTGTTTTGTTTTGTTTTGGGTTTGTTTTTTTTTTTTTGGTATGTTTTCTCAACAGAGTCAGAAAGATCCCACTAAAATGCAGTTGTCCAGACTTAATTTTGGATGTTATGGATGAATTTGTTAGTGCTTCAGTTGAATTCAATCCCAAAAGAGGAATTTTGGTTATACATAAAAATGAGACTGTTACTTTTTTATCATAACTCTGTTAGCTTTTAGGACACCCTTGGGGGGAAAAAAAGAAAGCAGTTTTCTCAGTCTTTGCTGTATACATTCAGTTTCATAAATGATAAATTGGTGGAATGTTGTCCTGCTTGTTTACTGAAGAAATATTCCGTACTAAATTAGTTCTCTACAAAATTATTTTCTATTATCAGCAATGAAGTTTGTGTCGAAGTCATGTCCATATTGTATTACCAACTCAGATGGTTTAAAAGCAGTCTGAAAATGCGATTTTATACAGATTTATTCCTACTGCTTAAAGAGGTTTCCACTTGTTCCTGGGAAAGCAACAGAGGAACTGAAATATGTTACATTCAAGAGAATAATATCTGTGTCACAGGTGAAGCTGTCAGGTGATTTCCTGTAAGAATTTTATCCATGATGTTAAGGTCAGCCATGTGTTACAGGGGACAGAGACCAATCTCCTCCCTTCGGTCACCTCAGGAGACTGAGGCTGTTGTGCACAATTAGTTCCGTTCTGATCCTTGCTGGGCACTGGAGGAACAGGAGCAAGGAGCATTCCAGCTGGAGGCCTTTCAGATCCCAGTCCAAGCCTGCCGTAGCTGAGACAAAGAGGCTGGGCAAGGACTAAGAAGATGCAGAAGCTTCTGTGGGAGTCATCTAAAGGTGACCAGTGCAGGCAGGTGACTCTGCTCTTCAGAAGCCATCCAACAGAGCAGTGAGGACACAGCTCATGACACAGCTCTCACCTGTGCTTCTCTCCCCAGCCTCCGAAGCCCACGCAGTTGGTGCAGCTGCAGAGGGCTGTGCCTGTACCTGCTCCCATTAGCAGCTGGAGACAGCACCTTGCAGCCTCAGTACCCCCACTTGGGAGCCACTGGGCGTGTTCCCATTCCTTTGTTTTGGCTTTAAAAGCAAGTAAAGCCTCAGTAGGAGCCTGATTTCTTCTCATGCCGACAATCCTCAGCCATCACAGTTTTTGCAACACCTGACAAGTTAACAAAGACAATGGATGAGAGGCATTAGGATCATAGATTATTCCGAGTTGGAAAGGACCCACAAGGATCATTGTGTCCAGCTCCTGGCCCTGCACAGGACAACCCGAGGAGTCCCACCATGTGCCCGAGGGTATTGTCCAAAGGCCTCTTGAACTCAGACAAGCTTGATGTTGTGACCAAGGGGCGCCTGTTCCAGTGCCCAACCACCCTCTGGGTGAAGAGCCTTCTCCTGATATCCAACCTAGGCCTCCCCTGACAGATCCGTGTGCAGCTGCTGTTCTGTGGAGAAGAGGAGCAGGGCTCTGAAGGCTTGCATCCATCAAGTGACATGGAAGCACACTGCACCAGCAGGAGTCAGAGCTGCAGGAGAACCACCTTCCCAGAAAATATATGCCATCCTGGAGCTGGCTCCAGCAGGCAAAACAAGTGGTAGGAATGGAGGCATTAACGCAAGATCCTACCCAGTGAATTCAGTTGAGAAATTCTCGTTGCTTCAGGGGACCAAGAAGTCACACATTGCACTTGGGTATTGGACCATGTCTTCTTAAAGTAATTCGGAGAGGCTCAGCATTTGCTTTGAATAGCCTATTATGGGATAAATTAATCCTAAAAATCTGCTGGCTCCCATATCTTGCTGCAACTGCTTGCTGAAGCTAATCTTCCAGCTTTGCATCTGAAGATTGAAGACGATGGTAAAAAGCAGCTAATAGGAAAGGAAGGAGGCTTTCTTTATCTTCCTGGTTACAGTTCAGCTTATTTCATTCCTTATTTGCCATCTCTATTGATGCTGAAACACATATGGAAGTGGGGAACATTTAGAAAAAGCAAATAGGTCCTTGCTGCAACCACTTCTCTGTGTACACGGCAGCAGAGGTGATAATGTGTCCCAGAATGGGGACTTAATGGGCTTGTCTGGTGGAATATTACATTTTGGGAACAGAGAAGTGAGAACAAGAGGTTTCATATGGTTAATTGCTTAAGTAATGTGAAAACTAGATGAGTTTGAAAACAGCCCGAATGAGAAAATGTGCAGCCGAGGAAAGTAAATTACTCACTTTGCTGCTCTCACATCATAGTGAAAAGCTGCCAGGAATTTGGTCCTAGCAAAAGTAACAGTGTATTAAACTTTGTGGCAGTGTTGATTAGAGCTAAAACCAGGTCTGTGTAACACAACGTTTACTGTTGTATTCTGAAGTCTTGCAAACAAAGTGTTTGCCTGAGTAGAGAAGAAATTCATACTTATCTTGTATTTATCATATAAAGCAGATATCTTTCTGGAAATGAAGGGTGAAATATCTCTACACATAAATCACTAGGAATTTTTCTTTCAACTTCAGCGAAGAAATCCAAAGACATTAGGAGATGAAGAAAATTAGCATAATCAGCTCATGTTGTTTAATCCCCCTAGTCCAACCCAGGAATGTTCTCTATGTGCTACTGGTTAACACTTTTATCCCAGCCAGGTTTAGATGACCTGTAATTCCCCACTCTACTGCCTTTTGTAAGTGTCAGAGAGCTCACAGTGTGCATTTTGGAGCTCACAGAAAGACATGCTGCACACAATCTATTCTAAAAGTGTAGTTAAGTATAATGAGAAAGAGCACAGGGAAATATGGGAGCTACAAAAGAAAATGCTTTCAAATCTGATTATATTATATGGTATAATACGTGCATATTTTTGATTCCTTTTTTTAAAAGAGCTGTTAAGGTTTGATAGTGACTGGAATGATGAACACAATAAGAGAAAGAGAGCTTGTAGGAGGAGATTTTTCAGAAAATGGAGGAATCTATTGAAAGCTGTGGAGTTTCCATTGGACAGCACAAGCATTGAGGGCTCAGAACTGCCACAGGTAAGAAAAACAGGTTTTGTTATGCACTTATTTCATCTTGCTTAAGTAATGCTTGTCGCCTGTCTCTATAATGTTTATATTAGAAACATAAAGTTCTGTCAGGCTTCATTTCAAATAAAAGAGCTTCAAATCCTATCCCTCAGGAGGGTCAGTTTCCATCAGCTAAGGTGAAATCACCCCCAGGTACCTTCCATCTGAAATGAACTGAACATGCACTGATTGCAGACCATTCAGTGCATGCCACAGTATTGATGGAATTTATACAAATCACAGCCATTAATGCAATGCCTGCTGTTACAATAGAAGAAACAAGGGAAATGGCTGTAGTTTAATAATTTTCTCTTGAGAGCTGAAGAAAAACATTTAGATTTAGACACCTCTGGTTGATTTTTGTGTCATTAGGCAGAAATAGTGCCAATTCTGGAGAAACTCTCCCCATTTGTCATAGACTCAGCTGGTTTCCTTCATTCCACTGAGCTCAACAATCTGAGAATAGCTGACAATTTGTCCTTATGGCTAAATGTTATTCATTTTATAAATCCTGGATGTTATTCCAATATACAAAATCTAAAAGAAGAAAAGGTAAAACCAGTGTATTGGGCTGGTTGCTGAGAAAAAAATCTTGACAGTAATAAAACATTGATTAAATGTAGTAATATAACTTGGTGGGAGTAGTAATATAACTTGGTGGGAACAGGAATGGCTGGTTCAAAATGCCTCTAAGAACATTTAACAAAGATGGAATGATACCAACACTATAGGTGGTCCCTGTATAACTTTGGGCAACAGCCACAATTATTTTGTATTTTCTAGAGGTTAATTTGGCTTTGAAAAACGCAAATTTCATAAGCATGCATACCTATGCATCATTTTCCGGGGACACATTTATAATTTTTTTTCTTCCAACACAAGAAGAAAAGCATTCCAGTTATGACAGTTTCTATTTTTAAAATGTCTAAGGGAAAGAAAACAAAACAAAACAAACAAAGTGCTAAATATCTGCAGCAAGAGAGAGAATAATAATGGGATGGCTGGATAGTCAGAAGCATTACTCTGAGGTCTAATGTACCAAGCTCTTTCCATGGCTTTCTCCTCCCTCCCAAAATAACCACAGGCCTGTTTGGTTAGGAGTTTGAGCCAGTCTGACCATATGACCCTTATTTTTTCCTGTGAAGAGCCTCACCAAAAGAGATTACTGGGAGTTTTCAGGATTGGTTGGGTTTTTTGTTAATTTATTTCTATATTTTCTTTTTTTAAAAGGCCAGTTCTGACTCCCGAGAGATATTCCTTCCAGTCAAGGAAAAATAATGAAAAAGCTACTAAAGCTCTTAGTTCCTATAGTTACAAACTTTACCATATGTGAACTGCAAGGTTTGAGGAGACTGATAATGAAAAAGAGCATAAACAGGTTTTCAAAGGATGTTCACCCATATTCAGTGAGGTGGATCTGGCACAGGTGGATCTGTCCTTATCCCTGCTTTTTGTGTGTGATCTCATCTGCTTCCTCAGGCCAGAACTGCAATCACGTGTTCATGAGATAATGCAAATCAGGGAACTAATCTGGGGCTGGGAAAAAGGGTGTTCAGTCCACAGTCTGGGTCATTGTGAAGCCACGTAAAGCTCCATGCTGGGATGAAGGGAGGACAAGGATTAAAGCAGGGACCACCCATTTCACCAGAGACAGAGAAATCCATTGGTTCAAACCCATCAAGAAAGTTTAGCCAGATGGCTTGATCTAAATCCTGCTAAAGCCACTGTGAGCCTTCCACATTAGCTCCTCTTGGAAGGATTTCAGAGATGACAGCAGAGAGACAGACACTCATAGCAGCACTGTGGACACCCTGGCTAGAACACCTGGGAATCATCCACTGCAGTTTGCAGAGGTTTTTCACAGCACTGAGCTGTAGGGATTGAATCCTGTTTAATAAGATCCTGTGTAGCAACCAAGAATTGGGCTCTCAGAAAGGAGAATACACCATATTTTTTTGCTGGCAGTGCAAATAAATCCTTTTGTAAGAATTGTCATGTCAGACTGGGGAAAACAAAAGGTGCAATTCCAGGAACATTTCTTCAAAAGCAGTCCTGGAACATGGCTTGTGTGGAAACACTGAGCTGGACAGAAGAACTGCCAAGACAGTAGAAGAGAAGTATTTTTTCCTTCCAGATTTTTTTTCCCAGCAGGATGCCTTTTAAAGTTCAATGCACCTTGAAAAGATGCTGTGCAGCTGAACAGAATAGAATAGAAAGAATAGAATAGAATAGAATAGAATAGAATAGAATAGAATAGAATAGAGCACATAACAGTGGCACAATACAAATGTTGGAAACACATTTACTGTATAGAAATTAATTATGAATGTTCTGTAAATCAATACACTGATAGGAGGCATAAAAAATAATCTTCATAGCTACTTCCCTGCCCTCCTGTTATAAAACCCATCAATAGTAGAATTTCCACAGTTCACTAGGAAGCTCATCACTGTGCTGAGCTCCACTGGAGATGGAAAGATTTCTCTAATACTTAATTGAATAATCTTTTGGTGCATATTATGCCATCCACTTTTTCCTGCCCTCAGAAGTAATGCAGAGAATGTGATCACCTCTGGCAATTTTGTCCTCAAAAAATCAAATGGTATATGGATATGTTTTCATTTGAAGGCTGCAATGCTTTTAGCTAGAAGAAATACATCTTATCTTAAATGAAAAAATGGACATGAGAGGATAAGTCCTTCTTCCTCAACCTCACATGTAACATCATCTTTGTCAGGAATATTTGAAATTTCTGACAAAGCTACAGTATTTTCAAATAAGCAGAAGAAATCTATCTTTACTGTATCATTTCCACACATACTTTTGACTACTGAAACATCCAAAATTTCTGTTTCATTCCTTGTTCATGACATTCCTAGCTGCTCAGAATGTGCATATGAAAATCAGCTTAGCAAAAGCCAACCACAATGGAAATGCATGGGAAAAATAAGTCTATCTCCTCTTTGTGGTATGTTCTATTTTGTTTGCCTTCTTTCCAAATTCTTTTCCACTCCTTAGCTTCACTGCAAGGAAAGAGTCATAGAATCATAGAATTGTAAGGGTTGGATCACGGAGCCCATCTGTGTCCAAAGTGACTGACTCAAGCTGGTGCTTGAGCCCAGCCTGTGCAATGACAGAAAATGGAATATTTTACAGAGGATCAGTTTTCTCTCTGGTCCACAAGTGAATGCAGCCCCCTCATGACGTGGTCCAAGGAATCCAATTCAAGCATTATCAATACTCTAACCTCACCCATCTGAGCCATCATGTTCAGCCACTTCTATGGACTCAAATGCTGTCTGAGGCCCCCAATAGCTCCCCTAAAGCAGTCCTCAGCAGTGGGAAACATTTTGTGCCTTTGAATCAGCTGGATCTCAGTGATACAACTCGTCTGGCCTAAAGCCTTTGATAAATGTCTGTGTAATATTGCCCTATCTCTTCACAGCCCAGTCCTTTGCTTCCTATGACAGTTCATGTTACAAAGTGTAATTAAGTCCAAGACCTCTGTCCTGACCCATAGGAGAACCAGTGACCTGTGCCCAGGATATCTGATAGATCAGCTGAAGGCTAGAAATGAAAATCAGTGTCAGCAATTCAGCTCTCTACTAGAGCAGGGTATCTTAAAACTACAGTAAAACTCCCTGATCTAGAAAGTCACACTTCTTGCAGTCCTGGTCCAAAACTATGACATGATCTCCAGTAAGTTCAGAGGCATTATAAGCATCATGACATTTTGCCCTAAGTGATAAAGTCACTTCAACTTAGTAATCCCTACAGAGACTATTTCCACAGTGGGGAATGCCAGGTCAGTGAACAGGAGCTCTTCAGAATCTGAATGTTCAGCCCCTACTGGGAAGCAGGTATTCTGCTTTCTCCAATCTGCACTTCCAGCCAGCTCAAAAACAAGTTGATAAGCAAAGAGCTTTATCCAGTTGCTAGTGGCTGGAACACTAGACAGAATTATTCTACTTCTAAGGAAGTAAAAAGACTGCATGCCATTATGGAAAGGATTCAGGAACTGCCAGTGTTTGATAGCTGAAAGAGAGAAGTGCCAGGCTGTAAAGCAGTATCTAAATTCACTGCATGCCTGCCTTTGCCCCTCTCCATGCTAAAGGTATGGAAGGAAAGACAGAAATAGCAGAACAAAGCAAATAATTAACTGAAGATTGTAATTCCCTGTCACTTCATAAGGCAAGAAAAGGCATCTCCTGCCCTTTGTGAGGGTGGATCAGAAGGCCCAGAGCTGGGAGGAGATGCTGGGTACTCTGTAACCTGTGTGGGATTCTTCTGTGGCTGTTTCAGAACTGCTCTTACAGAGACAGACACTAAATGTGGGGCAGCAGAGGAGCAAGGCTGTCACAGCTGCATCCCTCAGGGGCGTGTGCCATGTCAGTGGGGCCGGGGGGGTTTGCCTCCCTCCCCCTTGTGCATATGCAGCTGGAAATTATCACCAGTTTTGCCTCTTTTCTTATCTCACAAGTCAAGCATTACAAGGATCATGTAAATAATGTAAACATTTCTAGTCTTGACTGTGAATTGTTTGCTCCTTACACCACCAGAACACCTGTCTGCCTGGCACAGTTCTCTTCTCCCACAAAACACGCTTGCCATCTTCTGGCCAGGCCACCAAGCATCACGGGGATGGCTGGAAATGCACTCTCAAGTGTCTGCACCACAGGGGCTTTCCCAGCTGTTAACACAGCCACCCAAGCAAGCAGTTTGAAGGGAAATTTTGCTTTGGGAAGTTCCCCTATCAAGAATAATTCAGCTTTTAAGCTGTGTAAAATTAATCTTTCTTGATTCATAAAGATTTGTGTGAGCTTTTGCTTCTGTCTTCATACCTGCAAATATCCTGATTTTTATTTATTCAAAGTCTAAAGGAAACATTTGGCCTAAAGTCTGTATTATTATGCTGCTTTTACATTTAAACCACACATTTCACTAGCTTTTATAGGAAACTAGTGTTGATCAAAACTGGAATTACAGTTTTCATTAATAGTTATTAAACACTAAACTTGCAGCAGAAGGTGAGGCTGAACAAAGTTCATATGGTATCAAGTTCCAACACAAATATTTGATATGGCTGTAATTAAACCTAGTGCTAGAGTTTGATATTCACTTGGATATCGTCCTCAACCGGGGAAGATTTTTCAGGAAGATCACATCTTCTTCCATGGCAGATCTAGTTTCCTATATAATTCTGCATTCTCTCTACGTTGTCTCTATGTTGTCTATGAACACATATCTCCCAGATCAATTCTTCTGAAGACTAAAATCATCCTGAGAGGAGTATCATTTCAGATATAAGTATAAAAATTATTCTTTCTAGTACGTAATAACGATAACAACAATAATAGTTATTATTGTTATTATTACTATTATTTTAATGCTGCTATAGAAAGCAGCTGACACAGTCAATTGTTTTCACCTAGTTTTGTATCAGCTAGCTGCTGTTATCTGGCTACAGGTGCTGGTGACCAGCACAATCTTGTCTGAAGCTGTTTTCAGCTATCAAGAACCAGCTAAATTTAGTAGCCCACAGATTATCAAACAGTTCCTGTTTGGGACTGGGTAGGCAGAGGACAGGGGAACTAGGGCCAGGGTTGTCCTGTGCGTGACTTCAGAAAGTCGAGGTTTTCCAGGGCGATTTTTTCCGCCAAGGCTTTGCACGGACAGTGGAGCCTGGTGAGGCTGAGAACTGCGGCGTGAAGCTCAAGGCAGAGGCAAACCCTGCCAGGCAAGGCTCAGCTCAGGGCTGGCAGGGAGACCGGCGTTTCACAGCCATTTCCTCTACAAGGCAGGCTTTTTCAGGAAGACCACATTTTCTGTTGTGACATGGCCAGTGTCCAGTCAAATTCTGGCTCTCTCCACTTCTGACTTTCACAAAACAAGTAGCAGAAATGGTAAAATGAATGTCAAGCCCCAAGCCAAAGGAACTTGCCCTCTCACTTTGTAAATCAGGAGTTCTATAACTGCATTCCAGATGTTACTAAATATCTGAGCAAATATTGAATTAGAATAGGCAGATCTTGCTTTTCAGTGATACAAATGCCCCCCATGCAGCCACGCATCACCTGGTAAAGGGAAAAAATGGTAAATTTTTTTCTAAATTTTTTTCAAAAAATTGAAAAAATTGTTGACTGTAATGCATAATTAATTTCCTTAGCTACAAAAACAACATATATTGCAAGGTTCTATGTGTACAGCTGTTACTTAATTTGTTGTTTCAAAGGGAAAATTTTCATTAATGAGTTGAAAAATTAATACTAAATCTGCATTTGACTTCTTACATTTAGACCTGCCTAACACAAAGCAAAGCTGAGGTCAGGAAAACTGCTATGATGGCAGCATGTGCTTTTCCATGTGCTCCATGCAAAATATCATAATTTCCATTTCTCCCTCTCAGACACACCATTTTTGAGCTGCTGTCTGACAATTAAAAAAATGTGCTGCACCAGCTGTCAGAGTATTCCAGCTTCCTGCCCATTTTAGCCAACACATTCTTCTTTGAACAAATAGATACAATATGTAATAGCCAGGAACAGCTATAGAACAGAAACTAAAATACAGAAATATTAGAAATATAATGAATATTAATTCCTAGGAAAATTATATAACATTGGGTCTGAGCTACTTTTAAATATTTTACTACTTTAACATTCTAGACCTGTTTTTACTGAGTATGCAATTTGTAGGAAAGCATGCTGTCTTTTCTCCTATGCATTAATAACAGGATTAGGGGGCTGGGAAAACCACTAAGAAAGGGCATGACACACAACAGCCAAGCTCATAATACTGCCTGTCTCAAGCAAGATGCACTCAAACACTCAAAAACAATGGCAGAAAACAAAGGAATACATGACAATAATGAAAGAAAAACCTTTATTCATTCTTTTGGTTTCTGCTTGCTTAGTTATGTCTTCAAATCAGGCCTGGAATACAGAGTCAGCATCTCTGGGGGAAAAAAAAAAGCAGAAAAGAGCAAAAAAAAAAAAGCTCCTCTGGGAAAGGAGGAGCTGGAATGTGTGTGTGGAGACTTAGGAAAGACAGACATTGCTCTGTGTAGTGCTTGGAAAACAAAAGAACAACAACAACAAGGCTCAGGAGGGATCTGGGAAGAGCTGTCTTAGGGGATGTGGAGCTGAGGAAGGCAGAGGGGAGCACTGCCCTGGGCATGGTGCCTCGGGCAGGGGCTGGGCAGGGCCCCGGCCACACGGAGCTGCCCACCAGAACATCCCTGCTGGAGAGGAGAGAAGCAGCCAGGGGCTGCAGTCCTTGTCTCTCTCTTTCTTGTCTCCTTGCTAAGTATGCTGGTCAGAGTTGGGAAATGAGGCAAATGTGCCAATGAGCAACTGTTAATACACTTTGTTCTCTTAGCCCCTTTGTATTTTACAGAAGGAAAAGGACAAAGGCTTTTTATCTGCACAGTTTTGTTCAGTAGAAAATTGTAAAGCCTTAACCAGCAAGGTCTAACACATTTCTTAGCACTCATTTACTTTAAAGAGAATTTTAAAATTGCCATTAAAGGACTATGGGAAAATTACAGAATTAAGGGGTTCTCCTCATGCAAATGATGCACTTTTAGGTTATTCTTGACTTCTGACAGTGATGACCCAAAGCTTGTCCATGTACTTTGACTCTCCAGCACCTGCCTTGCTTTATCAAGGCAGAAAAATCTTTGGGTGCTTCAAACTTTCCAAGTGAGCATTCTCTCCAAATAATAACACATAATAACACCATGCTCCACTAAGGGGAACAGTCATGGAATCATGGAATCATAGAATGGCCTGAGTTGGGAGGGACCTTGGAGCTCACACAAGTTCCAATGCCCCTGCTGCAGGCAGGAATGCCTTTCACTAGACCAGGTTGCTCAGACTCCCAACCAACATGCCTTAAACAGTTCCAGGAATGGGGCATCCACAATTCCTCTAGGCAACCTGAGCCAGTGCCTCACCACTCTCATCACAGAGACTTTCTTCCTTCTGCCTGATCTAAACCTACCCTCTCTTAGATTGAAGCCATTCCCCTTTGTCCTGTCACACTGGATGCCCTTTCAAGAATTCCCTCTCCATCTTTTCTGTAATTCCCTTCAGGTAATGGAAAGCCACAATCAGGCCACCCCGAAGCCTTCCCTTTTCCAGGCTGAACAAAACCAACTCCCTCAAGATTTCTTCACAGGAGGAGCGGTGCTCCAAGATCCCTTGGATCATCTTTGTGGCCCTCTGGACTTGCTCCAACAGGTCCATGTCATTCCTGTGTTGCAGGCCCCAGAGCCTGAAGCAGTTCTCATATGTTACAGACTTTGTCACATCATGCATATGAGAAATCAAAATCAATCCTTCACACAAACAAGTGATTACAATTTGGTTTGGTAGGTTAATAGTAAATAAATATTTTTCTGCTTTGTTAGATTCTTTTAAGACATGCTATCTAAGCTCACGTGCCGTAGAAAAGGAGTAAAACCAAAACTTAATAACTAATCTTAACCACATTAATTTTTGCAGAGAAATTTTTAATATATTTGGAAGACCCCGAGGTCAATAACTATATTTACAGTTTTTACCTTAGCTTTTAAAATGTTACTTTGATTTTCTTTTTTCTCCTCAGAATAAGACACAGATATAAACTACTCTTGAGCAAAGACTACTGGTGTCTTTAATAATAATAATATTAAAAATACTCACATGAGTGTAAATAGTTTCCATTGAACTGTAAGCAGAAATATCTTTAGATATTTTCCCATTACTGCATTGGCAGTGGCCCGTGTGCAAGCCTGTCTATCCCGAACACACGAGGTGCAGGACAGGCTGTGCCTCTTTGTGCCTGGGCGGGCACTCTGCAGTCCTGGCAGCGCTCTGGGCACAGCTGGGGGCACGGGCTGGTCCCTGCAGGAGCCACAGAGCTGCTTCGCCCAGGCTCAGCTGCCTGCTCGATCCACCAAAGCCCACGTTAATGAAACACCGATATTTGCCTTTTAAAAAACGCAGATCACTCGATTTAATGCAAGAATATCATCCTCAGAGAAGAAAAGCCACATCAGGTTCCTTTCAAGAGGCTTTGGTTTTTGTTTCAGTCCAAAACACAGAGATCCTCAGTGATCACAATGAAAAACTTACAACAAAAAGAAAGATACATTGCACAGAGCTTTATTGTTATACAAGGAACGCAATACGATATCAGGGAATCCACTGCAAAACGTCTCTGGGAAGGAGAAATGAAGTCTGGGAATGGTTAATGGATTGTGACATACACTGACAACTAAAACACAGTTTTGACATGCGCATTTGCACTGTTCTCCTTAGGGGACAACTGTTTTCATTCTTACAAAAATTACTGTTACTGAATCCGGCTAAATTTGCACAGGGTGTTTCAAGGCAAAGGTATCATGTGCATTTAGTTTTTCAGGATCTTGTAGTTAGGGAAAAAAATAGGGTAATCCTCTTAAAACCTTCCCTTTCTGATTCATTTTTAATTATAAAAATGTGATTTTTGCAAGACCGTGTGATTTTTCACTATCTGATGTGAGCACTTGCATTAATCCAATAAAGCCTTTGGCTCAAAGGGACCACAAGAGCATTTAAGCAAATGGGGGAGTTTCAAGAAATCTGAAGTTGTTTTGATAAAAAGTGGGTTTAGATTTGGTCACAATATATGGGCACATGACTTATACAGCTGATAATTTGTATTTATGCAGCTCCTCTTGTTCTAAACATCCCAGATGGAAAAATGCCAACAGCTTTTTTAAAAAAAATCATATGAATTTCGACCACTCTATCAAAAATACATCAAAAATCATTTTTACGTGACAGAGTGAAACCCAACCTCCTGCCACATACCATAAAGAACATTGAAGCATTCCAGTGACTTGTTATTGAAACAGACTGATCTGCATCTGTCTGACTGAGCCTGATACAGGAGGTGTATTAAGTTATTCTGAAAATACTTTTGAATGTTACGTTCTTATTTATTATGAAACAGCTCCCTAGGGCTTGTTGTTTTGTGCTGACGTGCCCTGGGTGTGGGCCTGACACCTGGCACCAAGTCAGGGCAGGTACACCCAGTCCCAGTGACATTCTGGGGAAAAACCTTCCTCTGGAGCCAGGATTATTTCCCTTTAACAATTCATCCATAGAGAAAAAGGAGATTTCTTCTTAACTTGTATGTTAGTTACAAATGAGAAATTGAAGAATTCCTCAACCAAGGAAACAGTTTTATGTAGTAATAGAAACGGGGAATAGTTTTAACCCCCAAATATACAAACAAGTTGTGAATGCATTTAACTCTTAAAATGATGTGCAGAATTTTCCTGCACTTGTGTCTATGACTGAAGTGAATTCAGCAGAAGTTTATTTGTGTAACAACGTTGAATTTGGCTTATTATTTCACATCTGAAGCTAGGTAGTGCAAACTGCAAAATGAAATATATCCAGTAGATGTCATCATCCTGCATGCCATGTGCCAGATAATCCAGTTTAGACTTACTTTTTTAAAAAATTGAACTGAAATCAACAGTAGGAGTCCTAACAGAAGTAAGCTTTCTGAAAACTTGTGTAAAACATGCACATTTCATGTAATACATCTTACTAACACTAGGATTTCTAGAATGTTTGCAACCTGGAAGTGTTAATGCACAAAGTAATTTCAGGATATCCGTGACTGCACTCACATGCCCAAAAACCAACTGTAAAATATACCAGTAAATGCATGTATTTAAACCTGAAAATCCATTTAATGGGTTCCATTTAATCCACATGTCCTTAAAGCAATATAAATATGTACTGCAGCATTGCCTCTGATCCTGAAGCCTGTACTGCAAAAATAGATTTAAGATCCTCTTCACAGATGAGAATATTAAATGAAGTTGAAAGGGCTTTGGGAGGTCAGGGAATTCCATTTCCCTAAACAGTGCTTTAAGTTGTTCATTTCTTGAAATTACACCTCATATAAATTAATATTTTCATATGGGTTTCTGGGAATTACCAAGTATGCTGATGTGCTTGACTAACATTGTTTTTCATTTCAAATCAAACACTGTTATTTACATTCAGCAACTTTATATTTAACTGAGGAGTAAGATGATTTGGGCAAGTCCAAATCACTGTCATTCGGCCCCCTTCAAGGGTTTTCACATTTTAAACCTTCACATTTGACCTCTATTATTTGGTGGGGAGACTTACTAGGCCAGAGTTACCCCTTTCAACATGTGATTAAAACACGTACGTTTTCCATGTCCATGGATTTTGTAATACAATCCTTTAGCAATCTGGCAACATTTCTGGCTTTGTTAGCTGGGGCATTGCTTAGGAAAATTCCTGTGCAATACTGTTGCAGTCTGATCCAAACCCCTCTGGAAACAATAGAAAGGCTTCCAAGGGCTTAAGCCATGGACAAATGAGGTTCGTGCAAAGGCTGAGCCCCAGCAGGTGAAGCGGGAGGCAGATGCTGGTGGGAAATTGCAGTGTGGCAGATGCCAGCAGGCTCATGAGCTCATCTCGGTTGTTTCCTGGAACCTGCTTTTAATTCCCACAAGGGGTGGGGTGGGAAACGTCCCAGTTTCAGACGGGCTAACATTGTTACACATTGCTTTCAATTTAGTAATAAATTCTTTATTTAGTCGTACAATCACAGAATGTTAAGGAGTTGGAATGGAGTTTAGAGATCATCTGGTCCCAACCTGCCCTGCCGTGGGCAGGGACACCTACCACTAGGCCAGGTTGCTCAGAGCCCTGTCCAACCTGGTTTTGAACACAGACAGGGCTGGGGCAGCCACAACCTCCCTGGGGAACCCGTTCCAGCACCTCACCACCCGCACAGTGAAAAATTTCTTCTTAATGTCTACCCTAAATTCTTCCTCTTTTAATTTGTACCCAATACTCCTTGTCCTATCGCTAGGCAGCTTGAAGTTTCCAATTGTCCTTGAATCTGGGGCTTCTGCGATAGCATATGAGGAAGAGAAAGGATTTGAAAGGAAAATGCCGTCTTTGCTCTGATCCTTTGCTATGGTTATGCATCGGCTAAGACAGGTCTTGTGCATCCCACTCCAGAGAACTGGTAATTCTGATTAAAGCCCATTATTCCTCCAGGCTGCCCAGCTCCCTGACAGCCCTGGACATTACCGGGCGCTCCAACATCCCCGGACAGCGCGGGGCAGAGCTGGAGCCGTGGGAGGCTGCGGGATGGGGGACAAGGGGCTGACCCCTCGCAAGGGCCTCTTTACGGCGGGCAGAGGATTCGGGGCAGTGAGGTTGGGCTTTAGGGCCACTTTAGAGAGGCGAGGGCAGAAGCGCTCTCGGGAGCAGCGCGCTGCCATCCCGCCATTCGAGCCAGCGAATGCAGGTGGGCAAGGAGGCCAGGGGCATCGCGGATTGTACCAGAACAGCGTGACCAGCAGGCCCAGGGCAGGGACTGGCCTTCGGTCACAACCTGCCCCTGCGCCCACTGCTGTGTCCAGGTCCGGGCCCCTCAATTCAAGGACACTGGGGGGCCGCAGTGTGTCCAGAGAAGGCAACAGAGCTGGGGAAGGGTCTGGAGCGCCAGGAGCAACTG
>VWZN01019460.1:27008-49955 GCA_013396955.1 Regulus satrapa | reverse complement strand
CGCTCGCCCCCCGGGCGCGGCGCCGCCGCTGCCGCCCCTCCGCCGCCGCCGTCGCGGCCCGTCTCTCGCCTTCCCCCGTGCCTGATTCCCGTCCCCACCGGCTCCTCCGTGCCACCCCCGAGCCCCGGCCCGGCCCGGATCGTCACCTCTGCCCCTCATGGCCGGGTCACCGCCCCCGATCCGTCCCCGGCTCCTCCCGCCTCCTCCTGTCCCCGCAGCGAGGGCTCAGAGCTGTGACCCCCCCCACTCTGGGGGCCTGCAAGGCGGAAGAAATGGGATGTGACTTAGTGGGTAAAGGGTTTTCATGGGGTTTTTTAAAAAGCCCTTTGGATAGCGTGATGTCTTCCCGAAATACGCTGTTAAAGCCTTATTTTAGCAACAGCAGTTCAGAAATGCCGGGAATTTGGTTCCCAGAAGAAAGAGAAGAAGCCTCTTGAAACTTGCCAATGGTTGTTTCCGAGCTTTTTTGTTCTTCCCCTGCATGAAGGATGAAAGTTACTGGTATAACTAGGTGATACTGTTTTCAATAGCGTTAACTTGGGCTCTTACACAGCCTTGCCTCGGTGGGAGTCGTGTTCAGTGAACTGCTGTACAGGTGATGCTGTGCTGGGCATCACAGTCTGGAGCTGGCGATCCGGAGGCAGCAAGGAGAACAAAAAACGAATCAAGTTGTTGTTTGGGTTTAATTTGGGGGTTTTTATTTGCAGGCCCGAGAGAGATGTATTTTAATTAATGTTTATAGTAGAAAAAAACCAGGAAGGAAATTTGCAGTACAGCTTTTGGGGCAGGAAGCAGAGAAGAGAGGGTTAAAGGAAATGTGCAGAGTGAGAAGTGTGGTGTGACTGCATCACAGAAGTCGAGAAGCCGAGGGGTAAAAAGTCAAAAATAACCTATAGCAAGACCGCAGGTGAGAGGAGAGCAAAGGGAGGAGGTAACAAAATACATCATGTGTTTTTGTTTTGGCTTGTTACATTTATGATATTTTTTATGTTTATTATTATTGCTTTGGTTAAGGGAAGTCTGTGCTCAGGTGTGAGGTGATGCTGAGGAGGCCCTGAGCTCTGCTGTGCCACGGGTGCTGGCAGCTCCGGGATGGGGAGCAGGGGTTCATCCTCCCTGCTTCCCATCGCCATCACCTTTTGTTCAACACTTACAGAATTGCTCAAAGTGATAATTCCTTTTTTAAAAACATGACACTGCAGTGCCTCACCAACTTAATTTTAGGAGTCCTTCATCATATGACCCGGATGCTGTAAGAAGAGCGTTGAAATTAATCCTACCTGTTTAAATTAGAGTGGTGGATGTATTGTTCAATTATGTCCCTTGAGTGTGTGCTACTGAGATTAACCAGATCAAGCCACTTTTGAGATTCATATTCCATTTATATGAACTCTTTTCTGGAAGGGGTTGGGGGAAGAAGTGGGTAATTTTTGCCTTCTGCAAAAAAGCTTTGGAATGTTGTATGCCAAGAAACGTTATCTTGAACATTTAGAAAAGGGGTCTGTGGTTCTTGGCTTTCAAAATTTGAAGATTAAAATATAGGCACCTAAAGATTGATCTAAAACACCTTCCATGTGGCTCAGACAACTGAGTGCTTTTGCATCTGGTTTTTTTTTTCATCTGAATTGAAGGATTGCAGGATTGTATCTTTGCTGCTGTTAGGAAAGTGATACAGTTATTTTGGATCATTCTGTTTTTCAATAGTGGGAAGATGTCCATTTACATCCCATTTGCAGACTTTGAAGTAGTGATCCCAACTTTTCCTGTAGCACAGTAGTACAGGATAAACGGACAACGTGTCCACCAGGCACAAAGACTGAAGCTCTGGAGAGATTGATGGTTTTTGGGGGTGATGCTAAACAGTTCTGAAATAATCTGTGAGTACAGCTCTTGAGGAATGCTAATAGAGATCTGCGTGGGTGTTACAAAGATTTACAGCAGGATTCCTTGGTCTGAGTCTTCCATCACTTTCTGTGCAAGCAAATAGAGTTATACACGGCACAAAACCAACTTCCACAGCTGGAGCATGTTTTCTCTTCTGTGTTTTTGATTAACCTTGCTTGTCCCCAACGCAGTGTTTACCTTTCATATCTCTGCACTGGGTTTAAGTATCTCAGTTCCAGCAGAACCGCCACCCCCAGGAGTGTATGGCAGCCACCTCAGACAGCAGTCCCTCCTCAGGGAGGACACTGAGTTTGGAGAAGGGTGCTATAAATACTTGAGTCTGCAGAAAGATGTGAAAGTAAATAGAATGACTGGAGCTAGGGAAAAATAGTTTTGCAGTTCCACATGAATGAAATGCTGATGTGTAAAAGTGATTGTCCCCTGCACGTGACTGAAAGTCAAATCCTAAGTATGCCTAGGGCTGCTGGAAAGATACAAATTTCAGGATTTAAAGGAAAAAAAAGAGACAGACATTCATTGTAACACAAGAAATTATTTTAAAAGTAAGCACAGCGTGGTTTGGTTCAGGGCTGTGATTTGAGGCCATACTGGGACAGTTGGCAATGGGATGGCACAGGTAAAAAAAGAGTAAGGATGAGTGGAGAGACAAATCTTGTCAAAGGAGGAACTGCAGCGTTTCCTAGATGAGGGAAAATAGAAAAATACTTTTTTGGAGGGCAGAAGGGGAGGGGCATAGGCCAGGGCAAAGTCCTCTCACGTTGGGATAGACTAAATGACATAAATGGAGATGAGGGAAGGGAGTGCTCGCTGCCCCTGCAGAGATCTGCTGCCTCTTAGGGTCTTTGGAGACTCCTTCATTCAGCGAGTCTTGACTTTTCCCCGTAAGGGCTAACTGAGATACGCTGTACTTTTTGTTAGTCCCTCTTCAGAGGAACCAGTAGGACAAGCTCTATTGACTCACTGTTGTGCTTATTTTAGAGATGTGTCTTGCATGTAAAACGTCAGTGTTTTAAGATGACCTGCAGTATCTAAATACAGGCCTGTTACTGCCACTGCAAGGCACAAAAATAGGTTTTGTTAAGGCGTGTTTCAGAGCAGTCTGCTTACTGCAAAATGCACCTCCTTTGGCTCAAACGATCAGAATTACATAAATAATGACCTTGCACAAGCATGTAAGCCTTTTCTGGGACTTCTGAGAAAAGACAAAGGCTACAAACTCATCAGCTGTATTGTCTTTCCTGAAGACATTTGTGGTGGTTAAAATGACAAGGCAGCTGTCATTGTAGAAAGTGCTGCAGGTGGCCAATATTCACCTTTTCCTGGAAGAAGTGAGCTACAATGCAGGAGCCTTTCTGCAAACTGGACAGAGGCTTTTCCTCAGTCCACTTCACAGGTTACCGGGTTAATGATTAGTTAAGGAGAAGGTGTTTTTATCAGCCAGTGCTACTGGCAAGGCATGATCTTCAGGCATATTAATAACTTTATTTGTAGCCTGCCCTTTGCAGCTGATTCATGTTGATCCTCTCACTTCTTTTCAGTCCTCCAGGCTTTGGAGGTTTTGCTGGGGGGGCGGTTGTGTATTTCTGTATGCTTGGCTGTTGTCTGTCTTTATCCAAGCAGTGGCCACGCTATTGGTAGAATCAAATGCTGTTTGAATAATTTGATTCTCACCATCAAAAGACTATGGCTTAATTTTTTTTAACACTCGTTTATAGCGGATTTAGAAGAACCTAAACTACAATTGTCAGAAAAGACCGATGCTGTCCTCCAGCAGCAAGAGGATTACTGGTGATTTCATTTGTTTTAGTACAGAGATTGAAAGCAACTTAGAATCGAATATAAGTTGTAGAGATCAAAATCTCTCCAAACTGGTTTGGATGAGAAAGCAGTTGTGGAGAGTGGAAGCTGATGCAGAAGTCCAAAACAAAGGCAGCGTGTTTCCTGAAAAAGAAACTGTTTAAGGAAATGAATCTAGTGCTAAGTGCCATCTAATTTAACACCTCTTAGGGCAGAGCCTTTACCTATGTAGGGCACAGTGATGGAATTCATAAATTACCCTGCAAAAGTTTACTGCAGGGACGTGTAATCCCAAACTACCAATACTGTAGTTGCTCTGATCGGAGTTCTCATAGGAAGGTACAGATTTCCCTGGCATGGTCAATGTGAGGGAGAGGTTAGCAAACAGGAATTTCAAGGCCTAAATCTGACTTCTAACAAGACAGGCAAGTTTGCACGAGACAGTTGGTGCACTTTTGGATTCTGTGCACAAAGCTGTATCTGGTGAAAGGTCTTCCTCCTGGCCTTTGTCACCGCTGTCACCACTGTCACCAGAAATAAAAACAAACTGAAGGGAAATAGGAGTGCCTTCTCCACAACAAACTATAGCAATTTTTCACTATTTTCCCATTAAAGAGTTTAACTAAAATGTTTTGGTTATTTATCTTTAGTACTGCAGTTTGGACAGCTGTAGTTGAGTGCCTTATTCAAGTGAATAAGGGAGCTTACTAAATTTTACTAATTTGTTCTTTATTGGCTTTGCTTATAAAGGTGATGCTCTGTTGGGTTTTTTTGTTGTTTTTTATTTTTAGAACTTGCCTACCCTTGGATTTCAGGACTAAGGCTGAAAGGCTGGGAGTTGTCACTGTTCTAGCATAAAACTGTAACAAACTTCACAGTAATTGTGATTTAGTGCTTGCAGTGGCTTTGCATCACAGCTGTAGTGCACAGATGTTAAATGCAGAGATAAACTCCTCCTCTTGCCTGTTCTCTGGAAAGGGCACTATGGGTAATGCAAAGTTACCAGGGACTAATAGGGAAGTGATACATTAAATAAATGTAGCTCCAAAGCTATTAGCTTTAAATCTGTTGTTGAACTTCTGTTGAGAACTAAATGCTTTCAATCTGGTTTTAGGTGTCTTTGTATCCAGCGTTGTTCTGGTCTTACAACAGCGAGCACTTTTCAAGTTCTACATGATCGCCTCAGCGTTTCTGCTGGCTGCAACTTCAGTGTTGGTGAATTACTATGCTGCTTTGCACATAAACTTCTACAGTGCCTACTACACAGCTGCATTTGGAATTCAGATCTTCCCACATAAAGGACCTTCGCTATGGATGGCACTTTCCATCCTTCAGCTTACCTTTGGAATCGGATATGTTACGTTGCTAAACATGCAGTCCATATATTCTCAACTCATCATCCTGGATATACTGATTCCTGTAATCGGCTTGGTTGTTGAATTACCTTTAAATGTCCGGCAAGTACTTGTTTTTATTTCAGGCCTAGTTCTGACACTAAATACCACAGCCATTTTAGTTACGAAAATTAAGTGGTTCTATTACTCAGTACGATACGTTTACCTGCTGGTGAGGCACATGTATCGTATCTATGGATTACAGCTGTTGATGGAAGATACATGGAAAAGGATTCGGTTTCCAGCTGTACTGCGTGTCTTTTGGCTAACGAGACTTACAGCACAAGCTGTGGTATTAACATACGTTGTAAAGATGGCTGAAAACAACACAGAAGAAAAATTCTTCTTGATATCGTGGGATAACTGTTGGGAACTGATTTGCAGCCTGATCATAAGTGGCTGTGACTCCACTTTAACTGTACTGGGCATGAGTGCCGTCATTTCCTCAATAGCGCATTATTTGGGACTTGGCATCCTGGCCTTCATCGGATCAACTGATGAGGATGACAAAAGGCTTGGGTTCGTAGCACCCGTCTTGTTTTTCATTCTGGCTCTGCAGACTGGTTTAAGTGGACTGAAACCAGAGGAACGATTAGTTCGCCTGAGTCGAAACATGTGCCTTTTGTTGACCGCAGTCCTGCATTTTATCCATGGAATGACAGACCCCGTGCTGATGTCTCTCAGTGCCTCCCACGTGTCGTCGTTCCGCAGACACTTTCCTGTACTGTTTGTCTCCGCTTGCCTTTTCATTCTTCCAGTTCTGCTCAGTTACATCCTCTGGCACCACTATGCACTAAATACTTGGCTTTTTGCAGTCACAGCGTTCTGTGTAGAGCTTTGCCTGAAAGTAATAGTTTCTATCACTGTTTATATATTGTTTATGATTGATGGCTACTATAATGTGCTATGGGAAAAACTTGATGATTATGTCTATTACGTTCGCTCAACTGGCAATATTATTGAGTTTATATTTGGAGTAATCATGTTTGGAAATGGAGCTTACACGATGGTTTTCGAATCGGGAAGCAAGATTCGCGCTTGCATGATGTGTCTGCACGCGTACTTCAACATCTACCTGCAAGCCAAGAACGGCTGGAAGACTTTCATAAACCGCCGGACTGCTGTGAAGAAAATCAACTCGCTGCCAGAGGTGAAAGGAGCTCGGTTACAGGAAATCGATGATGTCTGTGCAATCTGCTACCACGAGTTCACCACCTCTGCCCGCATTACTCCGTGCAACCATTATTTTCACGCACTTTGTCTTCGGAAGTGGCTGTACATTCAGGACACGTGCCCGATGTGCCATCAGAAAGTGTATATCGAGGACATACAGAAAGAAAATGCCAGTATCTCTAACAACAACGGGTTTGTAGCACCAAATGAAAATCCTGTACGGGTTGCAGAAGAAGCTGCTGATGCTGAAAATGAATTAAATGAAGATAACGACAGTTCTGATAGCGATGAGGAAGATGGTGACTGTGTGGCACAGCACTTGAATGAGACTCTTAATGTTGACTCTAACTCTCTTGGTGATTAGGATGTCCTTTACTAAACCGTGAGGTATTTGTTCAAGATCGACTCCAACAGAATAAAAGTATCACTTTGTAGTTATTGTACTTAAGCACAACAGCAGTATCTCAATGTTGAGTCTGTGAATGGTGGTCGTTTACTGTGGTGTGTGCTACTGTAAATATACCTCTAATTTTTGCTGGTCTCTTTCATGACCACCTTAAAATTATGTACATTATTGTACATGGAATAAAATGTTTTCACGTTTTTAAGACAGTTGGAAAAACACTCTTTAATTGATGTAGTGATAATGCTGTGCCAAAGACTGTATACCAGTAATCCCCAATCAATGTCTTCTGGATGCAAATGAAAAATACTGGTGAAAACAGACTGTTCAGCTGGAAATGAAAGCCTGAGCCAAAGCAGCTTTATTTACAAATTCAGTATTAGCAGAGCTTTATCGCAAAAAAAACTAGTGAATTGTCTTTTTAAAAAAAAAATAAATAAAAATTTAGGTTGGTAGACTTAATGCTATAGCACTTGCGTACGTGCAACAAAAGGTGACAGTGCTCAGCTTTGTGGTGAAGCAGCAAAGCGCACGCCGCGGACGCGTCCGACCCTCCTGAACCGCCAGCAGCTTTCAGTGCTTTCCTTGAGAACGCAGCAGCCCGGTGCTCATCCTGTGCCTCCACTGCTAGCTGGAGCTACAGGCATGGGCTGGCCTTGAAGTCAGTCCTGAATCTTGACGACAGGGGAACAGGGCTGAGAAACTGCACAAATGCAGACCACCTTTTCAAAAGCAGCTTTAATCTTGTACCGTAAAAAAACCCCAAACCCAGTGCATACTGGCTTCCACTGATTAGAACGTGCAGGTATGATGATTTTTAAGGTTTTGCAATATATTTACTGAAGTTATGCTGAATAAATGCAAAAAAAACCCCAACTTTACATATTTGGAAAGAAGACTTTAATTGTGTTGTTATAAAGAGTATTGGCCAACTCAAGTGGGTCATCTTCTCTTACTGCCGCCATTATTTCCAGTATTTGACTAAAAAAGAAAGATATATATTAGAAGACTGAAACCCAGTACTTTGGAATGTACTTCAGATTGCTGCATGTGTATGTACAAGTCACTAAGGTTAAGCTGGAATAAAAACCTACACTAAGAGCAATAGGGCAGGGTGCTCAGATATGCAAACAGCTTCTACTTTTAAGTTACTAACTGCCATTTCCTTTACACTGAACACTGGTTTGCTCACTGGTACAGATTCATCTTTGGTCTTTTGACTCTTGTTTGGAGGTAATTAAACAGCTTTCTGTTTTGAAGGAAGTGTCATTTTGTGGGTGTCTTTATCAATGATCCTCATTTTTCAAACAAAAACTCAGTAGCTCGTCAAGGCTAAAGCTGCACTAGGAATAGACTGGTCTATGGGAAAGCTTAAATTTCAGATACAGCTTTATCAGAGCACAGTGCTGCCAAAGTAACTTACTCCTACTTCCCCGTTCTTTAGCTTAATTGTGCTTAATGTGGTCAGGTATTTGCAGTAAATATTAAATGAGCAATTTCGAAAGGCCCAGGGCCTTGATATGCGCCAGGAAGAGGAGGCAAAAGAAATTGGACGGACATGGATTAAAAGCAAGCCACAACCTTTTCTCTGCAATTGCTTTTTTGATTTTGTATCAGTTGTCCTTACCAAAAAAAAAAAGTATTATTATGTACCCTTCCTGAGATGCGTCATACTTGGATTTTTCCTGTAGCAGCAAAAAATGTCAAACTTCTTTGTGAAGAGTAAGAAGCTTAAGCTTGGTGGTAGGGTTTGGTAGGCTTTGGATTTTGCCTCTAAACTGAAGCTATAGCTAAACATCTTTCTGTGACAGCGTAGGAAAACTTATTAATTACTTAATTGCAAATATTTTCCTAGATGCAGAATTAGCCAAACAGCTTCTTGATTTAAGAGGATATTCCAGATGAGATGAAGTGAGATCAGGCCTACACAGAAGTAGTAACAAATATCAAAGAATTTCACCCAAGAAGACTTAGGGCTCACTAACTCTCCTCACTTGGATGTAGTAGAGGGGTGTACGTTACTGTAACACTGTGTATGTGCAACTGCCAAAGGAGGAAAGAGAAGTCTCTCCTGGCTGAATATTTTAAAAATAGCTTCCAAGGGGAATAGTTGTAAATATATATATATCAAAAATATCACCATGAAAACTGAAAGGTGTCCAGCACCACCAAAGACAGATAAATGGAAAATTCTTCCTGCCAACTGAGCTGTATTAAACGGTATATATACCCTAAATATTAAAAATGCTCTGTGTTTTACCGGGATGTACTGGAATGTTACTGGGTAACATTCCCTCACAGCAGATTTTACTACTTGAGAAATCACAAAACACCAATTATCAGTTACCATTCTTCATTTTTCTTAAGGTTTAATAAGTTATAATTAATTATGGGATGATAATTTCAAAATAAGGTTGAGCCAAACAAGATGTTTTTCATAAAATAAGGCAAAAAGCCAAAGCACAGCATTTGTGTATATGATCCAGGGTGTATTTGTGCACTCTGCATCTGTGCAGGACAGTCTATGCATTTCAAGTTTGGGGGTTTCTGAAACATTTCTGTAAACTGCAAGTAAGGCAGCTGACAAATATGTGGTGGTGGTGTTGCTGACATACAGGGTGAAATAGTAAGAGTGGAAGCCCTTCACTTGTGATGAGAAGAGTGTCTTCAGTTGACCTCTTCACCCACCCCAAAATGGAGTGACCCAAGAGAGTCTTAAAATTCTGAAGGAACCCTTCCATGCTAATGTGTCCTTTTTGCATATAAAATGCAAAAAACCCCAAAGAATTTCAATTAGTATTATCATTGACGTAATTGCATTAAATATTTCTGAACACTAGGAGGTGTCACTACGTAAGCCTAAACTGTGCTTTTACATCATCAGTGGTATTCTCAGTTCCTTCACGTCTCAGAAAGGAGCAGAATTCCCTACACTTCTCAAATAAACTCTTACTGAGACACTTTGCTGCATACCTGGATCTTTAGTACTATCCTCAACAGTATCCTACTTGAAAATCTAGACAGGGAATTCTGAAAATACAGCATTTCATCTGTTAATGGTATTTAATGCGGATAGCTAAACATTTTCATGAAAACAATTACAGTTTCTGCTTTTCACACTTTGGTGAAGAATTGTGTGAAAGGAGGCAGAAAACTGTGTCTATGCTTACCAACTCTCTCCATAAGCCCCTGGAGTTTTCTTTCACTACTCTGTATCTTGGCTGCTGTCATTCATAGCTCAATTTCACAGGGTCAGATTATTTGAAGCACACCAGCAAAAGGAAGAAACCTCCCTGCCAACATGCCCGTTGTGGCAGTTCATGTCCCAGGCCTGTGACAGGAGCAGTGTCACGGGCACTGCTGGTGCCTCGGCACTGTCCCACCTGTGGGACTGTCCCCCGATCGATCGCCAGGGCTGGATCACTTTTAAAATTACCTCAACAGCAAGGGAGTGAAATGAATATTCAAGTCGGGTTACTTTAGAGGGTTTAACCTCTTCTACAATGTATCAAGGGAAAAAATAAAAACGGTACTGGTGTCATTTTCAGGGAGTATTGTGCATCCAGAATTGCTATAGTAGGAAAAATAAGACTTCTCGTTTTTTCTACAGCCTATAAAGCAAAACCTTGCATAAGTTTCAGTACACTTAGAATAATTTATATTTTCTACATTACTAGTGAACTGGCATTCTTTTTTTTTTTTTTCATGTCAGAGTTGAAGTACAGTGGTACACTTACATTATATGGCAGGGTTCATTTCGGTCCTTCAAGCAATGCCCTTTCTCCCATTTCTTTTTTGTAGGAAATGTAGTTTTAATGTATTTTGATCCAGCATGAGTATTTTTCACTCCACACCACGGTGCATCTAGTTTAATTTGAACAGAAGAATTAGGAGTGCAACTGTTTGAGAATAGCATGAGATAATTTAATCAACTACTTCTACAGACAGAAGTTCCTGCAATCCCTTTCTAGCAGTGACCTCCAAGTCAAAAGGAAGTTTAAGCTATTGGGCAATTTAACATCTTGGATTTTTATACCATTATCTTCAGGATTTTACACTTGAAAAAATCATCAATAATAATACATAACACTAATTTCCTCTGACATACTAAAAAGAGCCAGATACACTGCATGCATTCCACGCAAATTTCCTGTATAACAGGTCTGTACTTCATGTGCAAATAAATTTAAGGATTTAGCAGTTTGCAATTTTCCTCTCTTAGAGTCAGAAATTAAATACTGTATTTGTAACTGTCACTGATAACTGAACATGAAAAAAGAAAACATGACATCCCTATTCAGTCCATTAAAATGACTGCTCAGTGGCCTAAGAGGGGAATTCAAGCATTCTTCCACCTATTCCATTTAAAGAGCAGTCGTTTCCAAATGCTGTTACTGCTGCCAGTGGCTAACTCACAGCCATTACCCTGTGCTTGGCACATCTCCAGCAAGCTACATTTTAAAAGATACTCAAGCAGGATTCTGGTACATTTAAAAATCTGAGTTGCCAATTTGTCCTTTTCATCTTCCCCTGCAATGTCAGGAACTGACACAGCAGCTTATTCCTTCCAGCAGAAGGCTGGAAAGGAGTAATTCTGTAAACTGCTTTCTCAAGTAGAAAAGAGAGCCACTGCTGTGAATTCTTTAGGCCTTGCTTTATGATTGCTATCCCAGTATATCTCATTGCCCATTGTCACAAACTGACCAAGATATAAAATCTTACCAGTCTCTATCATTAATCGTTCACTAGGAATTGACTTCAATGTTTCCAAGTTGGCTTCTGTTTTCAGTGAACTAGAAAATGTAGAGTTTTGTTTAAGAAAAACCTTTAAAAGCATATAAAAGTAATTACTGTGCCTGTTAAAGTGTTCTGTAGCAAAGGCAGCTTCCTAAATAATTTTGTTCATGAAAAAAAATTGCTTCCTTTTTTAACAATACTGCCCGTAAATTAAAACTGCAGAAGCCAGCAAATTGAGAGTTAGTGGGAGAAGCCATCTCAACCCAGTGAGCTGCAGAACCCCCTCTGGCTGCCCTTGCTTGCCTGGTTGAAGCCTCTGTGCCTCACTAAGTGGTGCTGGCTGGCATTTGGCCCGGTGACTGCTGAGAATCCAAACTGCATAACCAGGAGATGAGGCACTCAGGTTACATTTGCATTACTTCAGCATTTGACAGGCAGCTCAAAGTCAGGCTGTTTTTTAAATGCTCCTCAGAAGGAATCTTTCCATGCTCAACAACCTTATTTAATTACAAACAAGGACTGTCCTGAGGGTATAGAGTGGACGTGGATTAGCTCACTGAGCTGCACGGCAAGAGCTTTGATGGCTAACAGACTAATGAGAGCAATTCTAAATCTGTCAGATGATTAAGGGTCTAGTGAGCTTTGAAAACTTGACCTCATTGTTTACAAGAAAGCAATGAGTTCACTACAGCTGCCATTTTAAAGCAGTTATACTTTCTGTAAAGAACTCACCAGCCATTTATCCCGATATAAAGATCCAAATCTATTAGAGCTGCTGCTTGTTCCTTTGTACCATCAAAAGAATGTACCTAGAACATATATAGATACCCAGACATATAAAAATACAAATGTACTTGTATTAAAACTCTAATCATTCAAAAGTATGCATTACCTTTTATTAGCATCAAATACCTCCAACAGTATGCATTACACATCCTTACAAACATCAAGATGGGACACGGCTCAGCTGATCCTGAATCTGAGCAAAATTCAGGCTGAAGTCACCTGAATGCTGCACTAGAAGTGGTGACCACACTTAATCAGTGGTACATATGTGTAGGAAAGGCCTATCCAGTGATACTCTTTTGGCCCTGGATCTCCCTGTAACTGCTAACTGGGAGATCACATTCAGGAAGTAATCCTGTGCCTGCTGAATTTTTGGATTTTTTTCCTCAGTATTCCCTTCAGGGCACTGTCAGGGCCACGGTAAGAGCAGCATTCTGTTCTTCACACATGTTAATCCACTGGAACTAGCAAGACAGAGTGCTTGGTCATTCCAGGGCCTTGGTAATTCCAGAGAGGAAAGTGGAGGGTCACAGGTTACACAGTGTAATGCAGCTGGGAACAGCATCTTCTCAGCCTGACTGAAGAGCAGAGACTGCTCTGCTTCCCGTGCTGTGACAGGGACAGGCAGTTGCAGAAGATGCCTGCTTGTTTCTCCCCTCTTTCCTGGCTGTGCAGGAAAAAAGAAAGGGAGGAAGGAAGGGGAACCTTCACAGCATCACATAGGAGCAGAACATCCAAAGCCCTGAGCATGGGGAAGGGTTTTGTGGTAACAAAGGACAAACCTGGAGACTGCAATATTCTTGTAGGAGGTGTGGTCTCATGTTAGAATCATGAGCATTTATTACTTTTGAAAAATCCAGTCATAATGGAAACCTGAATAAGCGTTTCTGGACTTCCCTGACCACAGCTTTTCCTATTAGACTTTAAAATTAAAAAATGTGATCTGAATATTTAAAGACATAAAGTAATAAAATTCCATCTGGATCTAATTTGGAAATGATGTCTAACGTCAGAAGCAAATGTCTGAGGTTATGGCTTCCACTGGGAACATGCATCTAAATTATCTGTGGTCTGAATGCACTGCAGTTACAG
The DNA here is from genome assembly GCA_013396955.1 of Regulus satrapa. Classification (NCBI taxonomy): domain Eukaryota; kingdom Metazoa; phylum Chordata; class Aves; order Passeriformes; family Regulidae; genus Regulus; species Regulus satrapa. The sequence goes on along the minus strand of VWZN01019460.1, from coordinate 36,668 downwards.
ACGCTGAGGAATTGGGAAAGGGCCAATGTCAATTATGAGGTGCTTAAACTGTCCTTCTGGCAGGCCAAGAAAAACCATTCCCATCAGCTGCAGAGCTTTTTCTCAGCCTATATCCTTACCTTGCAAAAAATCCTGTTGAATAAGGGATGAAAATAAAAACAGTAAAAGGGACTGGAAAACTTACTAATCAATAACAACTTAAATCATACAGCAGGAAGCCTACCCAGATTCCATGATAAACAAGAAATTGGGTATTAAGCAACAATATTCACACACATGCACGGAAAAATGAATTTTCCATACTTACCACCCCTCCTACAACTCTATCTCGGTTTCTTCTCATTATGTCTATTAAATGAAATAAAAATGTAAGACAGCTTTATAACAGATGAATATAGAAGATTTTCATGTTCAGAATTTGCTCTAAATAGGAAATTCTCAAATAAAACCTACCTAAAAATTCAGCATGTGAGTTTCTACAGTGCAGAAACATGGGCAGCTGCATCTGTTCTGACAAATCAAATTGTTTTTCAAAATACCTGTAAAATAAAATTCACCTTTAAAGAGAAACTCAGCTTAAGAACAAATAAAGACAGTAAAAGATTTTTTTTCCCAAACTTCTGTCCTCCAGAGCTAAACACAGAATTCATGGATTTGCTATGCAAAAATTCTTATTTGTTAAGGATTTAAAAGAACCTCTTTCCCATGTGTATTGTCACAGCTATGATCGATGCTTGAAGACAGAGAAGTGGCCAAGAGCCTCTGAGTACTGCAGAATGCATTTGTGCATATGCTGAGCTCTGGTGTACTCTAACTCCAGCCCCCACACTGCACAAATTTTAAAAAATTTATTTTTAATGTAAGAGGAACTGACTGTTCTTTCCACAAAGTTCTGAAATATCAGGAATGGGAGAGTGTGGACGACACAGAGGCCAATATTTCAAGCAGCACTCATAAACACAATGAGGGTAAACCGGAGCACTGTGCAGGCTTCTACAGCCTCCAGTGGCCAAACTGCATCAGCGCTGCTGACCTGGGAATAACAATCCATGGAGGTGAGTCCTTCCTCTCTTGAGGGGGAACAAATATCAGATTAGACATGATACTTCTGTTCCATTCTGCCTATCACCTTTACCTGCCTTTCCTCCTCTGTGTTCCTGCATCCTTTCCTTTTCACTCCTTTTTATCCCTCTCCAACTTTGTACTCCTGGAGCTCCCTTGACGGGGCGGTAACAGCGAGGCCCCACCCTGTGAAGAGACACTGGGACGTGGGAAGAAGGAAAGGAGGAATTGCCAGAGGAAACTACTTAGCACTGAACTAACCTGTGCTTGTCATTAGCAGCGAGCTCTGCAATTACCATGGAAATCACCCGTGCTCAGGGAACACCGCAGAGGACCTTGAGCAGGGCAGAAGGCCAGCGGGGCATGGATGACTCAGTGTCCACAGGCCATTGGAAAGATGACGTTATTTGGGCGAAGCAGAACAACGCTGCCCATCCCAGCGGGCTGGGGCTCTGTGCACGTACTGCATTTCTTGATGTGTTGCTGTTAAAGCACAGTCCAGTGCACTGGGGAATTCCCACCATCAGTTATACCCATTTCAAAGGGACACTCCAGCGATCACACACTGCTGTGTGTGACTCACTTATCAAGCAGGGGAAAGTGGCAGCAAACCATTCGTTTGGTTTACATTCTGCTAAAAAAACAACCAAACAAACGACCCTAAACAAATGTGTAACTTTTTTGTGGTCATTTACTTTTAATGCCATTTTCACTATTTTTTATATATTACAAGTTGATATTTCTCCGATCAAAGTTACCTTCCCTGTTAATCACTGTAAACCTTTGAGATAAAACAGGTTAAACAAAACAGCTATAACCTTGAAAACCGACATGAAAATTCATGAGAATGCATTATACCTACTTTGAATCTTCTTTGTGTAGATACAATGCTTAGTTTAGCTTGTTTGACTAAATATAAATTAATATGAGCAACTCATGATTGCTCTTGTGGTTAAATAGCTACAATTGCTCCATTTTTGGTGTGGGTTTTTTTTAACAGAGTACTTGTTTCATATGGGAAAGATGTTTTAGAGACAGAACTGCAAATAAGCTCCCTAAGTAACCTACTGGCCAATTTCAATCTAATTTTGAGAAGGGCAGAGCCCTTCAAAGTACAAAGTTTAGTGCCCCATACAATGGAAATGTAACTCAAGCTTCTTCCATTCCTAGCAACAAGGCCCAACACACATTGTTCCTTGGCCTGTCAAAGAAAAAGGGGAGGTGGATGTGGAATTTATTGCAGAGACAAAAATAATCATTAACATTTTTTTTGAAAAACCCCAAACCCTGGAAAAGCATGAAGAAACCAGACATACAGTGACTGGAAGGATAACAAAGTAACTCAGCAGGAAACTAACCCTGACGAGTTCCAGTGCTTAAGAACAACCTGTTCCTTTGAGCAAGGTTAGTTTTGAGCATCACTTTCAAATGCTACAAGATCAGCACACTAAAGGAGCTAAACCAAACTGGCCTTGCTGAGGTAGATCTCCAGACAAATATTTCTGAATTAATTTGAGTAATGTGTGCATGTGATATCGTTCACTTCCAGCATTTTGGTTGGGAAAACTCCTGGCTTTGTAATACACCTCAGTAAGACAGCACATGTGAAACTTCTATATGCTTCCCAGTCCATTTATAACATGACTTTCACCACAGTATGAAGGCAGTACCTTCATCTTACTACCATTGAAATCCCTGCTTTCTGTCGGGAAAGTTCTGAGAATGGGGAAGAGTTTCGAAATAAAATATTCTTAGGAACATTACAACAAAGAAATTTAATATTTGTTAGATTATTAACTTTTTAACTAAAAAAAGGATCAAAAATAATGTTCATTTTTTACAGGTGAAAAGTGTCTAAAAGAAAACATAGCATAACTAACCAGAAAAATGTTGATTAAGTACTAAATGGAACAGAAGTCATGCTCTGATGCTTCCTGGGAAACAAACGTACTGCTTTTCTGAGGGGAAACTCTGCAGCTGCCTGCCATGTGAGCAGCCCTCCCCGTGACTGCTGCACCTGAACTCCAGAGCCGCTGAGAACCAGTGAACTGTCTCCATGTATTTCACACTCTGCCTTCCTCTGTTTAGTTCACTGATCAGGCCTGTCATCTTTCCTTACAGCTCAATTTCAGTGCATCCAATTAGAAGTCACTAGAGCTCTTCAGCTGCACTGAACAAGGAAATGAGATATATATTTTTTTTCTCGGCATTAAGGCAGTTAAGGATCTTAGAATCTGATACTCCATCAGTATCTTAGTTTGCCACAGAAAAGAAACAGGTTATGAGCTAAGGTGTGCTTTGCTCAACTTCATGTACACTGAATTCTACCAGGAAAAAAAGTCCTGTCCTCTTTGCTGAGTATTTCACTGTAGGTCTGTAGCATTATGAAGAAATAAACTCCTCCTGCTGCTAACATGCAGCAATTACCAAAAACACAACCAACCACTGCCCCCCTGTGACTAATTTACTCAAAACATGCAAATGTAATTCATTAATCACTCATTTTATTTCAATGCATTAGCTGTATCTTTCAATCAGTTCTCTCTGCAGAGAGAAGTTCTCAATACAAGAATGCAGGCTGATTTTAGGGGCTGTGGTAGCTTCTTTCCATTCAGCACCTGTGCTGCACGTGTTACTTGCCCACCTCCTGAGATTACCTTTACCATCAGCTCTCCATTATCTGCTCCCAGCTAACACCTTCCTTACTAAAAGTTCTTTTTTCTCCACTGCTGATTTATGCTTTTAACAGTTCTGTTCCCTTCCTCATGCCTTTCACTCAACAACCCAATTCTTTCACAAACCACATTTACATTGTTTTTCCCACGAGTCTCTTAGAGCTCTTAACTATTAGGAAGAATGAACATCTGTCACACCCAGAAATCCACAATTTCTGATCAGTTTTACAGAAAAAGACATGCTGATGTCAGATGTTGACATAAGTCAACACCAGTCAGGTAGCAAAATTTAGCACATTGCACTACTTGAACAAAGGCACATTTCTTTAAATTCCCATTTCTACCAAAAACTCTGGGACCAACCCTGCAAATTTTAAGGCTAGATGTGACAGTGTGTTATGTGTCAGAACACAAGAGAGAAAACACTCCTGTGAATTGCTACAAGTCAATTCACGTTTCTTACTTGAGTTGGGTGTCCTTTGGGCAAAATTCTAATCTATCGAAATCTATAAACAGGAAGAACAAAAAATCCATTTAGCATTTTAGAATTTTTTTTTCAGTATATGTCTAGAAAAAATAAATTTTGAAGCAGTAAAAGAACACTTACCTAAGCCACACTCTCCAACAGCGATTACCTTTGTCCTATTTGTTTCAATCAGATTTTTTAATTCAGATAAATACTGTTCAGGGCTATTCTGCTCAAATTCTCCACAGCGGGTAGGATGACAGCCAACTGTACTGAAAAACATGTCTAAAGCAAGAGAGTATTATGAGGTTTTAAAAAAAAAAAAAAAAAAAGACAGAAAATTTATCTAAGTTATAGATAACATCTGCCTCTGGAGGGGTTTTTTTTTATTACTCACAATTTAAAAAGAAAAATCCCTTTGACCATATTTATCTTAGTGATAATTTCATTACAAAGACATTTTCAGCCTTAAAACTGTCAGCCAGTATCTCCAGTGGGGGCGTGTGCACGTGTCTTTTTTTAGCAGATATTATTTGGTATACTCCAAAAGTGCAGCTCAGAGCTGAACTGTTCTGCTGGAGCAGCCCTCAAGAAATCATACAATTGTTGAGGCTGTGTGAGACCTCTCGAGATCATTTAGAAATACATCTTGTTCAAAATGCATCAGGTTATCCCAGCTGTAAGAACCGCAGAGAGCGATTCCCTCAGGTACCCCCCTCACGTGCATAAGCTGTTAGAGAATTTCAGAGGTCACATTTGCCCAAATAATCTGATCTAGGTTACCTTGCCAAAACCAACATTCTGCTGAGTGCAAAAGCACTGGGGAAGGCAAGAAACAGATAAGGGCCTGAGCAACTTACCCTAACGTTCAAACCAGCCCTGCCTTCCTGATGGGAAGTGGGGAGGTGGACTGGGTTGGACAAAATTATCTCATGTTCATTCAAACCAAAATTATTTTGTGTTTCTGTTAGTAAACAGTATTTTATCATGTGTTTTAGTGCAAATACATACTTAAGTAATTAGTGGAATTAAATTTGCCTAAAGAAAAAAGAAGAGCCATTCTCCTTCCACAGAAAGACAGGAAAAGCCAGGGCAATGATCAAAAGAAAGATATACCTCTCCTGATCAAGCTGGTAATAACAGATTGGTGAGTAAAAAACAAACAGAAAGCCAACAAACCCCATATATTTCACAACATGTGAAAGGTCTGTTGGGAAAACAACGCTTTACTATATTTCTAGAACAGAAACTTATATCGATGTTTTTATTCCAGAGATTTCCTATAATTTATATTTTTATTTAGAAATAGAACATGCAGGAAAATACTGATTCCTTCCAACATCTAAACAGCAACACAAAAACTCATACACAATGCATTCATCCCACTCTGAAATGTAATTTCTTGTTTTAATCTGAGATTCTGTAAACACCTCTGGGACAGGTCCTTTTGAACTCAATTCTGAGAGCAGAGGAGGTTATATTTTTGATTGACAATGTAAACTTAAAGCGAAAATACCATTTGTCTGTGCCAGCTGCAATGCATCTTTACTATCTTCCAGACTCCCACCTGTAATCAAAAACTTGAAACAAGAAAAGTACTGTCAGTGTGGACATTCTTTGAACATAGAACAGAATGTTTAATAAAATACTCAGATACAAGGAAGGATCTTGACAGAGAACATCAGAATATGATTACTAATAAATATACAACAAGATTTCATAGATCAGCAATAAACTTCAATGGTCCTCAGGAGCTAGTAAATACAGTAGGCACCAAAATACGATTTTTTTTTCCCCTTCATCAAGTATCTTGTATGCTAAGCATTTAAATCACTGAAGGAATAAAATACTTCAATTTGCAGCAATATTAGCTTCCTTACACAATGCCTGAAGACAGTATTTGCACTCAAGAATTGACACTTAGAAATATTCTGCCTATCTTAGAGCTGGGGAAAGTTTAGACTCCCGAAGACCCAAAACAAGACATGAGTAAGGAGTTAAACCAAGAAATGAGCCTGTATCAGAGTTAGGATTATAAATGTAAGAATTTTTATCTCATATATTTTATTTTTACCTTAAAATACCAAATGAGAATTGTTGCAGAGAATTTTTTCCCTAGGTTGCAATGTCTACAGTGCTTTTGGACAAGTTCTTCTCCCTGCACGTGCTGTCCAGCAGGCTCTGCAGCACCAGCCCAGCAGAGACAGACACAGCCCAACGACATCACTGAGAAATGTGAAGCTGAAAATGGCTCCGTGCCTAAGTGACACAGAGCAAAACTTCACCAAAAATCACCAAGAAGCAGCAGCCATACAGGAAAATAAAGGTATTTTCTAATAAGCAGATTATGGTTCTAGGCAAGCAGGAATAACCTGTGATGGAACAGGCTTGTGACACTCTACAGGCCAGTAGCGAGACTGAGAACAGCTAAGGGCAAGAACTACTGAATAGCATTTCTCAATCCACTGTGCATCTTGAAAAAGCTAATCTATTTTTTATGATAATAGATTTTTTAAAAATCCCATTTATTTTTAGAGGGTGATATAAAAATGAAATGGCACTTATACAGCACACATAAATGTGACCTCACTCCTGTATTTGCTGCAGTGAGGTGACTTCTCCATCACTAGTTTTCTTTTTTTTGCTCCCAGTGCATTTCCCACTCTTTTCCGATGAGAGTTTTTCAACAGACTCCCAAGAGGCCCATTCCTCTACTAGAGGAGTGTTTAATTCTTTATTTCTAATGTGGTAGCCTTATTAGAGCAGTAGAACAGCTTGTGACAATATGCATTGTATTCTATGTTAATTCACATTTTTGTCAAAAATTTCAGTTTAGAAAGAGAGGAATGCTAAACTATGGAATGTGATGCACTGCTGGAAACACCAATTTCAAGTTCAGAATTACAAATTCTCTCATAGTGATGCTGTTTTAATACATGTAAAGCCAGTATTTACCACAAAAGATGTCTCAACTAAGAATCTGTGGGCTCTCCCAGCTCTTCTGCAGTTACCAATTTCCCTTACATATAGAAATACCTGAAAACCTCCATCAGAAGAGTTTGATCTTCAGCAGTAATCGTTGATTAAGGATCATAAGGTTGGAAAAGACCTCCAAGATGACTGAACTCCACCTCCAGCTGATCACCACCACCTTGATCACCTAACCCTAACCCTAAACCACAGCACTGAGTGCCACATCCAATTTCTTGAACACTTCCAGGGGACAATGACCACCACTTTCCTCACCACCCCTTCCATGAAGAAATTATTCCTTGATGTCCAACCTGAACCTCCCCTGGGGTCATTTCTTCTTGCCCTGTCCTTCTTGCCTGGGAAATGAGACTGACCCCCCACCTGGCTACAGCCTCCTTTCAGGAGCTGTAAGTGACAAAGTCTCCTCTGAGCCTCCTTTTCTCCAGGTTAAACAACTCCCAGCTCCCACAGCTGCTCCTCACAGGATTTACTCTCTAAGAGCCACACAGGATACAAGAAAAAATGAATGGTTGTCTATAATACAGCATGGAAAATTATGTACCACTTCATCGCAGCAGGTCAGAGGAGAATATCTTTCTGTTGGAACTGTTCAAAATAACTTCTGCATCCACATCACCTACAGTATCACTGAGCTTCAATAATCAGCTTCAGTAAAGATCTGTGCAAACTGCAAGACAATGCTCTGCACAGAATCCTTTTGTGCTATTGAAGAAAGTTACTGCATTTTCCATTCAAGTCCCAGAAACATTGTTTTAGTAGAAGAGCACTAATAACCCCAAATATTAGAAAGCAGCTTATAATTTTAAAGCCATACCATAAATTCTTTAAATTACAACAAGAAATTACCTTTTTAATGCCAACTTTGACTGCTCTCTCTATTACATCCAGAAAGTCATCTGCAAAAGTTCATAAAAATGTCATAAACTAAATTTGAGATTTGACAGCATAATTTAACTGATTTTCAATTTTATGCAGTCAAAATTCTTATCATTAAATCTTTAAACCATACTTAATTTATCTTTATAAGACAATAACAAAGAGCAATAACTAGAGATCCAATTTAAATCCAAGAAGTCAGTGGAACTTTTTCCACATACTTTAGAAGACTCTGCTTTTACATCTGTATCTAAAGGCCACAAGAGAAAAAAAGCCCCACATTATCATTAGTAACTGTGATTCAGCAGTGCAACCCTCTGACAGACCACTGTTCATAACTCTCATATCAGTTTTTCAAGGCAATCCTTGAAAGTAGATTAGCAATTGTCCATTTTGCTCCAGAAGCAGACTTACCTGCATTTACCTGCAATTAAGACAATGCATTTTGTTTAGGGTATCCAGCTTATTTAGTCAGGCTTTGTTTTTTAAGCGCAAGTACATAAAGAGGAGAAGGAAGAAACCCTAACACCATGTGCTGACCTGCAAGAAGTTTCTAATTTAGCAAAAGGGATCCTGTCTTCCAGCAGATACAAAGAAACATTTACCTTGATGTTTCTGCGTTCCCCTGTAGATTCCTCTGAACATGGGATCTGTCAGGTTAATACCAATATCTGTGGAAAACCAAAGATTGAAATTAGAAGTTATAGATGTTCTACATTTTACTTTGAGCATTAATCAGCTAGGGAAGACAACAAAAACCCTATCTAAACCGTGGACCAGCACATTAGTAAGTCATAAAATGCTTCAGCATAAGCCTACTTCCCTAAGTTGAAAACTTACTCCTTACTAGAAGTGACAGAAAAATTAAACTTCTGCCTCTGTGCAACTTCAGACTTTCTGTGAGTGCATCATGCACACCCTCATAACCACCAAGCAAATACACTTTTTTTTTTAATTGCAAACAAATCTGCTTCTCACACGAAAACACAAATTTATGCAAACAAGCATAAAGGAAGGGAAAATGCAGCATCTCCCATAGAGCCTTCCACGGGTGGGCGCAGCAGCAGCAGAATGCCTTCTAAGAGCTGCCTGGCCTCCCTCCTAGTGCCACCATCCCTGGGCCATCCAGCCGCCCGGCAGCCCTGGCAGGGCACCCGCAGGACACCGAGGGGACACCGGCAATGCAGGTCCCGGATGGGGCTGCCCTGCCCGGCCCAATCCATCCCGGCCCGGCTCAGCCCGGCCCGGCTCGCCTCCCTCGGCTCCCGCCCCGCAGCCAAGGCCTGAAGCTCCGGCTCCGGGAACCGCGAGGATTCTAGCGGGAAGGGATTTTTTCCGAGGAAATACTACGCTGCTCTGCAATACGTAGGGCTTCCACATGAACCGACCTTCTGAAGTTATTTACACGCTTTCCGTCGGGTTTCCTGAAACTGCTAACATTGTCACACTAGCCAGTTCCACACAATGAGAAACGACCACGACTAGTGCCAGTGCAGGAGAGGGAACGAGGGGCGGCCGCACTGCAGGGTAACCGAGGAGCAGCAGCCCCGGTGCCGGACACAGCACCAACATTCCCAATCGCTCCCG
>VWZN01019460.1:9975-26965 GCA_013396955.1 Regulus satrapa | reverse complement strand
CCCCTCGGGACACCGAGCGGGATTCGCAGGAGGCGAGGAGCCCTGCCTGAGCGACAAACCCTGGCAGAGGGGCTGGGACGAGCCTAAGAGACCGTAACGAGGCGGAGGGACCAGGACAACCCCCGGAGACAAACCCTGCCACAGCACAGCCCGCACCCCCGTCCGCAGCGCGCGGCCCCTCACGGAGTGCGGCAGCGGCGGCCGCCTCGCCCCGGTACCCGGCGAGGAGCGGGGGACTGTGTCGAGGACACGGGGGNGGGGGGGGGATTGTTTTCCTCCTTCACTGTGCGTGACCTCTGTGTCTGTAGAGACAAGTACCGCTACTTCGCCTGCCTGCTGAGGGAGCGGTTCGACAGGAACAAGGATGTGAAGGACATGGTGAAAGCCACCGAGCTGCTGAAGGCCGGCGAGGCGGAGTTCTGGGCTAACCAGCACCCGCAGCCGTACATCTTCGCCGACTCTCCCGGGGGCATCGCCTACGAGAGATACGAGCTGTACAAGGTAGGCGCTGCTGCGAGCTGCTGCCCTCGCTTTGCAATTCTTTCATGTAGCTCGGCCTGGCCAGGGCCGCCGCTTGGCTCAGCAGTATCGCTGCTCGCTGAACATCTCGTTGCTTGTGTGGGAGGAGCTGCTCTGGTCCTTGAAAATGGAGTTTCTTGATGAGTTTGAGCACGCTGCTCATTCTTTTCTTGTTGTTTTTTTTTGTTTTCCCCGGCGGGGCAGGCAGGAGCTGGAGGCTCCTCGGCTCTCGGGCTCTGCCCTGCTCTCGCTGCCTCCTGTGGCTCCTCAGCATTTTGAGCAGTGGCACAAGCTGCCCTTTGCCTTCATGTGCTGCAGTGCCAGGTGGTGCGGTTTGTGTGCTGCTGTGTGAGAGCAGCGCTGCCTGAAATAGAAGCCTTATTTGTAGTGCCTCTTCAAGGCACTTCTACAGGCATTGACCATTAAGATTGCTTTATTTAGGAGCAAAAGTTCCTTAGAAAAACACAGGGACTTTGCTTTATTGGCGTCATCTTTTTAAGGTATTAGAAGTTAATACTGACCTAGTGACTGCATGCACCCATTTCCTCATGAATTTGAAAAAAGTGCTGGCACAAGACTGGATCTCACCAGATCTTTTTGCATGTTAAGCCACGGAAAAAATAAAAAGTTTATCGGGGTAGAATAAAGAACATATGAGTGAAAAGAGGAGAGAAGGGCTTGCTTAAGCTTATGCCAAGGTCAACGGGCTGAGCAGTAGTGGAGATAATAGTGACAGAGAATCTGGAGAGGAAAAAGGACAGCTGAGCAATAAATGGTCATACAGAAACACAAAGTGGGTTATACTCTTTTTTCCCAGTTTGATGGGCTAAAACTGGCTTAACAAAATGGCTGTCACAAGGCTTTACCTGGTGTGCGTGTCAGTGACTGTCCATTGTGGATACTGCTCCAAAATGTGATTTTATAACTCAGGCTGATTGGTGGTTTTAATTGCTCTGTGCATATTTCCTTCAGCAGCTGTGCTATTTCTGTTCAGTCAAAGGTTTGTTCTGTGATGAGAATCACAGCAGGAAACAAAAGGTGTGAATGTCACAGCATATATGATGGTACTGGAGCAACTTATCTTCCTTTTTTTTTCTTTTAATTGGTGGGAGTTTTGGTGGGATTTTTTTTTAAATCGGCGTTCCTCTCTTTTAAATTTTAAACGATTAGGGTTTTTAATCACTGCAAAATTTTTAATTTTGATTTTTTTTCTCTTGTCAGAAGGTCTTAGGGGTCAGACCATTCTCAAGATCTTAAAGGTCTAAGAAACTGTTAATTTTTTAGTAGTTCTAGATAAACAGAAATGAGCTGTAATGTTCTGTCTCTTTCAAGTAAAAGAAATGAGTAGCTGGAGAGAAGGATTTCTCTGACCTGCTGCCTTTGAGAGAAGGAAGCGAAGAAATCAGATCTTCTCCTCCATCAGATGGAATTATTTTGAGAAGTTTGAGTAAACTGAGATGACCTGGGACTTGTTTTGGAATGCTGTGATTTAAGCAAGTCACTGTGATGTCTTCTTGTGGGTCAGGATAATGGGTGGAAAACTCTGACCCCTGCCACGAACCTTGAGGTAGTCAGGCAGCTCTTAAATGGTGTTTTTATGTAGTACATCAAAATGGAAAAAAACCCCAGGGAGTAAGACTGGCTTCAGCCCTTGTGTTTCATTCTGCTGCATGTGTGTACAAATGTGATTTCATATATAAAAATAGTGTTTGAAATCATCTTTTTCTTCAACAGCTTCCTGAGTGGTGCTTGGATTTCTGGCACCCTTCTGAGAAGGCAATGTATCCTGATTACTTTGCCAAACGGGAGCAGTGGAAGAAGCTGCAGCGGGAAAGCTGGGAAAGAGAGGTCAGTGCTTGCTCTGGGCCAGCAAAAGTCTGTGTAGCACACAAGTATCCTGTGTGACACGGGTCTGTCCTTGGAAAAAATTCTCAGTGTCTGCTGCAGCCTCAGACTCTCCAGTGCTCGAGCCCTTGTCAGTGTGCAGCTACCTAAAACGCCTGCACACGTGTTACACTTCTGAAGGGTTGTGGAGGGAATTTGAAGCTAAAGCTGAACCTGCAGCCTCGTGTCAGTCAGTGAGAACTGTTGTGGCAGTTTTGTGAAGGAAAAAAATCCAGAGTGGAATGAAAGGAGACCAGCAACTAGAGAATTCCTCTCCTGCTGCTGTCAACCTCTGACACTTTCTGGTTACACCTTTAAAAGTGATTTGCTGCACTGGGTCATCAGTTGGGCATTGAGACTAATTTCTGGCCATCCTAAGCTGAGAGTTGGCTGGAAGAAGTGGATTAGGAAAAAAGAAAGTGTGTTAACTGCTCTTAGATCAGTTCTTTGATCTGGTTGGATTTATGGAACGTGGCACTCTGGGTGGAATTGACACAGGGGCAGCCAGCACTTGTGCTGCTTCAAGAAATGGGGATTGGAAGCCTGTGAGGGGCTGTTGGTGACATGCAGGAAAAGAAGTCTCCTACTGACTGCAGGGAAACCTGGTCTGGACTGGGAATTATCTGTCAGCTTCCAAAGCAGCACAGTTCAGCCTGTTTGATGGAGTAATGGTAGACATGAGTTACGTGGAAATAACGACCTTTTGAGTGAAATTTCTCTTGTAAATCACTTCCTGCTCCTAGATTCCGTCTTAATTAGGCAGCATGAGCCTACAGTGATTACTGAGTGGAAGGTGAAGGTGGGAAACATGAAACCAGTCAGCCGAAGGTGTTTCCACTGGTTCTTCTCTGTGGACACGGGGGCTCATTTTGCTCATTGCCTGGGCAACTGAGAATGGGAATATGTGTTAATGTGCTAAAGCAGCTCTGTGTCTTGCCTTCTAGATTAAGCAGTTACAAGAAGAAACACCAGCTGACGGTCCAAGAACTGAAGCTTTGCCTCCAGCTCGTAAGGAAGGGCATCTGCCCCCCATGTGGTGGCACCACGTCACTCGACCTCGCGAACAGCCCATGTGAGAGAGAGCACCTTGGGTGGGAATGGCAGCAGTCTGGGCTGCAGGCAGGTGGCACCTCAGTGACCACTTGCTCCTCAAAGTAATATAGAATAAAGCCAAATAAAGTAACAGAAAAGGTGTTCATCTGGCACGTTGCTCTTCTCTAGCACACAGACCTTTCACTGCCAGCTTGTGCAGGCAGTTCATACCAGCCTCATAACTTGGAATGTGGTATTAAATACGAGCAAGGTGTTAAAGCTGGAGTTAAAGATAGAGCCAGCAGCAGACATGGGCTTTGGGTGCTCTTGTTATGAGGGTATTTCTGACCTTGCTGCAGGATAAAGACATCTTCCCTCCTCATTAGGCTCTTGGCTGCATTTTTCACTTTTGTATCAAATCTCACGAGACACAAACTTCCCTTACAAGGTGATGCTTTCCTCATGGCATGGATACCAGTGCTGTAGAGCACCAGGGGAAAGTTGATCCCCAGATAACCACTGAGCTGTATCTGCTGAAACACATGGGCTGCTGAGGATTGTGGCTCTTGTGTGCCCATTGATTGGCCACAAACGGTTCTGGCAGTGTGACACACTGACCTGGGGACAAAAAGCTGTTTGCTTCTGGCCATGTTCCCAGAGCACTGGTACAAGACGTGGGAAGTTCTGCAAACACTTCCACCCTGTGACAGAACAGATGGGATACAGCCACTGAGCAAAAGCTCATAGGAAAACTGGGCCCCTCAGCTGTTTCCCTGTTTTTAGGGCTAGGAGATTCAGATTGCCTAATCTGACTTCCATTCTACAGAAGTTACTTGACTGGGCCCATGTTGAAGCCAAAAGGTTAATATTTCTGTGAACCCTAATTGAACAAAAGAGAGCAAAATATGAACTTCAGCTCTTCTAAGAACTAAACATATGTAGCTCAGGAGTAAAGCTTTAATCTGGTTTTTAGAAACTTGTAATATGTTACTTTCCAGTAAGTCTGCATGCTAAAATAGGTAAGAATTTTGAAAATAAAACTCCAGAAAACCAGCTTTTTGTACTCCAAAGCTGAAATTTTCATTCCTGCCAGGAAGCAGGATCTGTTCTCTTTGCTCAGTCCAGAAGTAGTGATGGAATTGAGGTGTGCCCTCTTCCAGCACAGCTGTTCAGCACATGCCACACCTCAGGCTGGAGTTGTTACGAGGAACAAGTGCCTTCAGTATTGAAATAGCTGAGCACAGCACTGACACCTGAGCCAGACAAGATGCTCAGCAGTATTTCAAATATAGCCACAGAGAGAGTGGAACGAAACTCCGATCCTTTTGGAGACATTTCCAGCCAAACCTCACTGGTTTTTCCTTTCTCACTGTACTGGGATGGGTTAACTTCATACAGAGCAGCCCTCATAGTCCCGGGAAGGTGTCACAGGTCACAGCACCCTCACCACTGGACTGGGGGTGGGAAAGACCTTAGGAGGGGACAGTCAGGACTCAGCTGGCCCAAAGTGACCCAAGGGCATGGGCTCCTCTCTGCAGGGGTCCAGAGTTCTGCCAGGAGCCTCCTCCAGCACAGGCTGCCATGGGCTCTCATCCACCCGTTCCAGCACAGGCTGCAGGTGGCTTTCTGCTCCCCCACAGACCTCCATGGGCTGCAGGGCCACAGCTGCATCACCCACAGGGGAATCTCTGCTCTAGCACCTGCAGCACCTCCTGCCCCTCCTTCCTCACTGACCTGGGTGTCTGTGGGGCTGTTTTCCTCACATATTCTCGCTCCTCTCCCCACCTGTTGTTGCTGTCCCACACAGCAATATTTTCCTCTTAAATCTTTTATCACAAAGGTGTTACCACTGTCACTGCTGGGCTTGGCCGTGGCCAGTAGTGGGTCCATCCTGGCCTGGCTGGCATTGGCTCTTTCAGACACGGGGGAAGAAGCTTCTGGAAGCTTCTCCCAGAAGCCACTCCTGTAGCCCCCTGCTTATGAGGGTACCTGGCCTTTTAAGCCTCGTGCAGTGACAAATGGATACCTTTAGACAAAAATGAAATCACTGCAGTGGCAAAGAAAGAAACTGGGCAGCTCCAAGAGGGAGCAACATCCTTCCCCCTCTGCCTTCAAAGCTGGACAGAAGAAAGTCTTCAGTCCCTCCGGGAGCTGTGGGAGATGGTGCTGGTGTTGTGCTTGATAAATTCTGGCTGCAGCACGGGCAGTGTTGCCAGCAGCAATTTTCCTCCTCAGGCCTTAAGGAACTGTGGTGCAGCACTGAGGTGGATGCATAAAAATGCAGATTCATCCGTGCTTCCCGGCCAGGTAACAACAGCAAGGTGCAGGGAAATGTCATCTGTTACTGGTCAGTGGGAATTTCCATCGTTAGCACTTCACTTCTGCTTCACTGCTGCCCTGCTGGTGCCCAACAGTAAAATACAGCTTTCTGCAACTTTTTAAACTTTGCTTCTATTACATGCAGATGGAACCTGAATGATCTTGAGATGTCTGATGGAGGTCACCATTGATATCCAATGCTCTGGAAGCAGAAAAGTCCTTAAGAAGCAAAATACGGGAGTTTTTCAGCAGTTCTTTATTTATAATGTAGGCTTAAGCAATCATTACAATGTAGAAGGGAGACACACTTACAGCAATTATTTATACCAGTTTAGAACAAAAAACTGCACAGGGAGAGGTCAACTCTCAGTACAAACTAGCAACTAAACCACAATAATTTACCATTAGAAACAATTTATTTTTCAGCTGTGACACTGCTTTTACAATATGCAAAAACACAAACAATAGAACTATCCAAAGTGTTTTGTCACATTCTTTCTACATTGAATTTGGCAACATTTTATATTAAATTTTACTGATTATACTAACGTTTAAGAACTAAACAAGTGAAAAGCTGTACTTGGGTACAGTTACATCCATTTATTTCAAAGGTTTAAATAACACTTTTAACTATTGAGATTATCTCCTAACAGTTTTTGTTTATGCAAAAACCATCTCAAAGCCTCATTTGCACAATGCATCAGCTACTGTATCAAGATTGGTGGGCTACACCACAGGCACTACTGTTTATTATATTCTGTAATAAGGAGCTTGTTTTTCAAAGAAAGGAAGGTTTAATATTTTCTAAGAATCATGCTTTTTTTTTTTCTTTCTGCTTTTAAGCCATAACAAAAAAAAAAGTTTAGCAAGCACAGCAGTGTAAAATGTCATATAGAACACAGTGACTACACAGTTACTAGAAGTTTCACATCCAATGCAGTTATGTATTAAAGCATAAGAAGTCATGTAGGCAAGTCTAGAGCCAACAGAAATCTGCAGCGTGTGCTGGAAACCAGCCCCTTACGTGTTTAATTTTATTTGGTGCATTTCTAAACAATCCCGGATCCGCAAGTCTGGTGTCCCTCCACAGGTGGGTCTGCTGTGGGTGGGCAGACAGCATCCTTCTGGATTGTCTGGAACACGTGTCATGCCAAGGGGTCTGCACATTTCTGTCAGCTTTAGGAGACGGGTATTGCAGCAATAACTTACTTTTACTTTAAGGAAAAAATCCGACTCTTAATGATTCTATCAATAGCGTTCCAAAAAACATTACTTAAAAGTACAAAAAAAGAGATTATAGCAGTCAGACTCCCAGTATTATCAAAAAACCAGTATCACCCCCCACCCCCCACCCTTCAACCCTTTTCTTTTTGATATTTAAGAAAAGCCAATCAACTGCCATTTAAAAGAAGTTAAGAAAAACAAGCCCCTGTATTGGAAAGAAACATTCGCAGTTTATTCGATCACAAGCTGGTTTCACCTGTCAATTTTTAAAGTGTTTTCTCAAAATAGTTGGGCTTTCTAAGGTGCCCAGCCTGCTGGGCACAGTCAGAAAAAGGCATTTTGATAACATCTAAGAACTCCCTGCTTGCATTTTAAAAATGTTTTCACATTTGTAACTGCCTTAAGCCTGTTGTCCTTGTTTGTATTCAGCGGAAGGATGAGTGGAACAAAACGTGAAGGTGGAAGAACCAAGCCTACACAGTTAAGGCTGCATGCATGTGACTGAGAGTTGCTGCTGTGCAGTCAAAAAAGAAATGTGGAAAAACCCAGTTTTTAAAACACCCTACAGAAACAAAACACTGCAATCCAATATGGCTTATTCTGATGCATTTACCATGAAGCTACTAGTAATTCATCCTACTAGGCTACTTTTGTGCAACAGCATCTGCTATTTTGATGGCATCTCCCTCCCCCCACTACCCCCCAATAACTCTACCAACTGCAGGTTTCTTCCTTGCATTATATATTGCTTTATTGTCAATTTTTACTCCTGCTTTTCAAACTTTTTAAAATACTTAAATGAGGATCCGTTCCATATAGCTTTGACTTAAACTTCATTAAGTCCCATTGTTCTATTTTGTAACCTCACTATTACAAGGCGCTCTACAAAAGCTCGCAAAAAAGCCAAATTTCCATTAAATCCCTTTGATGAAGCGAACTACTCGACAATTATTTTTTTTCTTCTATGATTTAAAACTTTACAAAGAGAGTTATAAAAAGGTAAATGGGATTTGGCACCTTCAGAAAAAATTAAAAGTGTAACTTAGATCAAAAAATGCAGAAACAAAATCCTTGATATATTTACAAATTAAAACACCACTGAAGATCATGTCTGACTACGCTCTTTCGTTTCTTTTCTATTTTAGAGTACTTTCAGACTGTCTGTTACCGAGTATCTTAAAAAAAAGAAAAAAATCATTGATTACAGATTGGAATGGATAGAGACAAATTAGTTTTCCTCACAGTTCCTTCTCGGCGTCCAGCAGTCTGGCAAGCTTCTCCTCTCCTAGGAAATACGAGGTGCCGAGCGATCGTTCGTGGTCGTCTTCTTCAGCTTGACCCCGCGCCGGATGGCGTTGAGCATATCCTCCCCCTGCGGGACATCGCCGGGGCTCAGCTCGCCGGGCTCCAGCTCCGCCTGCCCCGCGGGCGCCAGGCCGCCCACGCCATCGCGCTCGCCCTCCTCGCCCTCGGCCTCGGGCACCGCCTGCCTCTGCTCCTCGGCAGCGCCCAGTTTCTGGCCCGACGCCGGAGGGTTGACGGACGCTTGCCCGCTCCACATGCCGGCGGGGACAGCCTGCCCACCGTCTCCTGCTGCCGGAGACTCCAGGCTTTGCTCGGGGCTCTCTTCTGTCCCGGCGAGGGCCCCGGGCAGCCCCCCCGGGATATCGGGGACGGTCGGTGTTTTGACGGGAATCACCGGAGTCTTGATGGGAATGGGGCCTCCGCCGATGGTGCCGCGCCTGACCGAAGGCTTGGTGGAAGGCGTCCGTCGGATGGTGGCCACGCCGGGGGTGACGATGACCGGTCCCAGCGTGGTTGGCAGACCTGCGGTGGAAGCAGGACGCTTGGTTTGAAACATTCTGCGATAGGACTGGCTAATGTCACTGTTTCTTGGGATGGTGGAAGATTTGTCAAACTCCTGTTGTTCTGCCTCCTGGTCACCACTCACAGAGAAATAATCATAATCTGAAACTGATGCCAAAAGACAGAGTTAGGATCAAGCTGGAGCAGACAGCTGAGTCACGTCAGTAAGTCTGAAGTACGTACAGATAACCAAAAAAGCCTGGAGTCAGGAAGAATTAAGGGAGTTTCTACCTTTAGAAGGAAGAAAGTCCAAGGCTCTGTGACCAAGATTTGATGCCTGAAGGCATCACAGCAGATCAGCCCTACAGCTGCAAGGGGCCCATGGCTCTTGTGAAAGAGAACCAGCTCCATATTTGTCACCAAAACATGAAGATACCAAAACCAGCATCCTACAAGCCACATGTCACCACTTGTAGATAGAAATACTTGAAAAATGTATTTTAGATTAGGCAAGTGGGTTCAGGGGACCGTATACCACTGATTTCAACAGCAAATTTGTTTATTTTGCAAACAAAGTAAATCCCAGCTGTCAGCTTTGAAAACTCAGCCTCAGTTTTAATAATTGCACTGGGTTCCTTCCTCTTCACCTAAGTGCTGAGCCAAGCTCGGCCATCCACAAACCCTGCTGCCTCCAGTGACTGCACAGCACAACTACTCCAGCTGAGCAAACAAAGCTTGAACAGCAAACACCAGTCTTGCTCTCTCTCAGCTTGCTGCTGGCTCTGAAACAGGGTACCAAACCCAACACCTTACTGCAGCTTCCTAGCTGTGCCTAAGTTAAGGTCTCCAATGGATTACTTTTCCAATTACATTTCTGCTTAGGCAGGAAAATAAAAGGTCACCAAGGGAAACCAAGAGTATTTGCTGAGAAAATGGCTCAGAAAGGACAAAAGAAGTATTGGATGCAATACCAGTATCATTTATAATTCCAGGATCCTCTTTAAAATGGTGGCATCCTTAGGCTGAAACTCACTAAAGTAGTGCACAAGAAAATACAATACTACTATGAAGCAGTGTAGGTTTCTATGTAGTTAATAAATCCAGGCTGCATTCCAAGCTGAAAAAAATCTTCCTAACAGCAATGTCAGCCTTCCTCCCCAGCTGACTACAAAGCCAGGAAGCCATAGCTGCTCCTTGGCACCATGGGTGAATGTGTGATGGCCAGGGTTGGGAATGCTCTAAAAAGGAACATCTGAATGGGTACCTTGAGATGGGATCGTGTCCTCCGAACAGCACGGAGTTGTTGTCTGGGTGCTGTAGCCACTGGAGCACTGCAAGGAATCCCGACTGCTCCTCTGGGTGTCCAACTGCAGCCCTCTGGACAGAGCGAGTGCCAGCTCCTCGCAGGCCTCCATCTCCTCACCCTGCTGCTCACGAACAGGAGGGACACTCGTTACACCTGGAAGGGTCAGCCACCTTCACCCACTTTTAGCTCTCTCTCCTCCCATGGGAGCTTGTCACCATCATACTCCAACAGGATTGTGCCCAGCCATTTGCTTGGGCCAGGGAACAGATGCTTCTCTGGAGTGCCCTGCTCTAGGAAAGTCAACACCCAATCGTGCATTCCCTCCTGCCTGCATGGCTCCCACCCAGCACACCAGCACCACTTCCCAGACAAACACAACGTGAAGCAGATCCGAAGGACTGGCAGGAGCCAGCACGGCCATTCCCCTTACACCAAAGAGCACAACTGAAATTAGAGCTTCACCCTTGTGGCAGCAGACACCGTCATGCTCCGAGGTCTCTGAGCCTCCTCGGGGGCGGCGGGGGCTCCGCTCTGAGCTGCCCCATTGACATCTGGCTCACGCTTTTCTTTGCGACGTTGCAATGTGTTCACCATGGGCTGATCGTAGGGGCCTGGCTTGGCCCAGTCCTAAGGAAACGAGCTCGTTAGAGATGGCTTTCATCTGCGCTGTCGTTACAGGCAATACGATGCAAAAGGGCAACAGTGTCACACTGGATATGCCTTTCTGAATAATGTGATAAATAAATTTTGAGGTTCATTTATTAAACCTATTTTCTTTATTAAAAGGAATCTAAATTTCCCATTCTACCTAAATGTTCTTCTATGGAAGTATTTAACATTTTGATACTATAGTTTTATCTAAATGAAATTCCATGGTGTTAAAGCCTACATTTTCAGAATTTCGAGCACAAAAATCATTGTCCCACAGCAGAAGATACAGATAAATGTCCAATCAGTGCTGTAACTGTTCCAGATGTACACAGGTTTGAGTATTACGTGCTGTTACAGATGTCTTCAGTTCTGAAAAATTAGGCTTGAACAGATTTTTCATAGACATTAGTGGAGCAAGTTACCCTGAGTTATTTCTCAGTTTTTTTACTAATTGAAATCTAGTTTATAATAATAGTCTGTACCGAAGAAAGACTAATCTCACTCTGAATTACTGGTGCTAAATTTGAAGGAGGAATTCCTCAGGCCATGAGGGCTGCATTCCCTCGGGGCTCTATTAAGCAAAGTCCTGAGGGTGTCCAGAACCCACACAAAGAGCTTGACTGATCCAGGACCTGTGCTGGGATGCAGAACCACTGCTAAGCAGCAGCTCCCTCAATGCCAGCTGCAGCAGGGGCAATTCCAATCCTAAAAGTTTTCCTTCACTGAGACAAAGGCTGCTTTAAAAATGAAAGAAACAACTTGTGCATAAGAATGGGCCCCACACCCTCAGAGCAGCCTGCTGATAGACAATTTATGATGTACTAAGACCACACTGTAGGTTTCTTGAGGCTCTCAGTCCAAGGAATGAGAAGTGCCAAGGCAGCTGAACTGACACACTCCCTTGTACAGACAGGTATTTTGTTTTAGTTAACTCATACAAAACTCTGCTTTGCCTTCACAGCTCTAAGTGTGTCTCTGCTCTAAGTGTTTTGTTGAGAAATACACTGACAAAGCGCTTCTAGCAGAGACACAGCAAACGACCCTGAAGCCCCAGGACCACTGTGGCCACCCTGTATGTATCCCAACAGTCTCCAGCTGCTGGAGAGAGAGTAGTGGCATCTGTAAAAAGGTAGACGTACATACATGGGTCCTGTGGCGCATATGCTCTATTATATAACCATCCTCAGGCACTTAAAATGTGCACAGCTACTGCTAAGAGCACATCAGCCTTGCTGAGGGTCCAGAGCAACAGATGAGAGAGTTTCTCCTTTTGCTCTAGGGCAGAGTCTCTCAGGGTTACTGGGCTTTCAGGCTCTAGCAGAGCAGAGATGTTTTGATGCCAAGTAAGATCCCTGCAGATCCAGCTGGAGAACTGAGAGAAGCTGCTGCACTCTTTGTTGGTGGTCCCCCCAAGAAAGCAAAAGGAGCTGGGTGAGCACTTCTAGTCTGTGGCAGTAAAGCTTCAGTCACCACTTGGGTTTACCTGGTGCTGAGCCCCTTCTTAAACCACTCCAGCTGGATCTAGGGGAGTGTGCCTGCCTACAGCCATGAGCCCAGCACAGGGAGAACATCTGGGTGTCCAATGTATGGCCCCACTAAGACAACTGGATGCCTTTCCCTGCTGAAGTGAGCGCTTTGACAGTGCTAAATAAGCTCTTTTCCCCCCGAATAGAGCCCAGAGTGTTTTCACCAATGTTTCAGGGCTAAACTATCCCTTCCTACCTAGGTGTTATCAGCTTTGGTATGTTTCAGTTGGTGCCAGAATGCACCATTCAGGTCATTCAGAAATACCCACAACCGGATTTTAGGTCTGATTTTCACCATGCAGTGCCCATTCAGAGTGATAGCAAACAGAGCAAATCAACCAGTAATTACATGGACCGAGAGGGAGCAACAACTGCTGTGTGCATGCTGTTGGTATGAGGAGGTGAGGACTGCCACAACAAAAGGAACACAAACCTTCCAGCTAGGGATCTTAGATGATGGTAACATGCCTGGCCCAATGGTGTAATAATGAACGTAGTCTGGAAGGAGGGCTGAGGGAGCCCGAGTCCACGCGCGGGAGACAGGCGGGAAATGAGGGAAAGGACCTGCACCAACTGAAGCTACGGATGGGTCACTTGATAAACTACAGTGATAAAACCCATTAGACAACTGGAAATGAAACAAATAAAAAAAACAAAAACAGAGAAATTAATATAAACAGAATGAATACAAAAATACACTGTGACTGATGTTCTAGGGAGAAAATCTCTGTATCTTAAAACAAAAGAAAGGAAATTCTTCAATTCGCTGCAAATAAAAAAACAGAAAATTGATATGATGCTTGGTTCACAAGTGAAATTGCCTGAAAATTGTTATCTGTAACAAATTTCAGGCATCAATCTAGCAGTCATTGTCTCCAGGCTGAGCAGCTTTGCCTTCTGTCCATGAAAGCAGCACACTGTGAAAAAGCCTTTGCAATTTAGGTGCCCTGCAGACTGTGGACATAGAAACAGATCTTTTCCAATCCTGAAGGCATTTACATTGGTGGCATTTAGTCTGTGCAGCTGGACAGAGAGGAAAAGCATAAAGCCTTCAAACATGACGTGTTCTGGCTGTGTGATGATATGGAAGAAAAAACCAACAACAACCAACAGCAAGGATTTACCAGATGAGAAAGGAGACTGCTATCACTTCCTCCCCCGATCCAGAGTGTATCCCACATAATTTATTCCAACCATGTGTACTTTACTTTCCTTTTTGGTCAAAAAACAACCCCCATTACTCAGTGTAATTAATGCTACCTAATGAGAGAGAGAGATGGGAGAAGCCACAGGCATCACAACCTGGGCAAGGTGCTTTTTTCAGGCAACCAGCTGGGTTTGGGCAGCATTCCACAATCTCTTTGAGTAGGAAAGCTCGAAAATGACCTTTTCTTAGAAAATTACTTCTGTAAAATGCCCAGTCTGTAGCTAGTTTAAAGGCAATTGCGGTTTTTATTCAACATATTGATTTCTAAGGGAGTGTGCAGCAGTTCCTAGTCTCATCCTCACAAAGAGGAATCCTGTCTGCATCCCATGCACGGGGATTTTGTCCAAATGTTGAAGGGTTTGGATAAAGAGCTAGAGGTTTGAATGTCTTGGAGATGAAGTTTTTCACCTTATCTGTGGAGGCCCAAGCCCCCATGGTGGAGCCTGAGCTGACTGAGGTGGGGGAACTGCACTCGCTCACTGACTGGCAGGTTTCAGAGGCTTCTGAAGAGGCAGAGCTGGACGAATTCTGCAGCACAGAACAGCACCGCAACGCAGGGAAAGGATACACAAGCCACCAGAAAAGAAAAAAAAAATCACAAACAAAAAGACAAAAAGCACATACACAGAGACACACAGGAGAGAGGGAAGGATGAGAGAAGCAAAGGGTTAGGATTTAAAAAATCAATTAGAAACTGCTCAAAACTATTGCTAGTGTTCAGGCAATCTATGAAAAAAAAAGCCACTTGCTTAATGCGAGAACTTGCCACACTGCTTAGGAATGAGGGAATTGAGGCAGCGATCTCAACTCCTCATTGCAATTTCAGCGTCTCAATTCTGCTGCTGTCTCAGAGCAAGAAGCTGAGGGAGCTGAGGGCACCTGTAGTCCAAACATGCAATATACTGAGACAACTGATTTATACAGAAAAGCAGATCATCAGTACTTCGAAGACAAAGTTTAGATTTAAAACATGGAGTAGCAAACGTCACTTACATTCACAAGTTCTCGTACATTCTGATCTGCAAAAGTGCTTGTGAAAACTCATCTGAGTTCAAGTATTATGGAACAGAGAAAGAAGTGATACTTACCGAAACTGGAGGTTTCCAAAGTGCATGACCTGTATGCATGTGCCTCTGCAGGTAGGATGCATACACCAAAAGCACTCTGGCTCAAACCCTCCTGCCCAGCAGCCAGCAGGAAGGTACAAGCACTCTGCTGAGTGCAGAAGTGTGGCATGTGCTTGCCACCTGCCTTCTCCTAACAGCAGAGGCAGAAAATACCAGGGGCTTGGAAGGAGAGTAAAGGAAAATGCAGGAGATAAAATGTCCACTGAACACATCAAACATTTTGCTCCTACCTAGGAACTTCTCTAATTTTCAGTGCACACCTTCAGGTACCTTTGCTGCTGTCAGACCTCTACCACAGCATCTAATTCAACTACACAAAGACCAATGGGAATAACCATAAGAACCATTCTGACAACTACAATGCTCTACCACATCTCCCCCTGGGAAGTGGCAACCCACTCTGTAGGGGTGTGTGGCCAGGTCCAACTGAGAGCTTGGGCATGGTCAAGAATACCAGCAGAGTTGTCAGGGAAGTACTGGACTCTGTTCACTCTCAGGAATTCAACACTAGCAAGACCAATTCCCCTTTAGTAGCCAAGGACCTGCGAAACAAGTGTATCTAAGGTGTTTTATGACAGCAGAGAGAATGTGCTATTGTATTCAGTTCATGCAGCCAAGACAGAGATTCCAAGGAATGACAGGTTGAAAAGGAAGGGAAATCTCACCTGAAATAAAATTTCACCAGTTAACCTTAGGTAAGATCTGGGGTGAGTTTGCAATAGGACAGCTGGATATGAGGCAGTGTAGATTAGCAATTACTCCTAAAACCCACAAGCTGTCTCACTCCTCACCAGGAGCTACAGATGGGTAATGTGCAGCCAGCTGCCAGGGTCGAAGGAAATGTAGGTATCCCAGGATAGAATACTGTCACCATAAGGATTTTGGTGAAGACTGCTGGGGCAGCTGATCAGTTAACACAGAACCAGCACCTTGAGCTTACTGGTAAACTGTGATTTAAGTGAAATTTTGCAAAGGCTGCTAAGATTTTAAAAAGCATGTAGAGTGATGGAGTATTTCATAGAAATAACACTCATCCCACCCTATGCTGACATGAGATGATCTGCAGGTGACCTGTCAAATGTGTTTAGGGTACAAGTATGCTCAGCTAACAAGGCCTGTATTCAAAGTGCAGCAAGAGTTGAGGTGAAGGTACAGCAACAAATGACACATAGCTGTTAAGGACAGCAGTGGAAGTGGCAAACCTGATGATGTTATCTAGTGGAATTTGTCACATTCTTGATTTAATGCAACTCCTTCTACAGAAGAAAAGCCTCATAAAATAAGGATACTGACAAAGATGAGCTGCAGTTGACTCTGCCATCAGTCATAACCACAGTGCACTAAATGTAGATGAGACTATTGCCTCTATCCCTTTAGAACAATACATTATAGAAAACTAGCTTTTACACTATACTCCAGAGCTCTGCCTGACATTCCAGGTACCTCAGAAAAGAAGCCACATGACAATACTCACACTACTCTTGTGGTTTAGTCAGGAAAAAAAAAAAAAAAGACAGAAAAATGCAATTACAGAAAATACTTTCTGAAACATCCTGCTTATAGATGACCCTCCTGGGTCTGCATATTCTGCACACGCCAGGAGAGACAGTGAAGGGTCTGAGTTCCAAGCATGGCATCTCCCATGCTACCTTGTTTTCTACAGATGCCCAAGCGTGACAAGTAAGAACTTGGAGTTTACATCTTATACACTCTTTGCGTCTACAAGACAGAAATTTCACACAGTTATGTCAAATAATGGTAGAGAGAGCTCACAGATGAGGTTTATTACCAACAAAGATGCATTAAAAAAAGGTCAAAAATGCGGATTCTGAAGATGCAAAGTAAGAGGGGAAAAAAGACTGGAATTAGTGAACTTATTTTTGCAATAAAATTACTCCTCACAAGTGAAAAAAAGGTAACAAAAAGGACTCTCCCACTAATTCAGTGTGTCCATTTTCAGCAAGAAAGGCTAGACAGAGGCTGAGCCATGGGAAACACATCCTGGAAGCTGTTGGAAATGCAAGAGGTGGTGGTACAGAAACAGGGTTTCCTCGTCTTCAGAAACTTTCAAGGCACAGAGAAAGGAAATCTCTGGCCTTGCTAAAAAAGGATTCCAACAATGGAGAGGGAGGCAGAAGAATACTGAACTCCTGAAGGAAAAACATAAGGATGCTTGAATCAGACTGGAGAGGCACTCCTGAATGGCTGCATCAGGCTGTGGGAAGCACAGACTTCCCTTATTAGCATAAAGTACACGAGGGACTGAAAACACAAACTGCACAGCTACTGCTTGGGCAAAGAGCCTCCAGACTTTGGACTGCTTGTTCTAGATGCACAGGACTTGGCACACCTCTCCTCTCCTCTCCTCTCCTCTCCTCTCCTCTCCTCT